>JAUPFP010000006.1:8350460-8887960 GCA_036925085.1 Brachycybe producta | reverse complement strand
CTTGTACGTGTGTATATAGACTTGTACGTGTGTGTATAGACTTGTACGTGTGTGTATAGACTTGTACGTGTGTGTATAGACTTGTACGTGTGTGTATAGACTTGTACGTGTGTGTATAGACTTGTACGTGTGTGTATAGAGTTGTACGTGTGTGTATAGAGTTGTACGTGTGTGTATAGACTTGTACGTGTCTGTATAGACTTGTACGTGTGTGTATAGACTTGTACGTGTGTGTATAGACTTGTACGTGTGTGTATAGACTTGTACGTGTGTGTATAGACTTGTACGTGTGTGTATAGACTTGTACGTGTGTGTATAGACCCCCCAGTGGTATCGAAGCACATAGCTTTCACTTGATCGACAACATCCCATTCTTTAAGTAAATCTGCAACAGCAGTTGCCTGACACTCCCCAGTGCCTGCCTGCAACTTAGGCACACCAAGAAGCTGGTTAACACCTAAACCTGAAACAATCACAGGAAGGCGATCCACTTTCTCATTTCCTGTTAGATCCAGAAGAAGTTTGCCATCCCCGTGTACAACGAGTGGTGTAGAAGTGTGGAATTCGTTTTTTAGTCTTAATGCCACTTTTTTACGTATGCTACCTCGTTGTCTTCTTATTGATGACCTATTGAGATTAAAATCTTTTATGTTGTGGCCAAGACCCTGAGCTGCTGCTGCCAAGAGAAATGTAGCTTTACGGTCACTCAACTTAGCTCTATCCAATGCCGATGCTACTGATGGCGTGACAATGTTTATATGTGCCCTCTTATTTTGTTTAGTTGGTGATTCTGATGTGGATTGTTTCCTTATTGTGACATTCTGATTTGGAACTACATTGTATTTGTTTCCACTACTACTAGCTTGATCATCACTGTCACTGCTGAAATCTAAGACATTTCCCACAAATGCTTTTTGTTGGTTTTCACACTTCTGCTTAAACTCTTCGAATTTTCTTTTCCGTTTTTCAATCCTCAATTCCTTTCCAGCCAAAACTTTGTCAACTTGACCAAAGCATCCTCGCCGACCTTTTTCTCTCTGTGCAAGTAGAAAATCCTTGTCTTCTTGAATAGTAATCATTGTGAGGGCATCCTTATGAGCAATGTCAAATAAATTATCGAGGTCATCTTTAAACTGACTCTCATGACTTTGCTGAACAGCACTTTTCCTATTACAATTTTTTTTTCAGTTTGACCCACTTCTCATGAAGCTGTTCTGTCTTCTTAACACAGTCCTGTTCATGTCTTATGGGAATTCGGGCTTTTTCCCAAAATACTGCAGCTTCTTTTACAGCACTACGGGAACTTTCACGGATTGTCTTTTTTAAGGTTCGGTGGTGATAAAAAAATACACTGAGCACTTGTTTATTAGAGGGTAACTTGGATCCCTTGATAGAGGTCTCTTCTGACCCAATAAGCCACAAAGTATTGGTCTTTCTGGTTGCAGTAGCCATAACTATTAATTTTTCACTTTACCTGCAATAATAGAGAAAAATCTTAAAAAAGAATTTCATATTCATTGAGCTACCCCTAAATATTACTTGACTGTAATATAACTTTGCACAACATAATTTTATACATAGTAGAACAACATGAGAGGGTCCGACAAAGACTTTTAAAAAATTAAAAAATAAGGACCACCCTACCATATTATATTATATTATATTAATTTTTAAATGTTTATTTCTACAGACAGCTCCAACGTTGGACACGCGGATCGAAAAGAATCCCGATGCATTCAGGTCCAACTTATAATTTTTGGTAATTAACACGAACATCTGAAACTACAGAACAAACTTTATTTATTGCAATGAAAATACATACTTTTTCACCTCAAATTTAGATGATTCTGTTGTGGTATCAGTTGAGAGTTCCTTGAGAGTCCTAGCCACTTTTTTCGCCTTTTATTTTATTGAACACCATCACGATAAAGATAATATAATTAAAAAAAAATTAAGGTAAAGTTTCATTATATATTTTTACGACATTTCGACAATATTTTTTTAACGTACACATTTGATGACTTCAGTGGCTGCATAACACTGAAGCGTAAAAACGATCGAAATGAGGGTAAAACTCATGAAGGAGCCGATTACGACCAATTTACTTGTGACTTTCTTGGCGGCAACTATACCATATACAACAATACTCGTTTGTCCCCCAAACAAAAGACAACTTACGAGAATCGTCGGAGAAAGAAACTCATTGGTGGCATCGATGAGCTCCGAAAGCATTTGGTAAGTGGCTCTATAACATTCGAGTTCTTCGCTAATGTCGTATTGTCGACAGCAGCGAAGTCGTGCCACCTTATGCCTTAAATTGTTAAATCTTAACTGCAATGCCTTGCATAGGTATAGAAATTGCATAGCTGGCATAAATGTTGATCCTTTGGTATATAATGTATATATGAATAAACCAACTTTCTCAAGTGGTGTCATTTTGTTATCTGAGAAATAAAGGAGGGCTACCACAAGGTTATAACAGATCACGAAAAGCACGCCTCTCGATAAAATACGTCCGTAACTTTTCAATTTCTGATCATTTTCGGTAAGAAGTAACTTTGAATCAACTTGACGCCAAAGTCCGAAGTAGTTCTCGTGTTGTGTTGCCTTGAGTGCCGTAAAACAAGTGACTCCACAAGCGCATATACAAGAAGAAACGGAAAAGATGATTGAAATATACTTTCTTATATTATCTTCCAACCGTTGAAATATATTTATTGATTGGTACATGGAAAACAGGAGACCGGCAGTTACAATTAATGTATATGCCGTCATAAATGTGACACCCTGTAGAAACAGAAGGTGAAACACTTAAGTCAAAATTCAGTTTTGACAGTAAGGCACCCCTTGGTGCACAGATGTTCGGACATGGGTGGCCCGAATTCTAGAGAATTCGTGGAACCAAGTCCAACCGTGAGAAAATTGGAAATAAGTTCCAAGAATATTTCTGATTATGATTTAATATCCCCGGCCCAGGGCAATGATTGGCCCAGTTGGTCAATCGTTAAGCCCTGAGGTGACAGTTGCCACTCCCAGGGGACCGGACAAGTGAGCCTGAGACTTGAGTGTGAGCACAGTCAGAGTAGAGAGTTCAAACTAGTAAGTCTTGTTTCAGAGTCAGTCCAAGAGGACTAGAAGAGTAAACTCTAAGCACAGAGTGTAGAGTTGAGTCTGACTGATAGTAACAGAGTTTTGTAAAGAGTGTTATCAAGAATGTAATAACCAAAAAGCTAGTAAAGAGACATTATTACACATCAATCTGTGTCAGTGTTGTGTATGTGAATTGTATTGGGTTTCTGTACTCCTAAAATAGAGTATCCAGCAGAAGGTACTCAGACACAGCCTGAGTCCCTCTGCCTGGAGCCTCCAGCAACCCAACAAAAAGGACTAGAGTATCTCCGGCATCGTCACGCCCTATATCCAAAGATCCCTAGGAAAGACGGTCTTTTTGTGGGCCGTGCCAGGCAAGGCAAGTAAATGTCGCGCCCGGTGAACCCAACCCCCAGAGGTTCAACAGCAGTAGAGACTGGTCCGCAGCAGTCGACAACAGAGTCGACCCCGGCACCACCGATTCAGCAGAGGGAACAACGTCGTCAACGAGGACGAAGTTCCTCACGCATTGTCGGTAAAAAAAAGTGTTCTAGTTTTTCATGCTCATTTTCTACAATAGAAATTGACATTTAATTAGGCCCGTTGGTGGCCTCCAGGTACCTCTACAAACTGAGAAGCTCCCGTGATCCTCTCTTTATGCAGGGAGGTCCATGGAAACCGTCGAAACTACAAAGTCCCAAAGACCCTATTGAAACTGAGATGCTTCTCAGGAGCCAATTTGAATTTAAATAATTACTCTGCACGCAGCCTACAGGGCCTGTGGCAGGACCTATTTAGTCCGAAAGCAACAAAGAAATGCATTGTCAAAATAAACCACCCACTATAACAATTCAATTCAATTCAACTCAGTACACCTGCAATCAGCTTAAAAGCCATGTGGCAACGGGGGATTGCTCCCGATCACATATAATTGTCATTCATTTAAAACAAGACATCATTGTTAAATTGAAATCGTTCTAACAAAGAACTATCAAAATTCCCTATCACAATTTCTCATGAAAATGTAATATTGAGTTGAATGGCAGCATTTGCATATATGCCTTCTTTAGCAGCATTCCTTATAAATTCCCTAAATCAAAACATTCCTCAGAGCCTGTCCAGTCGGAGAAGTCTTCATGAGCCTCTCTTTTTATACGTGAAGACCCTGTGGCAGCCTCTCGAAAATGAGAGGCTCCAAAAATTCTAAAACAACAACAACAACAACAAGAACAAACCACTTGAGTATGCAAACAATTTATTTTACTAATGAATGACATTCTATTGACATTGATTCATTTCTTTTTCATAAAATTGAACGCCAGCAATGACAAAACTCAGTATAAAACCAGCAACCTATAAAAAGAGAAAGTTTAAAGTTGGAATCTTGAGTTGAAACATCTTTAAAAAAAATGTTTCCATCCATACCGTTCCCATGCTAATTACACTTAACGAAAAAAATCCCGATGCGGTAATATCAGTCTTTGCATTTTTAGTACTTAATACAAACATCTGAAACTGTATAAAAGGCATGTATCATTCTGCACTTTAAAAAATACATGATGGTTTGTTTGTTTCACCTCAAATTTAGATGATTGTGATGTGGTATCAATTGAGAGTAACTTGAGAGTCCTGGCCACGTTTTGCGCCTTTTTTTCACCCAAGAACATCATCATCGTGAAGAAACGTATTTAATTTTTTTAAAAAAATAATTATAATGAAATTGTATATTATGTATTTATACACGAGTGGAAAAGTGGAGTCCACACAGACGCAACAAGTGGAAAGATTTCAACTTTCAACAGGTTCACATTCACATTCACACATTCAGAATAAAAGTCTCAACTAGCTGACGCATTTCTATAGATGAGGCCTGGCCAACACGCACCTCGACACATTATTTTCATTATTATTTTTTTTTCAAAATGAAATTTAATAAATTAATTCAATTCAACTCAGTAAACCTACAATCAGGTCGAGAGCCATGCATGTGGCAGGGGAGGATAATTCATTCGTTCGAAAAACAAAACTACAGTATGTACTGGAATAGAATTCCATAGTATAAATACACTTGGAAAGAAAGACCACGACTATGGCATCAGTTCTAGCTCTTATTTTCTTTAATAAGCTTTGGATGGCCCTCTGGAGCCTAGCAAGCGTTCGAGAAGGGCAAGGCTGTATGGTTCGCTGGCGATCCACCCTGAAGTTCATCCAGCATTAGGGTTACAACTTACACTAACAGAATACATTTATTTACTCTTAACAAATCATGAAATAGAAAAGGCACAGGGTGGGGGAACCCTATACCTTTTCTATTTCATGTATTGGATTAACTCGAAAAGGATTTCAAATTTGTGAACATTATTCAAATAATAGACCATCAAAAGTAAAATAACACACCTCTTCAATAACAGATGAAAATCTGGAAAATCTTTACAATGTGCAACTACCAATAATAATGAAGTAGATTTTTTTTAAAAAAATAGCAAAACATAATGCAGTGAATGAAGAAAATTAAATTTTTATGGCGTTTGATTTTTAATCTTTAAAAGATTGTTCGAATTAATGTGTGGCCGGTGGGAAATTGTAGTTCCTCAAGGTGTCTCACAGAACGATTTGTGTCGGCCAGGTCTGCTCTAGATGTGTCTGTTTCCATTTTATGAATGGTCCCCTCTTTTTGCATATTTCCGTGGGGAAGAATATGGCATTGAGCGGTAGCATGTGGGAACTGTCTCGCAATGGTTCTGTGGTGTCGGTTTCCATGTGGGGACTAGGTTTAACGGACATGGAACAACTAGTTTCTCGACACCTTGTGATGGCATGCTCGTGTAACCACTTTGTTTCACATTTATGACTTTATGAGACTTCTTTCGACATTGGTCGACAAAAATGTTTCCACTCGTTGCATTTGTGTAGCTTAAAGCAGTGTTGGGACAAATTGCTTTTCAAAGTAATTTATTACAATTACTAATTTACAATTACTAATTTGCAATTACTAATTTATAATTACATTTATTAATTTATATTTTATTAAATATATTTATAATTACAGAGTTTCAAAAGTACTACTACTGAAAAAGTCATTTAATTACAAGTAATTAATTAATTTTTGGCAAATTAATCCCAACAGTGGCTTAAAGTAATGTTTTTTCTTTATTTAACACCATACACTTATTTTGACTTTAGTGGCTGCTATGCATAGGCATGAAAATAGACTAGCAATGAGAATCCAATGTATCGTTGAGATAGTAACGGTGATGACATTTGAAGGAACATTTCTGGCAACTATGGAACGTACTACCATACTTATTCCAGCTAAACCGAAAAGACAACTGAAGAAAATCATTGGAGAGTTGAAACCGTTTGTCGCATCTAAGACTTCCAAAAGCAATTGGTAAACAGATCTGTGACATTCTAGTTCGTTGCTAATGTCGTAAATACGGCTGTAACGAAGTTGTGCCACTTTTTGCCTTAAAATGTCAAATCGTAACTTGAGTGCCTTGCAAAGATATAAAAATTGCATCGAAATAATAAATATTGAATTTTTCGTATAAATTGCATGTATGGATAAGGCCAAACATTTGAAATAAACATTAAAGTCATCTGTTGATGTGATTTTAGTAGATATAAATATTTTATCGAAAAAATAAAGGATTGCCATCAAAACGTTAAAACATGAGATGAGGAACATACATTTAGATAAATTGCGGGCGTAACATTTTAGCATGTCGTCTTTTTCGTAATGACATAACTTGGAGTCGACTTGTTGCCAGAGTTTAAAGTAATTCTCGTGATGTCTGGACTTAAAAGCCGCGAAACTAATGATAGCAAAAGCAGTCATCGTTGATGCGATGCAGAATATTATCGAACAAATTAGAGTTACACTATCTTCAATTTCAATAATAGCCACCGTTATATAATAGTATCCAGACCATAATATACTTGCGAGCACCGATACTGTATAAACCGTAGCAAAAGAGCACCGCTTGAATTTGCATTGTAGTCCCGATTTGGTTTCTCGTGTCAAGGGCCACATTCCAAAAAACATGAGAAAGGGAACAAGTTTTTGGAAATTGTGGTACACTTTCGAGGAACTGTTTTCGCCATCCTCATCTTGTATTTTCTGTATATTATTTGCCATATTAATTTCTTCAGTAGAATATTTTGTTCTTTTTTTTTTGAGAAATACAAGTTTTAAAGCACACACAATTTGTTCGGTACAAGCTTGCGATCTAGTCTAGTACATGTATCTGACTTTCTTTGTGTATAGGGCCAACATGTTGAGTAGAATTTGATACATTTGTTAATGACGTTAGAGAAGAAAAAAAAATGGTATTGAATTCAAATCTATATTGTTGAATATTTTTTTTATCAATTGTATGTTTTTTTTGTATTTTATTCATATACCAGTCTTATATTTAGTCACAAATATTTAGTTACAACATTCTTCATAATAGTTCCTACATATGATCAATTACATCATAAATGGAAGAACATTATTCAATTTTTATAACTATGTTGCTAGAATTAATGTTTCGTATGTATTTTGAGGGCGTTTTGTGTTATTTTATAGCTTATATTTTTGACCACTTATCTAACTGTAACACCCAGTGAGTCACAATCCTCCCAGAATGTTAGCCTGGGGGAGTGCGTGACTCACCTCTGTCCCTCCCTCTTTCTATATTTAAATCTAAGTGGCGGATTTAGGACCTTTAGGACCATGGTCACTTGGACTTGGTTACACCTCATAGGTGTACACTGGTCCAAGGTATAAAAAGACCATGTTCCTCTTTGTTCCTGGTCCACTCTTTTGCTTAACTTTTGTACTACGTCGATTATTTCTGTATCACATCATGGGCACGTGGAGGCACCATTAATTATGAATATTCATTCTCTTATCTCTTGGTGTTTCTGGACAAATAAAATGTATTTATGAGAAACTTCCTTGTCTATGTTTGGAAACTAACTCTTCTCTGAACAGGAGAAGAAAGAAGAAACAAAGGCCCCTACTCAGGAGGACGACTACAATCCATCACCATCCACCTACTTTGGTAACTCCAATCTTCCTTGTTTGGCTACCACACGATCGAGGGTAGAGATGAGCTACTGATGTGTATCTTATCGGGATGCCCAGGAGGATAATCACGGACCGAGGGACACCCTTCACAGCTAAAGACACACAAGTGCTGTGTGACGAGCTGGGAATAAAGCACGCCACTACGACAGCGTACTTTCCGCAAGGAGATGGTGTTGCGGAAAGGACCAACAAAACTATAATGCATACCGTCAAGAGACTTCTGACACCTAAAAAAGGACAGCGGGATTGGTACTTCCATCTGCAAGCCGCCACCTTCGCTTACAACACCGCGATACATACATCTACGAAGTTCTCGCCATACCGCCTAATGTTTAGGAAGGAAGCCCGACTACGAATTGACAATCGGGCGCCTCTCCTACCAAAGGTTATGGATCCAAATCCTGCAGCACCTTCTGTGGTCGCCATGGAAGAGGTCGAAATCGCAAGGGCAAACCTGCACGAGGCCCATTTGCGACAAAAGAAGTACTATGACACAAGACGAAAGACTCCACACCTGTACAAAATCGGAGACCCAGTACTCGTTCGAGACCACCGCATCGTGCCTGATGAAACCAAAAAGCTACGCTACTCGTACAGGGATGGTTACACGGTAACCAAAATCATCAGCGACACGGTGCTCAAGCTGGAGCATGAAGATACGTTTGGGAGACTGATTCGAGACATGGTGAACATTGTCCACATCAAGCCGAAACAACTGAGGGCAGTTGTTCAAGGGTTGGAGGGGAGAAGAATCCAGCTCCTCACCACAATAACAACTACACTGACAATAAACCAACCATCAAAAACCCTATCAACACCTCTCCAAATCAACAATTCATACAACCTAATTTTTTCTTTTGGTTGTTTATACTATCACATTGGTCACTCGCTGGTGCACACCAATGTAAACAAAATACGTGTGTGACCACAAACATTCATACACTCCTGCTCACATTTCACCACTCGAACCAGATCCCCAATGGGGGGAACTTTCGTACGTTGCATTTGGGGACCTGGTCGTCTGACAACAATAATAAACAATAGTGGAAGAACGGCGTTCAATACCCAGAAACCGACACCCCGCGAACCTCCAATAACAAACAAATTGGGTGGCTTATTGGAGTTCCAGCTAGCTTCGTGGAATTACACGAATTCCACGGGACCCTGGAATTTCACACCTTGATGGGGAAGTCGGAAAACACACAAGTATATAGCCAATGCCGGGCTGGTCACCAGCACTTCAAAAATAATTTTGGAAGAATAAGGATGTCACAGTGCAATGAGACGACGGGAAGCCAGGATGATGCCATCTCTGGCCCATCTACTAGGAAGTACCCAGATGACACAACAATGCAGCAACATGGAATCGGGGAAGTCGAGGACGACACAGCGCACGCTGTCGACCTAATGACATCAACCACCTCGTCCCGCCACACCGCCGTGGCCCCAGCAACCCCCGAGCTACCACCGGCACCCATCATCCTGCCGCAAGTGACACAATCTTTCTGCATACCAACAGTAACCACCAGGAGACTACCGGTATATCGACCGCTTCATCAGGAAGCATGATGTGAAAGACTGCTAAACAATTGCTGGGCACTCTGGGAGTCCTACCATCCCTGGCTGCGGAGCCACCTCCTTCACTCACCGTCAGACCCCCTACAAGCACTCCACGGATATTTCTCTGCATGCACATGTGCATGCAATCACCCGACGTGGGTATAAGTTAGGAATCCACATGTACCCGTGTGGTTGCCACCCATCCGGGTGGCACTACTGAAAAACTTAAGAAAACAAACAACTGCTTTTCTCCCTTGATGATCTTTATAAATAAGCATTTTATTCTTTCCATAGGAGTTCGCCACCCAGCGAATATTAATTATCATTGTCTTTTTCAGCTTTTTGCATTTTAAGGGGGCGCTGACACTTGTGCCAGTGCCTTTCCACAACTACCTTTGTACACGGTGAGTCCTCATACACCCATATTTTCCCGCTGCGCAACTTGAAAACCTTCCACTCTTGGCTGGAGTACGAGGACGTACTCCAAGCAAAGTTGGAGGGTATGTAACACCCTGCAATTCATGATCCCGCCAAAACCATAGCCGGGGGGTAAACAACTCTCAACCGTCCCTCCCTCCCCTCTGACTCATCTATCTGACTCATACTCAAGTGGCGGATTAATACACGTAGGACCATGGTCACTTGGACCTGGTTACACCTCGCAGGTGTACACAGGTTCAAGGTATAAAAGGGCCGTGTTCCTCTTTGTAGTTAGTTCTTGTCCTTGCCTGTGTTTCCATACAAAGATGAATAAAGCGTTATAACAAGAAACAGCGTTGCCTTTATGTATTAAGTAAGCAACTTCTCTTCAGAGGCCGGAGACTACATAAGGCAGGAGGTATACGATTCCGAAGCAGCTACAACATCTTCTCCTGTCGGCGTACCGAAAAGGGGAAGATGTATATCAGCATCGACCGGAAGAGAGAGGGATGGCCGACACCCTGCTGCATAGATTTCACCCCCATGCAGGAGGATGACCACAATCCATCTCCATCCAACTTTCTCTGCAACTCGAATCTTCTCTGTGCGGGCACCGTACTGTTCAGAGAGGATTCGAGGTACAGAAAATGTCATCTACAGGTTGGTAAAACAAAATGGTCGATGTCAAAAGCTCACAAATGTATGTAGAATGATTGATTTCCCACTTAAGTGATTATATACTTACATTTTAATTAAATTCATTATTTACATTGAATTCAGGAGTGTCTCAATAAATAACAATTTCTTTGTTGCTATAACAACCAATTTTATGAAATTTTACACCATTTACACGAGCCACTTTTGTCGTACGTCGGACTTGTTGCAAAAACAGAACACATAAATTATTTATGTGCATTGTGGCCACTACAAAGTGGCTTTTTTGAGACATTAATAAATATCTATATTTGCTGATTACATTTGTTAAAATTCTAAAATGATACAACATGGTTTTCAAGCTGATTGCAGGTGTATCGAATTGAATTGAATTGAATTGAATTGAATTGAATTGAACAATAACAATAAATACATAAACATTTTATTGTGTACTTTCACTGACAGTGGCGTTGGAGCATTTCTCATCCGTTTCAATAAATTGAACTGCTGTAATTATGAAACTCAGTATGACACCAACAATCTACAAAAAAAATGAACAAATATTTAGCTGGTTTTAAAGTGTAAACGTGCTTTTTGAAAATGTACTTTTAAATGCTTTGTACAACTTACCGTTCCAACGTTAGCCATACTGATCGAAAAGAATCCTGATGCAGTCAGATCAATCTCAGAATTTGCGATACTGTACACAAACATCTGAAACTAAAGAACAAAATATTTATTACAAATGATTATGAATAATTTTTTTTAAAAAAATATTTTTCTTCACCTCAAATTTAGATGATCGTGATGTGACATCAACGGAAACAGCGTTTAGAGTTTTGACCACTTTAGATGCCTTTTTTTGGAAAAGATTTTCGTAAAAAAAAACTGAGGTTAGGTTTCACTATCTTTTTTTTTTTCGACGTTTTTGTTAACATACACACTTATCAACTTTAGTGGCTTCGTAACACTGAAACGTAAAAACGACCGAAATAAGGATGCAACTCATAAAAGAGCTGATGAGGACCACTGTATTTGTCGCTTCCTCGACGGCAACTATTCCGTATAGGACCATACTTAATTGTCCACCAAATAAAAGGCAGCTGAAGAGTATCATCGGAGAGAGGAAATTATTAGTGGCATCGACGAGTTCCGTAAGTAGTTGGTGAGCCATTCTGTAACGCTCAAGGTCAGCACTGATGTTGTACCGACGACTATAACGAAGTTGTGCAATCTTTTGCCTTAGGTTATCAAATCGTAATTGCAAAGCTTTGCATAAGTATAGAAATTGCATGGCTGGTATAAATGTGGATCCTTGAGTATATATTCCATATAAGAATAAACCCACATAATCGAGACAGACAGTTATTTTATTTCTTGAATTGCTTTCGAAGAATACGATTTTTTCGTCGTAAAAATAAAGCATAGCTACTGCAAGATTATAACCGATTACTAGATACATAAAGCTCGACAAATTCCGACTATATCTGTTCAACATCTGGTCTTTTTTGTAAAGATATAATTTGTCGTCGACTTGTCGCCAAAGTTCGAAGTAGTTCTCGTGATGGCTAGAATAAATTGCCGAACTACAAGTGATACCGCAGGCGCATGTAACAGAGGTAATGCAGAAAGCGACTGCAATATTTGTTCTTAAATCATATTCCATGCCGAGAAGTATGCTAATTCCGAGGGAAATTGACAACACGATACTTGCTGTTACGATTACGGTGTAAGCCGTGATAAGTGAGCACCATTTGAATTTGCATCGAAATTCAGAATTGGGTTCACGTATCAAGGGCCACATTCCAAAAAAAACGAGAATGGGAACTAAATTTTGGAAGTTTTTGTAGACTTCCATGAATTCCCGATCTTTGTCCATATCTCGTGAAGGTTGTCGCTCGATTTCAATGTTTTTCATTCTCGTGGCCTCGGTTTATAAGTTTTACTTCACCTTTCCATAGCTGCAGGTGGTTTTATTTGTTGTGCTATAATGTTTTTCGATAATATTAAGGATTTTAATATTAAAAAGTTTATCTTCAAGAAACTTTCTCATTTTTTATTGAGAATTTTCTGTTTATATATTTTTTATGGAATCTGATAGTTAATTTTTTTGAAAAAAAAAATATGAAAAACAACAGCTTATTTGTTATTTATGTTATTTTTACATGTATTGTTTTTCGTGTTTTATTTCAATTAGAAATCAATAACAATCCATACCCCGGTACGGAGGTCGCTAAATTGTGGAAGGCAATTTATGCTCATACTTTAAGGCAGGCTTTAAACAGACCACTTTGTGGCGCTATATAAAGTGGTCGTTTTATGAAACAATTCATTACATAGGCGGTTTTCACATGAGCGACCGCCACAAGTGGCGTCCACCGCCTGTTTGTCAATGGTAATCCAGATCTTATTAGTAGCCCACACTGACAGCAGGCCCTTGTTTCAATGGTGGTCTATGTGAAGCAAGCCACTTCAACCACTTTTTGACACCACAAAGTGGTTAAAACGATGGTTTAAAAGTTAAAAAAAAATGTTTTCCTTATACCATGGCTTAGGTGGAGTTTCTAGCTACTGATCACTAGGGTATCCACATTCCTATGGTAAAAAATAAAAGTCCTGCTAGAGACCAGGGCATCCTCTCATTTTTTAGACCTATCAAATGTACTATTCTTGCAAAAGTTCAGCTTAATACACTAACCAGAAGACAGACTGCACATTAAACCTTGCTCCTGTACCATATGCAGTTATACATGTATCAAACCAAAGTGCAAGATCTTGTCCCGGGGCCTCGGCTGCACGTGGAGTTTCTGTCCATGCCTTGGTGTACAGCAGAGCACCAAACTTCACAAACCGATGAAGCTGCATTTCCTCTTTCTTGGTTAGATTGAAAACATCCTGCTGATCACGAAATAAATATTTTGATGGCATAAATTAACTTAGGCATCCATCTTGCGTGATTAATTGGCCCTGGAGCTCTCCAAAGAATCTTCGAAGGGGGATTTCTCAGTAGTTGTAATACTCTATAGCTTCCCTTGCAGCCCAGTATGTCACAGTTGTCACTCTTCTCACTGTGTTTATAATGTAAAATATGGTTTATTGGGCGTGTAGATGAGCACCATCTTCCAGTTCGAGTAATAAGCTGAAACTTTACCAGGATATTACAATTTATAAGTCTAAAAAAATGAGGGTGTGCCTTAGCATCTAGCTAAAATTACAGTTTTTTGGACCACCCTACTGATCACTCGAACTCTGGTGATTTTGTGTTTTAGAAGGAATACTAAGAAGAAATGAAAAGCAATTTAGAAACTAGAGGAGTGAATAAATCACATAAAATTATTTTCATGTACATATTTTTTCAAACTAAACTCCAGAACAAACTAGGCCACACACACCTTTCAGAATTTAGCATTCCCGAAAGCACTGACATCAAAGGCCTCGTCCCACCTTCTGTCTCAGGTGGACAAAAATAATGTCTGCTTAAAATTGTGTCATACAATCAGTGAAAACCGTTTACCATGAAAACGGATAAAATGAAAAATCGGATAACACGAACTTAGAATACCATAAAGATTATTTCTTTCACACGTCCATTTTGTGTTAAACAGTATTGACTGTATATCAGCAGTTAGAATCTTTTTGTCTGAAGCATGTTGATGGAAATTCTGCTAATTTTTTTTTTTTTTTTGCAAATTTTCACTATCTGTATTTTATTTATTTTATCATGTACTATAGTTACGTAAAATTAGTCACAATCCAAGATGGTCAAGTTGAAAATTTAATTTTTTTTAATGTTGATTTGATATGAAATTAGTCATGATCTTATGATTTTCACGGATCATCATGCTCTGTGCTACATGAATATATATTGAGTGTATTTTTACCTGGCAAGACTTGTGTCAGAACAGACTGCACAACAAATATAAATTATTTTCTCTATTTATTAAGGCATGTTTATACTGTATTTGAGTTTGATATTAATTAAGCATGAGGAAATTATTATTGTGTGTTTGTGTTAATATTTTGACAAATAGATCTAAATTGTTATAATGTGATATACTGTATATGCCATTTCTTTCAGTTGCCTGCAGCATATTTATTTAAATTGAAATCTGCTGAAGTATATTATTAGTAACTTAATTAATTGGTAATAGTGAAGTTTGTGCATTTTTTGACAACTGCTTCTGTGCCACCGAATGTCTGAACTGCTGAAAGCGTAAAGCTGATTACGACACCAATAATCTGAAAATGAGATAAAAGGATAAAATATTTACATTTTACTGTACATCAAGCATGTCAAACTCGAGGCTTTCGGGCCGCATGCGGCCCACAACGAATATATTTGCGGCCCAGCCCCTGTCAGAAACAGAATTACTTACATTCAGCTTGGGTCAGTGTTGAAAGTAATCACTGCGAACAAGATTTCCCCCCGAAGTAGGAAAGATTGTAGCAGAGAAGAGATGCCAAGTGTCACAGGAAGAAAACATTAATTTTACCGTTGTTCCTTGTTCTTTTTTATAATACTGTACTTTTCGAAATAAACCTACGTTTCTATAAAAATTGAAGTTTTTTTTGTGGTGGCCCACTTGAATGTAGACCTTGTTTATTTGGCCCGTGTTAGCCTTTAAGTTTGACATGCTTGCTGTACATCATTTATTTTTTTTAATTAAATTATATACATACTGTTCCCAGACTGGATAAATAGATTGAAAAGAATCCTGATGCAGTGATATCGATTTTATTATTTTTAATTTCCAAAACTAACATCTGAAACTGTAAATGAGTAATATTTAATTACAATTACAATTAGTACTCTGCTAGCAGCCAAATAGGCCTATGGCAGAGGAACATAAAAGTCCATATGCAGCATTAAGCATTGTCAACTACATATACATGCACATATATAAAAACAAAATGAATATACAAATGTCAATCCCACAAAACAAAATTATCCCCATTCCCAACTGCCTCAGGAAGAGAGTTCCATTGTCTCATAACTCTAGGAAAAAAAGACCAATAATATGAATCTGTCCTAACAAAAATCTCCTTAATTTTTTAGAGGGGTCAGCCCTGCCCCTGTAAATTTGTGTCTGCCACAAACAAACAAACGAATTGATAGCATTCGGATTTATTCATTTAAAACGAAACTTTAATTTGAGAAGTAGATATTTTTTATGTAAATGGGGCATAATCTAAAAGGTTGCTTAAAATAAAACTGATATTGCAACGCGATTTGGTGGTGAAACATTGATTGTGTTTTGAGATTTTTAGTTTTGGGATAATGGATTTTAATCACTTTAATTATGGCACAAGGGAGTTGTTGAGTTTCTTTTATATATTCTGATTTTTGACATTGTATAGGTATTTTTTGCCTTAGACTTTTGTCTGTCTGCCAGAGGTCTTCATGGCTATTTGCAGCGTACTTTTTCATTTCATACTCAAATATTAAGGATTTCTTAAGATAAACATTGTTCAAACTTATTTGTGCTTAAGGTGGTTTCAAAGTGTAAACGCCTCTTGATCTCTGATTATTTTGTCGCTCAGCTTGAATGCGTTTTAGAAACTAGAGCTACACTTCTAGTTTCTAAAACACTTTATAATTTTTTTCTTAATTTTGCTCCTGAGTTTGAAAATCATCTGTCAAAGCAACGTTTTAGAATATGACTTGTAAATGTTTAGTTTGCATTTGAAACAGAGAAATTAATTAGTTGTTTTTTTACTTCAAATTTAGATGATTCTGACGTGTTGACAGTTGAAATCTCTTTGAGATTTTTAGCCAATTTCTTTGCCTATTTAAAAAAAGAGAAAGGTAATATTATAATTTTATAATTGTATATTTTATATTTTATTTTTAAGTAAATTACAATTTTTTTGACTTTAGTTGCAGTGTAGCATTGAAGAGCAAACAGCAACGAATTAAAAATCCAAAAGACTGTTGTTAGTACAGTTGGTACAATGTATGTTTTTTGCATTGGTAAGAAAAACACATTTATGGTCAAAGTTACTTGCTTCATAAAATCAAGGCTACTAATAAGCATCATTGGAGAGAGAAAATCATTGGAGGCATTCACAAGTTCCCAAAGCAATTGGTAAGTGATTCTGTAGTATTCGAGTTTGTCGCCAATGTCGAAATGATTATCCGATCGAAGTAATTTGATTTCTTTTCTCAGACTTGCAAAGCGTAGCTGCAATGCTTTGCATAAATATAGAAATTGCATTGGCGGCGCAATTGCCGATCCTTTGGTGTACATTCCAAATATGTATAAACCCAAACAGTTAAGAACGTTATACGTTACGGACTCTTTCGAAACCAATACACAGGAAATGGTGTAAAATGTTGAGACTCCCAGATTAAAGAGGGTCACGATAAACATGAATATCACTAAGTTCCGACTGTATCTGTTCAATATTAGGTCTTTTTCGTTAAGGTTTAAGATGTAGTCGATGGTTTGCCATCGTTTAAAGTAATTCTTGTTAGATTTACATGTACTCTTAAATGCCGCAAAACATGTGATGCTGACAGCGGATATATTTGAAACTGCACAGAATTTGCTTATATCATTTTTTCCGTTTTCCGTGTTAAGCATGAATAGAGCTATACCGTTGTAGCTTATTAATATCATACTAATTATGACAAAAAATGTGTAAGCTGTGACGAAAGAACGCCACTTGAATTTGGAACGTTGTTTCGTATCGGTGTCACGTACTAAGGGCCACATTCCAAATATAACGAGAATGTTAACAAGTGGTTGGAAATTGTCGTTTACTTCCGAATACCCGTAAACTTCGATATTGTCTCGTGGTGGTTGTGGTACCATTCGCTGTGTTTTCTTTACGCTAGCCAGGTTTACGTATTTTACTTTACCTTCCATGGTTATGTGCTGGAAGGCTTACGACAGTTTGCTTCAGCTGGGTCTCTGGAAGCTGCGCTCTCAAATTATGATCTTAGTGTTAATAGTAAATATGAAAAACTTTTGTAGGAATTATATTTATTTCTTTTTCTTCTCTGGGTTTGCTCTTTTATTTAGTGCCACATGTGGTTTTTTTGTACATTTTTTGTTGAAATTTGATACACGTATATGGGTAAATTGTTTTTAGTATCTGTATTTTTTTGTACTTCATTTTGAAATTCAATTCCAAATCTATATAATAATTTACAGGTGGTCCACGTCCCACCATCGCCTCGTTGGTTTAAGCCTTAAGGCAAGACTCGCTATTCACAAGTTATGCCGTACGTTATGTATTAGCATTTGCTTAAAATTTTCACGAGTAAGCTAAACTTAAATTTAAGCTTGCTCTTCTGTGTGATGCTTATCTTCATGCCACAACTTGTGGCTTTACTGCAAGACAGTTTAAATTTACTAGTATAACATACATAGCTGTATAACTAGCTCATTTTTGCGCCCAAGACTAGAATAAAACTTAAAATTAACATTCTTATTATTTTCTGAGCCCCTTAGCTTTGCTTCTGAGGTAGAGGTGCCTCAATCGCAGTGTCCTATTTATGGCTCTGAACCCCTGTTATGTTACCTTTACCATGTTAACATTATTTTGCCTATGATGGTAGTTTTGGATAACTATACAAAAATCTGATTATGTAATTTGCTGATTAGAGTCGTCAAAATTCGTAAAGAAAATAATTAATAATCATTACGCCCCATGTATCTACATCATGTTAATTAACATTTATGCTAACAAATATGTATTATTGTGTACTTCCGAATTGGTAGTGAAGTTTTGGCCATTGTGTATTCCAAAGAGTTGAACACCTGTAATTATGGAGCTTGGTATGACACCAGTAATCTAAAACCAAAAACAAAAGGAAAACACAAATGAATAATCAGTATTTTCATTTTTGTTGTTTTATATATGAACCCATAGAATGACAAAGTGTGAGTCAGAATTATCTCATCTTGAGTAATGAAGGAGGGTATATACAGTATAGACATTTGCCCTAAAGACACTTGCTCTACGGACACTTGCCCTAAAGGGACATTTGCCCTAAAACTACTTTTTTGTTCTCTCTTTTCATACGGTTTAGTGTCTTTTGGTAGAGTATGTTAAATTGGTTCTGCAAGCAAAAATGCCAAATGATGTAAATTTACAGTACTGATTAGGGCAAATGTCTTTTTAGGGCAAGTGGTTGTAGGGCAAATGTTCTTTTAGGGCAAATGGTTTTAGGACAAATGTCTCTTTAGGGCAAATGGTTTTAGGGCAAGTGTCTCTTTAGGGCAAATGGTTTTAGGGCAACTGTCCCGTTAAGGCAAATCGCTTTACGGCAAGTGTCCGTAGAGCAAATTCAATTATTTCAATTCAATTCAATTCAATTAAATACACCTGCAATCACGACTGATTGTCATTATTTAAAAATAAGAAATCTTCATGAAATTGAAATCGTCCTAACAAAGAACTATTCACAGGAAGAGAATTCCATAGTCTAATACCATTAGGAACAAAAGACCAAAAATATGCATCAGTCCTAGCCATTAATTCTTTGAAAGTCTTTGAATGCCCAAATCTACCTTTACGAGGATTTCTAGTTAGTAAACCATTAAGTAGGGTACTGTTATCACAAGACAGGAAACGTCCCAGAAGAGCGAGGCTTTGCTCATTTCTTCGGCCTGCTAATGATTCCCATTCTAGCTCTTGGAGCATAGACGATACGCTGTCAGTATATGCATACCGTCTCTTTACAAATCTTGCAGCAATACACTGCACCATTTCTATTTCTTGTTTTAGGTTATTTCTAAATGGGCTCCAAATTGGGGAACAATATTCTAAGATAGGTCTAACTAGGGTAAAGTAGCAGACCTTCTTTACATTTTCTTTACAATGTTTAAGGGTGCATTGGACAAACCACAGCCTTTGATTAGCTTTGGCAACTGCTTTGGTTATATGATCTTTCCAAAGCATGTCCTTGGACAAGGTTAAGACAAGATATTTGATGGTATCAACATGGGTTAGCTGACCATCTCCCATTGTGTAATGTGCCGTGCACGATTCTCGCCTTTGGGAAACTCGCATAACATTGCATTTACTCCTATTCAGTTGTAAATGCCACTCAGAGCACCATTCTTCAACACTGTTTAGATCTCTTTGGAGGACTTCACTATTCTCATTATCCCTAATCCTACTGTAAACCACATCATCTGTAAACAAATGCATCGTACTGTTGCATCTGTCTGCCAGATCGTTTATGAACAGAAGGAAAAGCAGTGGTCCAAGAATGCTACCCTGAGGTACACCAGATTTTACTTTAGCCCAGTCTGACACAGCACCATCAATTTGGACTCGCTGTTGTCTATTTGATAAGAATGATGATGTCCACGAAATTACTTGCTTATTTAAGTTAAAAGTCATCATTCTTTTAATTAGTAGTGAATGCTTCACTGTATCAAATGCTTTTGCAAAATCTAAAAATATCAAGTCAAATTCTCCTTTACTATCCAAGCCAGATTGTATGTCTTGGATGAATAGTGCTAGCTGGGTATTACATGATCTGCCTTTTTGAAAACCATGCTGGTTTTCATGAATTAATTTATGGTTTTTTAAATGCTTGATTGTATTAGAATAAATTATATGCTTGAGAGTTTTACAAAGAATGGAGGTCAGAGAAATGGGTCTATAGTTCTTTGGACAATTTTTATCTCCTGTTTTAAGAATTGGGCAGATATTTGCTTGCCTCCATGCTATAGGCAGTATACCAATATCAAGGGAATCTTGGAAAAGTTTACTTAAAAAAGGGCTAACTTATGTGGCCAGCTCCTTTAGCAATCTTGGCAAGATTTCATCTGCACCAGCTGATTTATTAACATCTAGATTACAAAGCAAATTTTGTAATCCAGTGGAGTTTATGATTATATCAGGCATGACATGAGATAAGGTGCCAAGTTGTGATTCCTCAATGGCATCATTAGCATGAAAGACACTTTGGAAATAATCGTTAAGTGTGCTTGCAATAACCTGTTTGTCAGTACAGACATCACCAAGTGGTGTTATAATTGAAGTTATATTATTTTGAATTTTGTTGAGATTTTTTACATATTTCCAGAACAACTTGGGATTTTTATGGAGTGGTGCCCCTAAGACATTATTAGTAAAGTTTAAGTGTTCTTTTTTAAGCAAGCTTTTCACAAGACATCGCTGGGAATTAAACTGCAATTTAATAGTATCATTCATGTTAATCTTCATTTTAGATCTACATTTGCGTTGTTTACGAAGAGTGCGGCGTATCTCAGTGGTGTACCAATTTGGTTCCAAGCTTGATTTTAAATTTTTGAATGGGATGAATTTATTTATGATATTAGAAATGACACTGACAAACAATGACCACTGTTGGTTTACATCTTTTCATAGTCCACTTTTATTTTTATTTTTCAGTTCATTTGTTACAAAGAGCTTAAAATTAGCCCAATCAGCTTTGTTGTACTGTAGGACTTTTCGGGGAGCTGATTGGTGTTTTTCGAATTGGGTTCCAAATGTCCCACACCTATGAAGAAGTAGGCCTTCAAGTTTAGTATTCACAAAAAAAAAATCACTAAATACCAAAACTTATGATTCCAGAAAAATTTGAGCAAAAACCAGTTTTTTTTTTGGTATTTTGTATTTGATATGAATTATATTGTAAATGAACGCCAATTAAAGATGATCTGTACAAATTATGAATTGTGTTACTATTTTTAAACTAATAAACTTTATTTTAATATTATCATTATTATAGTATATACCGTTCCCATATTAGACACACTTATAGAAAAGAATCCTGATGCAGTTATGTCAATATTAGCGTTCATGGTACTCAACACGAACATCTGAAACTATAAAACGAGCACATTTTGAATATTAAATATTAGACTTTAAGCAGAAAGGTAAATCCTGCTGCAGAAGGACAAGATTCCAAGTGTAGCATGCAAAATGCATTGTCCATTAAGCCAAACAAAAATATAAAGCCAAGCAACAATCTCTTTGATGCATTGTCAAAAAAACTAACAAATTCCATAAAACAATATATTTTTCATGCACAAAATATCTCGGAAGTGAGTTCCACTGTTAAATATTTTTAGAAACAGAATGACGAGTAAAACAGTAGCGAACTCAGAGAAGAAGAAGAAAAAAACGGACCGAGAAAAAGATTTTCTCGGCCCTGAGGAGTTCGTAAAAGAAACTTCAAAAATGCCTAAAACTCCACTCCCTTTAAATGTAAGTGTAATTCTTTAAGCAAAATTACACAATACACATGGTTCAATTTTTATTTTTTAATACCATAAAAATTTCGATTTCGTTTTGTATTTTGCACAAACTTTTTAGCGAGCGTTGCGAGCAAATATTTTTTTTTAAAAAAAAGTCTGAAACCAGAAAAATTATTTATTTTTCTTTCTAAAATATTTTTCTAATTTTAATTTTTTTTTTTTTTTCCTAAAAAATTTGTCATTTTACTTTTTTTTTTTTTTTTGGATTTTTTTATTATTTGTGCGATTTTTGAACTATTTATCGAGTTTCATCATAAGGCCATACTAAGGCTATCAGCTGTACAAACTCTGTGTCTTCCCCCTCTATTCCTCAGTCCAGCTCCAGTGGAACAGCACTTACTACTGGTCCTGGTACATCTTTGACGTGGGCCTCAGTGGCAAAAAAGGGTTTGGCCCCTTTGGATGTCCCTGCCTCCTCAAAGTCTTTACAAGTTAAAGATAAAGCTCCTAGGGGCAGGAACAAGGACCAACCTGTGTATCAAGAAAAGAAGAAATCTCGAGGCACTAAGATTATTGGTAGCAGGGCTGACGTCACATCCCTGCAAGGAAAATCCCAGCGGTTAAGGCTTTTTGTTAGTGGGTGCATTCCCACAACTTCCCCATCAGTGCTACGTTCCTATCTGGAAGAGAATGATGTTGCAGTTTTGGATGTCAAACAAACATCTCGGCCTGGAAGCTATGCTGCATCGTTTTTTATCTCGATTGATGGCAAGTCTAAGCCATTGGTTGTGGATGATAAGTTTTGGCCAAAAGACATTTCCATTCGTGAATGGAAGGGTCCTGATCCCCATCCAAATGTTACTTGCAACTTGGATGCTTCTAATTTTGCTGGGTCAATCATTCCCTCTGATGCTGGGGGGATTCTGGCCTAACAATACTGTCCAAGGGTCAAGCACGTCTGAACTGTCGTGCAAATCGGGGCTAAAATGTCTTCTTATAAATGCACGCAGTGTGTATAATAAACTTGACCACCTGCACCACTTTTTGCTGTCACGATCTGATGTCAACTGCTTTTGTTTTGTTGAAACATGGCTGTTTGACTCTATACCTGACTCTTTAATTGTACCTGATGGGTTTTCAGTTCTGAGATGTGATAGGGAATCACGTGGAGGTGGGGTCTGCCTAATATTATCCAGTGGTGTCCAGTACTCAAAAGTGACTTGCTTTAGACAAGGAGGAGAATTACTTTGTGTTGATCTTCATAATCATGGTTCTGCCTTACGATTAATTACATGCTATCAAAGCCCCCTTTGTTCTACATCAGAAACTGCAACCAATAGCTTAATAGATAGCTTGCAGTCAGTTTTAAACTTTCGTGGTCCAACAGTGATTGTTGGTGACTTTAATAGACCACACATTGATTGGCACATATTTCAAGCCAATGATACATTAGATATGTCTTTTGCTAATTTTTTGTTTGAAAATGCTTTCTCCCAATTAGTAATGTTTCCAACACGTGGAGACAACACTCTATCTTTAATTTTTTGTGATGTTGATAATGTTGTTTGTAATGTCTATGGGGATGAACCTTTTTGTCTGAGTGACAATCCCCCTCATTTAGCTGTCTGCTTTGCTATTCCCGATTTTGGTCCAGTTGAAGCACACCCTGTACCTAGGCGGATATTAAACAACCATGCCCTAGCACAGATTAAACATCATCTCCATTCAATAATCTGGCGTAAAATGTCGAATCGTAATTGCAACGCTTTGCATAGGTATAGAAATTGCATTACTGGCACAAAGGTGGCTCCTTTCGTATAAATCGCATATAACATTAAGCTCATATAAGTGGCGATAATATTAAAGTAATTTATTGAAATACTATTGTTCATTACGACTAACTGATCGTAAAAATAAAGAATGGCAGCTAAAACGTACATTAATGCTGACGAGGAATAACGTATATCTCGATAAGTTATGGCTATAATCTTTCAAAGTCTTATCTTTTTTATGAAGACTTAACATTGAGTCGACTTTTTGCCAACGTTTAAAGTAATTCTCGTGATATTGAGATTTCAATGCCGAACAACAGAAAGTAACGCAAGTGCATGTCATGGAAGCGATGCAAAAGATTATCGTAGCACATCTTCTTAGATAATCTTCCATTATAATATTAGCCATCGTTATGTAGTTATATCCCGACCATAAAATACTGGCGAGTACTATTACGGTATATGCCGTAACAAGCGAGCACCACTTGAACTTGCGGCCAAGTCCCGATTTGTCTTTTCGTCGTAAGGACCACATGCCGAAGAACACAAGAATGAACAGTAGTTGTTTGAAATTATCGTAAACTTCCAAGCATTCGTATATTTGGTGCCTATGTTTTGAAGAATCTAGCGCCATTCGATGCTTTTCGTCTGTGAGAATTTTGTTTTTGTGTTTTACTAAATTTTTCATTGCGAAGTTCATTTTTCCTATTATGTAACAATGCAAAGCATACAAGTTCGTACCGCTGGTTTAAGTAAAATACTAGAATTGTATTTACTATTTTTTAGGTACTCGCTGAATTCATTTTGTGGCAAGTTACTCAGCTTTTCATGTACAATTATTATACCATTTGCTACATATTTGATATAGTTGCGTTAATTTTATGCATTTATTGGCAGCAAGAAAGATCAATGTTATTGAATTACTGCTGAACTAAATTTTAACTTTGTAGCAAAATATATTGAAGATTGTGTTCATATGGTTTTCATAGAATTATTACATCAATCATTTTCATATATTTCTATGTCAGCACTACATGCTGTTTACTCAAGAGTTTAATTGTAACATCCTCTACTCAGGTTTTTAGTAAATAATCAATTATGGCAGTGGTTCTCAAAGGGTGTTCCGTGAGTTTCACTTGGTGTGCCGCAACGTTTTGAATGTTTTATTGAATGTGTTAATATAATTTAATATTTTCAATAAAATTTTTAATTTTATTTGAAAAGCAAACTGGTCAAAACTTTTGTAATTACATGTACGCACTAAAGTGGCAGGTAGCACCTCAAGGTTCTGGGGGCGGTTCAGTCAGAGGAACGCCGCGTCCAAAGCAACGGGTCCGTCTTTTTTATGCAATCAGATGGGGCACATTAAGCGGGACTGTCCGAAGGCGGCAATGCCTAAAGGACAAGTAGCTTGGATCGCACGTGGTGAAAGCTAGGTATTGCGGTACATTGTGGGCTTTGCACGGGTTGAACTGCAGGGACGAGTTTCTGACCACAATAGTTAATGGTCAGCTTTTCTATCTTCAAGTACCACCTTTTGGTAACCAAGGGGTGCTAGTCGTGCCGTGATTTTTTTTTTCACGCAAGAAATACTGTGCCATGAGCAAAACAAAGTTTGGAAATCACTTATAAATAGTATTACAACCTACGCAATAATCATGCACATATAAATTAATGCATAAACAAATTCAAATTAAACGATATAATCGAAGTCCAAATGGAACATTGTGGCAGCAATTCATAACCAAAACTTAATACTGAATAATTTATGAATCTAGTTCATTTTTTGTGCAATTT
Organism: Brachycybe producta; assembly: GCA_036925085.1. Taxonomy (NCBI): domain Eukaryota; kingdom Metazoa; phylum Arthropoda; class Diplopoda; order Playtdesmida; family Andrognathidae; genus Brachycybe; species Brachycybe producta. The sequence goes on along the minus strand of JAUPFP010000006.1, from coordinate 8,862,407 downwards.
TATACTCCGTATTTATTTACTAATATTTTTTTTTTTGCAACTTTTAACTTCATGACTGAATTATTTAGTTACAAAATGAAAACAATAATATAATTTTGTACATAACTTCAGTTAATAATTTTATAGTGAGTCCTAACTTACTTCGACCACTATCAAGCTGAACTGGCCTGTTGGGCCATTCGGGCATTTTCCCAATCAGCCGAATAGTTGGTTTTTCCATTAGAGGGTTATAAAACGCATAAAAATTGCATAAGAAATTTATACCCGGTATTAGAATAATTTAGAACGTGTGTGTACAAGGTATAATACCTTGTACACACATGAGTTAAAAGAACTCAAATTAAATGTGTTTAGGGGAATTATACGGAATCCAGTTAAGGACAAAAGAACCAAATGAAAATTGACTTTATTATTAATATTTTAAATTAAAATACTAAATCAATATTTTGTCAATAGTTTCTATATTATATTTAAGTATTAACTCAATATGTTCAGATTATTAACCGAATAAATTGAACTCGATATATTGTTTGTTTGCCCTTCACACAGGGCTCTGTAGAACACGTTTATTATTTAAATGCATTTAAATTATCACATGTGTACTAGGTATAAGCAAAGCCCAAAGAAGCTCGAAGCCTAGGGGCCCTGCCATGGGTTAATACGGCACTGGCTCTAGTAGATGTGCAGAAGATTAAGAAAAATAGAACATCTTCTACATTAATGCAACCTTGAACAAATAATTTAACATTCACGTCGTTATACACATGCACTGTCACATTTATAAATTAATTTATACATTTAGTGAAGACGTAATTGTAGGTGTAAAGGTAGTTTTAAACAATTACTTTACGTTACATAATTTATGAGAAAAAAAAATTAATTTTTAATTCTTTTAAAAATTTGCAGTGATGTTTGCATCATTCTTTATTAGTGATGGAATTGGTGCATCATCCAGAGTTTGACAAAATTGAACGGCTGCAATTGTGAAGCTGAGTATGACACCAACAATCTGATTTTTTTAAAAAAAAAGAGATAATGAAATTTAAACTTAATTATGAATTGTTAATTTTAAAAGAAAGTTGAAACGTACAGTTCCTAAGCTTGATAGACTGATAGAAAAAAACCCTGATGCATTCATGTCAATCTTAGAATTGATGATGGCCAGGACAAACATCTGAAACTTTATTTGAATACATAAAAAATATTATTATTCGTTGCAAAAAATGAAATTGTTAAACATTTTTTTTCATAAATTTCATGGTAAGACGGACGGAATGGCAGAAACAAACCACCTTATCTACACATGAGCTAAATACATTCAACACATTGAATTATAATGGAGTCCATGCACTTAATGACATGGTCAAGATAAAATTGCCGTTATTAATTAATTAACATCTGAAGAAATTGTAATACTACTGTAAATATGACTTTTTTACACTAACTAAATTTTTTACTAAATGAACCACTTTTTTTCTCAAGGCCAACTATATGTTGCACCCTTCCCATTAAATAACCTCATGATATTAAATTGGAAAAGGGAAAAATTGGAAAGTGTAGAGGGGGGAGAGAAACTTGATAGGGGGAGTAAAAAAGGAACAAACGACGCGCATGCGCACACCAGAGAAAATAAAAAACTCATTTTCTTATTCAAATATAAAAAAGGGTCTGACAGCATAAAAAGGGGGGGGGGAATTCCAATGCTGGGAACAATTGCCTGTGAATTTTGCTCCCGTCATTTATGACGGGTTACCCCACTAGTATTCAAATAATATCTTTCATACTTTATGCACCTCAGATTTAGATGATTGCGATGTGATCTCAACTGAAAGTTTATTGAGGTTCATGGCCACGTCCTTTGCCTGTATTTGTTGGACATCATCATGGATTGGATTGGAGAAGACATGAAAAAAATATAAAAGAAAGTTTTTATGAGCTGCTGATTTTCGATTCTCCGTTTCGGAAAAAAAAAACACGAAAAACAAAGTGAAAGTGTGTTAGAAACTAGAACGATATACCTGAACGATAAAAAATATTTAAACGGTGATATATTTCCAAATAACTTTTAACAGACAAAAATTAAAAAAATATTGTCTGCTTCTAGTTGGCACATTTTTAAAAATCGCATAAAAATGTTCTAGTTTTTAAAACGCTTTCAAGTTTATCATAATTTTTTTCTCTGGATTTTTTTCTTCATGTTGTGTATTTTTTTTTCTATGCATGTTTTATACGGACCACTTTGTGGTGCCACAAAGTGGTTGCTTCAGAAGTTCAGATGAACCACCATTAAAAACAATGGCTATAGCAGTTAGTGCGAGCCATTGGTATGACATTGGTCATTATTGACAAATAGGCGGTGGTCGACACTTGTAGTAATACTCAACCACTGATCACCACTATGGTGCAAAAAAAAACAAAAAAAAACCAGTGGCTGGCGTGAACATTTTGTATGTAAATTAATAGTCTGCTAAAATAAACAACCAATTTTATGTGGCGCCACAAAGTGGTCTGTGTGAAGCCGGTCAAAGTCATACAGCTGTTTTCACTTTAGTGGCATTGTAGCACTGCAATGAAAATACGATCAAAATCTGGCTCGTATTTATGATTGAAATTAATTCTATAGTCATATTTGAAGCTTCGAACGGAATGACCAATCCATAGACCAAAAAACTCATTTGGCCACCGAATGCAAGACAGCTGAAAAGAAGCAGTGGGTTAAGAAAGTTGTTGGTGGAATCGACAAGTTTAACGAGTAATTGATAAGTAATTCTGTAGCGTTCGAGTTTGTCGCTAATGTCGTATTGATTGATAGCATCAAGTCTTGTAATTTTTTTTTGTAAACTATCAAATCTTAACTGCAATGCTTTACTTAAATATAGAAATTGCATTGCCGACATATACGGCAATCCTTTGAGGTAAATTCCATATACGAATACACTCAAATAAAGAAAGTTGGCACAGAAGCAATGTCTCGATTCTATCACGGTATGTTGACGCATTATCTCGATAAAGTAAAGTACGAGAGTTAGAAAGTTAAAAGCGATTGCGAGTGTTATGTACTTGAATAAATTATTTCTGTATCTTTTTAGCGTATCGTCGTTTTGATCGAAACGTAACTTGGAATCGACTTGTTGCCAAATTTGAAAGTAAATCACGTGAGATCTGCACTTCATAACGGATTGGAAAAGTATAACAATTCCACATGTCATCAGAATAAGAAATGAGCCGATTGTAATATTTTTTTTCAAGGGATCTTCTATTTGTACAATGTAATAGGCCATGCTGCTGTATCCCGACAATACAATACTCGTGGTAACGAATGCGGTGTAACTCATTGGCAGTGAGCACCACTTGAATTTTTGTCGTAATCTCGATTTTTTTTCTTTCGTTAAAGGCCACATTCCGAATAAAGTTAGAATGGTAATAAGTTGTTGGAAGTTGTCGTAGACTTGCTTATATTGGTATTCTCCGTCCATATTTATCACGGATTTCGGCATAATTCGGTGAGTATTTTGTCGTCGGGCGAAACACCTTTTAAGTAATGAAGTTAAAGTGGTTTCAATATTTGTATTTATTTATCTTCCTTGTAATTTATCAGTTTATTTTTGTAGGAATATAAAGTAGTTCTTGACGTTTTAGTCAATTTTATGTAGAGAATTTGATACATTGCAATCTATTAAACACAATTGTGTTAAAAGGATAAATGCATTTAAAGAAGAAGGAAAATGCTATCATTTATCTGCAACTGAGTAGTATTTAAAATTCATAATTTATTTTATCTCTGTGTGTTTGTTGATGTTTTATTTAAATACATATTGAGTTACAATTAATAATTGAGGTTTGCTGGAAAGGTTAAGGGTAAGAGTTCGGGATTGGGAAGTGCCACATAAATTCAGGCTGCAATCAATTATCGAGTTTTTAGGTTTAGATTTTAGTTGTGTATTTGTCTGCTAACATTATTTTTTGCATGGCAGACGAAAATTCATCTATAAAGGTGGTATATTGTAAGGCTAAAGTTGTTTGAACACAGGAAATAACATATTTAATCATATAATAATGTGGTGAACCACATAATGTCAATGCAGTTGAGTTAACTATCATTATTCAGAAATTTAATCATGGTTAATGTAACCACATTTGATTCCACTAGGAAATTAACTGTAGTTAACTTTTTACTTCAGTTAATTTATGTAGTGTAGTGAAGTTAGTTTTGAAACGTAACTGAAACCTAACCGTTCTTCTATTAGTCTGCAAGTTAGGTGGTGTTACAAAACATCTGTCTCTTTTTGCCCAATGAAGTGTCTCCTTTTGCCCAATGTAGGGGCCCTTTTTGCTCCATGTTGTGACCCTTTTTGCCTCATGTAGTGTCCCTTTTAACTTTTTGCCCCGTGATTTGCGGGGAAAATGAGGACACTCGCAGGCTTACAAATATTTGTTTTATTGTTTGATGGGACTCATCATCCAAGTTTTTGTTTAAACATTTTTAAGCTTGCAAAGTAAATCAATATATTACATTTACATGAGTAAAGTTAGTTACTAAACCTAATTAAGCCCTTGGCAAAATGACGTCAGTTTATAGCCAAAACCGATCATTTCGAGACTTTCCAGCGACTTTAATTTGCAGTCGAAAAGTGGACTGTGTGCCAAGGCCATTAGATGATGAAAGTTATGGTAAACTCCCCAGTGCTTGTCATATTTTCTGGTTTTATTATCTCATAGAGATAACGGCATATTGCTACATGTTTTCTTTGTGTCTTTTGTATCCAGATGTTTAATTTTGTTTTTCATATTTCTGTGCGAAATACGTTCATATGATGAAAGTTATGTATTAGTTTTATTACTAATAATTTGATTGCTGCTTTGTGGTGCTCATTAGTATTTTTTTTTTACTTAAGTTTGTTTGGAGTTAATGCGTTACGAGAATTATAGATCAATTTATTATCCATTCCTAAATTAATTTCAAATATTTACAAATGTATTTGTTTTCTTGTCTAATCTATTTCATTGTTGCCACTAACCAAGTTACTACCAACATTGCACCATTAGGGGGAATTTGGGGCAATAAGCAATTAACGCATTTAGGTTTGTATGGCATGAGTGGTTATAAGCACTGCTCGTCGTACTGGTCCCGGGTTTGAATCCCAGTTTGAGCATGGTTGTTGTTGTTGTTGTGTCTTTCATCATTTCTCCCTCAGTACGGAGTTGACGTCAGGTAGGGCAGTCAGTCATAAAACACATTTTGCCATGTTTTGTACTGTGCCGAATGGCTCATTATCATTGTCGTCATTCATCATCATCATCATAGACCAACCACACCCTGTGTGGGACGTGGTCCAGGGAAAGAAGATGAAGAAGAAAATGCATCTTTTAGTATAGGAAAATATCGAAACAAAAACTTCAATCTCTTCATACAAAAAAAACTAACATTTCTGTTGCGTTACGTTACGTTACGTTACGAGAATTATAGATCAATTTATCATCCATTTGTAAATTAATTTCAAATGTTTAGAAATGTATTTGTTGTCGTGTTTAGTTTGTCATTGTAGCCAGTAACCAAGTTACTACTAACACTGCTTCATTAAGGGAGTTCGGGGCAATAAGCGACACGTTTAGGTTTACCATTTAAACACCTTGTTTTTTGCTGTTTGTTAATGCATATTTTGGGTACTGAAAAATATTGAAACAAAAACTTGAATTTCATCATTCAAATAAACCTTATGCGTCTCCTCGTTTTCTCCAAAATCAAGGGGCAAAAAATACACTTCATTGCGTGTTTTCTTTCTTAAAAAAATTATTCAGTGTAAATTTTGATACATTTTACTTTTAAAATTGATTTGCATCTTTTCATACTCTTTTTCAACTCTAGCTTTTTCTACATGGGGACACAGGTGTTCCTTTCTGATCCACATGTCCCATTTTAGAAATTTCCATATCTGTTAACACAGTAATCTCATTGGGTGCAACTCCAAAGAATATACTTATTTCATTTAGAAGAATGTTGTGTTTATTGCTTCATATAATCGTAGTATCAAATATTTGCTCTAGATTATTCTACCACACTTTTAAAAAAAACCAATTTAAATATAGTATTCTGAGTGATAATTTGTCATTTCTTATAACATTTTTTTAAATGAATGCATAGATTTTTTTTTAAAATGTGATTAAAACAGTTGAGCATGTCATTTTAAAAAGTAGACAAGCTTTTAAATAAAATCATGTATTCTTTCAATCAAAGCAAATACAAACGTGCATGAGTAAAATTAGTTACTAAGCTTTTTAGCCAGATTATAAATAAGCGGAATATTATTATATGTAAAGAAGCCGACGCCTCGGTAGCGCAGTGGCGAGGGCATAGGTGTTTGTAGTGTCCTGCTTTCGTTTAATTTGGCTTGTATTGGATATTGACTTGGACTGGAATAAATGACGTGTGTTTGAAAATTGTGTTCATTTACATTTAAATATATTTTTATTTAATTAATAAACGCAATAAAATAATGACTAACAACAGAATTAATACTGAGACATAAATTACATACATTTAGTTTTCTAGTTTCTAACAAAATTTAAATTTGTTTTGTGCAAGGGGAAAATAACAAACGTGTTTTTTAAATTACTTTTATGTATGGGTCTGGTTAAGATGGCTTTATAGATATTCAATTTGCTTTTGCTTCCCCTAGCCACTGCAGTGGCTAATGTTATACTCTATTGACTTTTTTTTAAATAAAAATTTAGACGCAAAAAACGTCAATTAAGTGAACGTTTTTTTAGAAACAATATTATGAAAAAATTCGAATTATTTTCAAAACTAGAATGGTAAAAGATTATTATGTTAAAAGTTTTTTCATGGCGATATCTTAAAAAATAAACTTAAAGTTCAGTTTGAAAATGACCTGTTTTGTGAGCTTTATGGCGTCCTCATGAATAATTAACAATTCATTATGTTGTTTTTCTATAACTCGTTTCTTCTCTTGATCGCGCGGTGACCGCATGGAGAAGATTCGAGCTATAGAAGTAGTCGGATGGTGATGGATTGTGATCATCCTTTTGCGTAGGGGTGTAACTTGTACAGAAGGATGGTGACCATCTCTTCTAGCCACCATTGATGTGCATCTTCCTTCTTGGTTGGAAGATGTTGTTGCTGGTAAGGGATCTGTATGTCTCCTTGCCTCATGGTGTCTCCGGCTTGCCTAGAGAAGGATTAGTTTCCAGACAGTAGACAACGCAGTTTCATATTGCAAACACTTTTATTCATTCTTGTCAAGAAACAGTAACAGTACAAGAACGAATATGAATTATTTAAGGGTTCGTAAACAGGCCCATGATGTGATACGGATATAAGAATCGGCGTAGTACAGAGAGTTGAGCAAGAGTGGACAAAGAACAAAGAGGAACATGGTCTTTTTATACTTTGGATCTGTGTACACCCACGAGGTGTAACCAGGTCCAAATGCCAACAATCCCAAGAGTATCAATCCACCACTTAAGTATGAGTCAGAGAGGGAGGGAGGGACAGCTATGAGTTGTTTACCCCCAGGCTATGTTTTTGGAGGGATCATGAGTTACTGGGTGTTACATGCCCCCCAATTTTGCTTGGAGTACGTCCTCGTACTCCAGCCATGTACTCCAGCCAATGGTGGCAGGGTCAAGTTACACAAGGCAGAAAATGGGGGGATGTGCACGCACCTTGTACAGAGTGTAACACTCTGTAAATCGTGACCCGGCCAAAACCATAGCCCGGGGGATAAACAACTCTCAACCGTCCCTCCCTCCTCTCTGACTCACCTACATAAAGGACCATGGTCACTTGGACCTGGTTACACCTCGCAGGTGTACACAGGTCCAAGGTATAAAAGGACCGTGTTCCTCCTTGTTCCTAAGTTCTTTCCTTTGCCTGTATTTTGAGATATTATTCCAAATCATGGGCCTGAGGATTCACAGTTAGTATTATTAATATTCACCCTTGTATTTTGTACTTCTTACAAGGAATGAATAAAAGTGTTGTAACAAGAAGTAGCATTGTCTCTATGTCTTTATGTAAATAACTTCTCTTCAGAGGCCAGAGGTTTCATAGGGCAGGAGCTATATGATTCTCAGCAGCTACAACATCTTCTCTTGTCGGTATACTGATGGAGAAGATGTATATCAGCATCAACCGGAAGAGAGAAAGATGGCCGCCACTCTCCTGCATCGATTTCACCCCCATGCAGAAGAGTGACTACAATCTGTCTCCATCCAGCTCTCTCTACAGCTCGGATCTTCTCTGTGCAGGTGTCGTACTGCTTAGAGAAGAAACGAAATGTGGAAAATGTCATCTAAAGGTTGGTAATAAAATTGGGTTGATGTCAAAAGCTCACAAGAGGTAGATTTCAAGAGGGCACTGGCAAAAGAGTCAGTTTTCTCCAACGTATAAAGAAAAAGCTGAAAACAGAAATGATTAATATTAAAAAAACTCGCCAGAGTGGCGAGCACCTATTACAAAATGTGATCCATACAGTGATTGATGAATATTTCGTGCATTTACAACGTATTTTTCTTTTTTGTTATTTTTCAAATCCACCACCCTGATGGGTGGTGACCACACGAGTACATGTGGATTTTCAACTTACACCCATGGGTATATTTATATATATATATATATATATATATATGCATGTATATGCATGTATATTTATATATATATATATATATATATATATATATATATATGCATGTATATTTATATATATATAAATATATGCATGTATATTTATATATATAAATATATGTATGTATATATATATATATATATATATATATATATATATATATATATATATATATATAAAAATATACATGCATATATATATAAATATACATACATGTATATATAAATATACATACATATATTTATATAAATATACATAAATATATGTATGTATATTTATATATATATATATATATATATGTATGTATATTTATATATATATTTATATATATACGTATGTATATTTATATATATATATATATATATATATATATATATATATATATATATATATATATATATATATATATATATTAAGTATATATTTAGTATATATATATTAAGTTGAAGTTGCCATTTAGAACACCATGCCTCTATTGCTTGCAAGCTTCATAGCTGCCCTCCAGTCTATTACCTGGGCCCCCACCTTATTACACGCTTCAATTAATCTATCATTTACATAACATGCCTTACGAGTAACTATATCACCCCTATCCCACCTCTCAAGAATAGCACTAACTTTAACAGTAACTCCAGCCCTACAACATAAAGTATGCTTTACTAAGTCCGCTAGCCCATCTAAAACTTCCCCTCCAAACTGTCTACACACATCATTAGCCCCCACTTGCAGAACAACTAAGACCTCTTCTGCTTTTTCCCCACATACCATTCTCTTGATTCTTTCCTTAACATCTTTAATCTGAGCCCCTGGTAAACAAGCTACACTTACTTTTCCTCTATCTTCACCCACCACCCACTTATCAAGCCTTTTGACATTACTATCACCTACAAAAATTACTGATCTGCTCTGCACCCTTTCCAAAATAACCCCACCCTCATTTCTTTCCTCAGCCTTACTGACATTCTTCTTACCCTTATTAACACCCTTCTTACCCTTACTAATACCTTGCTTCTTACCCTTGCTAACACCCTCCTGAGCTGCATTTACATTCCCTACACTTGCTTTCTTATACTTCCCAGACCCCTTGCACCTCTGCTCTACATTTACACTTTCTACTATATATATATATATATATATATATATATATATATATATATATATGTATGTATGTATTTATATATATATATATGTATGTATATTTATATATATATATATATGTATGTATATTTACATATATATATATATGTATGTATATTTACATATAAATATATATATGTATGTATATTTACATATATATATATATGTATGTATATTTACATATATATGTATATATGTATGTATATTTACATATATATATATATATATATATATATATATATATTTATATATGTGTATATTTACATATATATATATATATATATATGTATGTATATTTACATATATATATATGTATGTATATTTACATATATATATATATATATATGTATGCATATTTACATATATATACATGTATGCATATTTATATATATATGTATGTATATTTATATATATATCTATATATCTATAAATATGTATATATATATATATATATATATATATATGTATATATATATATGTATATATATCTATATATATATATATATATATATATATATATATATATATATATATGTATATATATATGTATATATATATATATATATATATATATATATATATATATATGTATATATATATGTATATATATATGTATATATATATGTATATATATATATATATATATATATATATATATATATACATATTTATAGATATATAGATATAAATATAAATATACATATATATGTGTATGTACATATATATGTATATTTACATATATATATATACTGTATATGTATGTATACTTACATATATATATATATATGTATGTATATTTATGTATATATATATATATATGTATGCATATTTATATATATATATATGTATATATATATATATATATATATATATATATATATATATATGTATGCATATTTATATATATATATATATATATATATGTATGTATATTATATATATATATATATATATATATATATATATATATATATGTATATATATATATATATGTATATATATGTATGCATATTTATATATATATATGTATTGTAACAATGTAGAGCTCTTGTTACGGGAGCTCAGGTGATAGACTCTTTTAGCTAGAGCGGATACCGCTTTTCGCTGGGAGAGTTTAGAATGTATTACCTAAGTCCACAAAATTTTTTTTTCTAACTTGTAAGTTGTAACTGTAAAGTGTACAGCACAAAGCCACAAAATAATAAAACTAACAAATCCAAATTATTAAAACAGAATAAATCCAAATCAAATATAAATCATTTCCATTTCATAAAAATCCAAATCCAAATCCAAATCTGCTACATTTGTTCAAAATCCAAATCCACAAATCCCAAATCCCCAAATCCCAAATCGAATACTCTGGTATATATATATTCAGCCCCGTCTATCTTTTTTTCCTTCCCTGTATCAGTAACGCTGTACAAACTAGGACAAAAACGCGTAAGCACATTGGAATTTATATAAATTTAAATAAACCACTTTTTTTTTCTCTAGGTCCCCATCCAAAAACCCCATGATATTAAATTGGAGAGGGGGCAAAGGTTGGAAAGGGGAGGGGGAGAGAGAAATGTGGAGGGGAAAAAAGGGGAGGGGGAAACTGAAATTTAAATGAAAGTAGTAAAAAAAGGGACAAATGACGCGCATGTGCACATCAGAGAAAATGAAAAACTCATTTTCTTTCAAATATAAAAAGGTGGAGGGGATAAATAATAGTAGCAAAATTAAACGAGAATTTATCACAGGCGTTAGAATTGCTTTTGCTCCGCCCTTTTATGAACGTCATCAATTTCTAATTGGTTTCTTACTTGGTCCGACGTCATAAAAGGGCGGAGGAAAAGAAATCCTAATGCTGGGCACAGTTGCCTGTGAATTTCGCTTCCGTCATTTATGACGGGTTACCCCACTAGTATCGAATAACAATCAATTAAAACTAGGCTTCCCAGTAGTTGCTTACTTCAACTACCATGTGGTCTTTTTTCTATAAAAAAAAGTTTATTTTGAATTATATCAACATCTATTTTCTAAAAAAAAAAATTCTCGTTTTTTTTTAATTTTTTTTTTCCAGAAACACAGAATAAACAGGAGTTCGAAAATCAGCTGTTTAGAAAGCATCATAAGCATTTTTTTAGTGTAGTTTCATTAATTTGTGGAATTGTTTACCGGTACGTAATGATTCATGGTAGTGTAACACCCTGTAAATCGTGATCCCGCCAAAACCATAGCCTGGGGGGTAAACAACTCTCAACCGTCCCTCCCTCCTCTCTGACTCACCTTTCTGACTAATGCCCAAGCGGCGGATTGATACGTAAAGGACCATGGTCACTTGGACCTGGTTACACCTCGCAGGTGTACACAGGTCCAAGGTATAAAAGGACCATGTTCCTCTTTGTTCCTCAGTTCTTTCCTTTGCCTGTTTTTGAGATACATTCCAAATCATGGGCCTGAGGATTTCCAGTTAGTATATTACTATTCACCCTTGTATCTGTACTTCTTACAAGGAATGAATAAAAGTGTTGTAACAAGAAGTAGCGTTGTCTCTATGTCTTTATGTTAATAACTTCTCTTCAGAGGCCGGAGGTTTCATAGGGCAGGAGCTATACGATTCTCAGCAGCTACAACATCTTCTCTAGTCGGAATACCGATGGAGAAGATGTATATCAGCATCAACCGGAAGAGAGAGAGATGGCCGCCACTCTCCTGCATCGATTACACCCCCATGCAGAAGGGTGACTACAATCTATCTCCATCCAGCTCTCTCTACAGCTCGGATCTTCTCTGTGCAGGTGTCATACTGCTCAGAGAAGAAACGAAAAGTAGAAAATGTCATCTAAAGGTTGGTAATTAAATATTGGTTGATGTCAAAAGCTCACATTTGGTGGAGGTGCGGGGTATAGCTCCATCTGCCTTCTCCGACCTGTGAACAGAAGCCGTCCTTTGTCCTAAGTCTCGTGATTGTGCCTCACGGGGCTTCGTCCGTCCTTTCTATGTTGGAGCCACGTATGGAGACCCTCGATAGCGTCAAAGTCAACCGCGTGGCGCCTGTCTGTAAAACCGCGTATGGAGACCCTCGATCACGTCAAAGTCAACCGCGCGGCGTCCTTTGTGTTGGAACCACGTGTGGAGACCCTCGATAGCGTCAAAGTCGACCACGTGGCGCCTTTGTAAAACCGCGTATGGAGGCCCTCGATCACGTCAAAGCCAACCGCGCGGCGTCCTTTGTGTTGGAACCACGTATGGAGGCCCTCGATAGCGTCAAAGCCAACCGCGTGGCGCCTTTTTTATGTTGGGACCATGTATGGAGGCCCTCGATCACGTCAAAGCCAACCGCATGGCACCGTTTTTTTGTGGAATCGCGGAAGAGACTTGTGGCTACACACACCACGTGTCGACCGCGCGATTCTGTGTCCTGTCCTTAGAGACACGTGGGAACGAACTCTTGTCTGCTGACCGCTTAGCACTCGGAAACGTGGACAACCGTTTGGACACACGTGTTTCCGTCCGTGTTTTTGTATTTCATGTTTCCATTACAATCACCCACTGTCACCTTCACTCTTCTTTAATTTTCAAAGTGAAACCCACACCACGTGGGCAACACTTTAAACAAATTCTTCTTACTCTCCGAGAGGAGTTTGCAGTCTCATTATAAGATGAGCAAACAAATCTCATCTACTAATCTATCCACCTATTAATAGGCTTTTAAAGGACGTGTGTGTCTTTTAAAATGTCCTATTATCTTCACTCTTCATCTTTAATTTTCAAGCAAAATTCTCCCTAACTCTATCTCATTGTTAGGGGGCTTACAAGCTTAGAACACACTTTTCCTAGCCACGTGGGACTTTCTTGTCTCCCCTTTTCTTTGTTCTTTGTTTTTACACTTGTGTTTCCCTTGGGACCCTCTATGTCCCAAGTCATGTTCTTCAATTTCTTCATCATCATCACCTCAATGCATCATCACATGAACTTTCTCCATTGGACAGCACTGAAGCCCGGCCGCCATCTTGGATCGACCGGACACTCTTCAAAAAGCGCCAACGGAGCGGTTTTTCGCTCCATGTGACTCATTGTTGTACCTTCTCTCATCTTTTTGTGTTCTCTTCTCTTCTCTCCTCTTCCAGAGGGTTGCACTCACGCGCCCCCTGGCGGAGTTCCTCTTGCTAGAGAAAACTTCTCTTTTTCTTTGAATTTTCTCTCTTTTTTGTGTCTTTCTCCTGGCCACCATAAAAACGTGCCCCGGAGGAACTTTTCAATCATCAATTTTTGGACATTGCAATAAACTGAACCGGAAGTGGCCACCACAGCGCCACCTACGGACTTCTTCATTCTACTCAACATAGTCCCTCACTGGGCACTGACTCTGTCTTTTTCATCCAGAGCCATCCAGCAGTGAGGACTCAAAATTTCTTCAGTCTGAACATTTCTTCTGGTTCACCAAGCATTTAGCTTGTTGAACACACTTCAATTTCTCCACTGTTTTACTTTTTTAATAAAACTAAATTAAAACTTTTGATGTGCGGGCACCGCACCTAAGTTTTAAACTTTTCAAGTAAAACAGCTTTCTTCTCTTGAACTTCTCCTTTGTTTGTGCATTTAAAAAGTTCAGCCATCTTGAACTTTTTGTTCTTTGTGTGTTCTTCACACACACACTCTTCATTCTTGTTTTCAAGTAAAACTAAAAGTGCGGGCACCGCGCTCTAGCTTTACTCTTCGTATTGCTTTCCTCTTCTTCAGGCAATTGCAATACACTTTCATTTCTAATTCACTTTCCGCAGTGCAATCTTGATTGGGTGGTGTACCACGCTCGAGGTTGTATTGTACATCTGCTGTTTCTTTATTGAGGTTTTTGGAATTCTCGTAACCTCCACGTGGTCGCCAAATACCACGTGTCGAGAGAGATCCTTCCAAAATCTGACGCTCAATAAAGAACTCACGACGCTACACCAGTTGGGAACCAAAACTCGTCACACGCCCAACTGAGAATACGATCAACACGATACAACCATCACCACACTAACGGAGTGAACGGCCACTTCGTTATACACGTCACAAGCTTAGGTAATCTATCGTTACTCAGTGTATAAGAGTACGATAGTGTCGGTTGCCGACAAGCACTAAATTACCAACGCACAGTGACATCACCGACCTACAACTTCACGAACTGAACGAGTCCCATCATACTGGAACCCGAAAGTATAGCTCAGAGTGTACTCGAGAACCCTCGGAGCTGCACACAACGACTTGGACTTCGCCGGACTCGTTCATCACCGCACATTCACATTACACAAGCCACATCATTAATCATGGCCACCTCACACGACAATACGGGGTCCCTGTCTGATCACCAGGGTTCACACGAAGATCTGTTGGAAGTACCCGTGACTACTGATGTGACACCACCGCCGCGGCCGACTGGGGCCGAGTTTGACCACCTGTCACAACAAGTGGCTGCACTTTCAACTCGTATGTCTCAGCTCATAGACGACCGATTCACACCGAATCGACCGACTACACCACGGCGGACAACACGCACACACCGACTTCGCGACGATGACTCGGACGCCTCTTCAGCCCCCTATGTTGGCTACAGAGAGCGTCACGATCGTTACGAAAGACATTACACACCGCACACACGTCATCTACCGCGTAACCCTGACTGGCAACAACAAGGGCAGTCAGATGATCCGCGTCACAGAGATGAGCGTGCGGAAATACCGATTACGACACGTGCTGATTCTCCTCACTCGCTTGTCCGGGTTGCACGTAGCGGTCGCCGCTCGACACCCCCGGAACAACAGCCTCACCAAGGAGCGACACAAGGCACTTCAGTTTACGCGCCACGTTTTCCACCGCAAGGGGTAGGTCTGATGCCGGCTGGAATGCCAAACGTCCAGGATGGCATCTATCGACCAACCCCCAGAGAACCCTCCGTGGAAGAATTCAATAAGAAATACAGCGGTCGCCACCCAGCCGACTCAATCCAAAAATTCAACGGATTGACAGGTTTCCGTCCCTTCCTGGAAGAATTCGAGGAAGTAGCACACCTGTACGGTTGGAAAGACCACCACAAGGAGGAATACATCACGGGGTGTTTCACTGGGGCCGCCCGTACGTGGCTGAGTAAACTGAGGTATGAGCTTCAGGACATTCCTTGGCCAGCACTGAGAGTACAGATGGTAGATACGTTCGGGAAGCCGAACGAACTGGCCATCTTGGAGAAAAAGTATACAGAGATGCTCCAGAAGGAAGGTGAGAGTACACAAGCTTTCATCTGGGAGTTTATGATACTCGGCGACCGAGTTTACCCGCAACTTGACGATCAGCTGCGTATAAGCCAGTTGCGCCGCGCTCTACATCCCACCATACAGAACGCCGCGCATCACGCATCGATAAAAAGGCATGATAAAAAGCCTAGTCAGACTGCTGCCACCAATTCAAACCGACACTCTGCAGCGGACCCCCAACCAGAGACCACTCGCACGTTCGACAAGAGTAAGTCGACGTGTTATAATTGTGGCAAACTGGGGCATTTCGTCCGTGAGTGTCGGCAACCAAAGAAGAAGGTTGCAATCAAGCAGTTTGGGGAGCCGGTTACCGACTACGACATCAAAGGAGAGGTGCCTGAAACGGATATCATCACCGAAGACGGCGTTGAGTTTGCTCTAATAAGAGTGGCGGGACAAATCCGCCGGATTCCTCTTCCAGCAGCAGACTCAGCCGCCGGAGCGCCTACTCCTGATAAACCCGACAACGACAATTCTGACGACTCTGAGGATATACCAGTCAAGGTGCTCGACCGGGCTCCTGCACATAAATGGACCCCGGACGAGCTAATCGTTTGGCAGGACACGCTCGACGTCCTTAAACAATCCGTCAAGGAGATTGGGTGCCGTGAAAATAAAACAATAGCCATCATGGCTCCCGGAACCCAATCGCCGACGAAGGGCCACTCCTGCTGCCGAAGACTAATGACAACGGTGTATGAGCAGCTGGTAAGCAGCTGTTCACCTCAAGAAGTCGGAGACTATGATGCCAGCGACAAGAACCCGCGCATCGCCGTCACGATCAACGGAAAGAGTATACGGATGCTCGCGGACACCGGAGCTACGGGCAGCGTTATCACCATTGAACTCGCGCAGGAACACAAGTTCGAAATCGAGCCTGTGTTAATCCCACCCAACATTCAGGGTGTGGGAGGCCAAAGGATCACCGTGGTGGGGCGACTCGCCGCGACGGTCCAGCTAGGCCCCCACGCTGTGCGAGGGCACTTACTAGTGATTACCGGCCGGCACGAAGCCATCTTAGGCCGAGATCTAGGCCGGGCTCTGCACTTAGCTGTGTCCATGACAACAAACAAAGTATACGTGGAGGACGATCTCTTCGAATCCACACTCCGACAAAAATGCATCGAAGCACACATCGGATGGGCTCTGGGAGAAACTTCCGTAGAGGCCCCTGGCAAATCTGCCAGCACCTCTAAGGAAAACCTCGAAACTCCACCCCGTAAGTGACGACGAAAGCAACGGCCACCCACGCTGTCAAGAAACCAAACGCGACGAAAATAAAACAATAATTCACCAGTGTTTATTTCATGACTATGGAAATAAACACCAGCAACCATCAAATATCAACAATAGAAGAGCGGGATCAATTTGAGAATTGTTGTGTTAAGAAACAACTGAGGACAGTTGTCAAGAGGTGGGGGAGGGGATAAAAGGAACCCCCCAACGAATAAACAACCCCACAGCATCAACAACCCCTCTAAACACTCTCAAATAACTCCCAAAACTCTACAAAATTCACACAACTTTAATTTTTGAAACACTTTTAAACTTTTCAAAATGGCCGCCAATATTTACATATTGGCAACCATTTCAAACATGCAATAAACTACACCGGAACCACGTGGCCTTCACACACGACTGTCAACCACGTGGTACACCTGGGAAAAACGCCGAAGGCTAGTCAAGGACGTTCAGAAGAAAAATCAAGAGCCATAAAAGGGTCAGCAAAAGAAAAACACCGTGCTCCCCTTTATTATGGACGGACGTCATTGACCATGCTGTCGACAGTGGAAGAATAGAAACTTCAAAGAGACAATTGCTCTGGGGGCCAGACCAATGCACTGGGACTTCAAAGAAAAAAAAAACAACAAACAACAAAAACTGCTGGCCATAAACAAATAAAAAAGGAAGAAAATCAGTTTTGAGGATTTTGTGAGAGCGGACACCTTCAATTAAAAAATAAAATTGAAGAACCTGTCACCCTCTCAATTAAGATCGAATTGTGGGACACCAACTCCTGCCCCACTCCCCCCTAAAAATAATAACAAACAGCAAGGTACATTAGTAACCTTGCTGACCTATTCTTTCCAAAAAAGGCATTAAGGAAAAGAAGGGGAGAAAGTTAATGGGCAACTTCACACCTCGGTGTGAAATAAAATAACGGCCCTTCTCCCTCGAGATTCCTTAGTCCTTTTGTTTATCTAAAAATAATAAACAGGACCGACTCTGATAAGAATTAGATCAACACCTCTCACATCTAATGTCGGTGGGACAACCCCCACCCCCAATAAATAAAGTCGTGAAGAAACCAATTAGAGTAAGGTGTCTTATTCTAAAAGGGGCCGGCCCTTCTAACTTTTAAAATTAAATAAGAAAAGTGACCAAACTTGGTCAATTACCACTTGATTTGCTCTCTTCAAAGAAGCACTCGTTTTTGTTCATCTCTTTATATCATCAAATCCTCAATCTACTTCTGTGCCAAGTTCCAAATCTTAATTTCGAACTTCTTCAGTTTTTGTTGTTAATCAAAAGCTTGAGTGCCACCTTCAAGCCTTTGAACTCACGTGCAGTGCATCAGACCTTCAGAACTTTCTGGACCTCTTGAAATAATAACAGAGTGATCGGGGACCGATTTCTGTTATTATTTGGAAGTAATCACCAGCAGCGGGACTTTTGAAAAAGTAAGAACTTTTAAACTCTTGAGAAATATGCCAGGTAGAGGCTCATGGAGAGGAGGCAGAATGATGTCTGCCTCTTCTAGTGAAGATGAGACGGAGAGTGGAACGGCGGGGACCGCTGAACCCCTCTCTCAATCTACCTGCCAGCTACAAAGGGCGGGCGCCGCCAGTGCGCCAATAACAAGAAGAGAGTCGCCAAACACAATATAGGCGCCGCACCTCCTCCGAACCGGAGAATTTTCACCGGCGTGGGGAAAAGCGCCTAAAAGCAAGCTTCAAGCGACCTGCCAATGTCGGGCGCGAAGGGAAGCCTGCTGCGCCAAGCAGCATCGTCCCCTTCGACGTCACGACATCAAAACACTACTGGGAGGAGCGGGAAGACCGCATCGATATCAACCTCATGGCATGGGGGGTTAACCAGGCGTTCCGCGATAGCATCGCGCCTGGTCAACCCATTCCGGGTGGAGCTGAAGCAAGAGGGAAGCGTGGGGGAGGTGGATCTGTGCCCTCCCCCCTCGAAGACCTCCACTTGGAGATGCAGAGGGAGGCTGCCCTTCGCCAGGCAGCCAGAGATAAAAAGGAAGGGGAGGACAATCTGGCGTACCTCCGTGCGGTTTGCGCCCGCCTTGTCGAGCTGGGCTTACCGTGTACGGCGCAACTCCCGAAGGAGGAGCTCCTGCGAATCGAGGCCTGACTCCAAGAAGCCGCCCGGGTTACGTCATCGGCCACGTCATCACCTCCATCCTCAAACTCGCCAGCAACCCTGACAACTGGCCTCTCCACATCTCCTTCTCCACCCATAACGCCACCAGAGCCTTTCCAACACTGCTCACCGGTGCCGTCAATCACTCCGCCGCCTCCTCCTCATACACCATTATCGTCACCACCAACCTCCCGATGTGCCACGCCTCCACGCAGCGAGGCCGCCACACCAACTCCGACTCCAAAGCTACCTTCCATAGTGGTGGTTCCCCA
Organism: Brachycybe producta; assembly: GCA_036925085.1. Taxonomy (NCBI): domain Eukaryota; kingdom Metazoa; phylum Arthropoda; class Diplopoda; order Playtdesmida; family Andrognathidae; genus Brachycybe; species Brachycybe producta. Next base: position 8,842,694 of record JAUPFP010000006.1, on the reverse strand, counting down.
ACCTGCTCGTGTTCAGGTTCCCACTGGGGCTCGCCCCAAGGAGCCTCAACAGTCCTACAGGGGCCACCACTCTTCTCGAGACTCTCTTCAACGGCCACAACCACGTCGCTCTTCGCCACGTGGTTCCCATCTTTCGCCCCGACGCCGACCCGACGGAAGAAGTCAGCAGGAACAACGTGGTTCCTCTGGACGCGGCCCTCCGCCGCGTAATAACTTCGACCCAAGGGTCAGGCAAGACCTACAGGATCACCGAGTCCAACTGGACCGCGACCATCGCTATGAAACTCGGGGCCCTCCTACTTGGGTCCCGCGTCGCTCTCCTCCTCCGCCACCTCCGGGCTGCCCTTCTGGACAACCTACGCCTACACCTTTGATGCCGCCACCTTCCGCAGAGCGTGCCGCGTTCTTGAAAAAACAGAAGGCCATCACAAACCTTCTGCAAGACGTCATGCGACAGGGAGGTGACCCCATGGAAGCACTGGGCCGTGCACCAGGAAGTGCCAAGCCACTGGAGGCGCTGAGCAGGAAGTCGGCATCGAAGCGACTACGTCAGCGGGCCCGCGATATGGCCCGGTCCGCCTTGCGCCATGCCAGGCCTATCACGGGCGCATCAGTTTCTTTGGAACCTGCGGCTCCAACACCAGCCCGACCAGCCGCACCGCCCACTGTACCCCATGCCGGGGCTACTCTGGGGCGGTTACCGCTGGATCATCCGTTCCGTGCAGCCACCTCCGGCGAGAGGTTGCTCAACAATCGGTGGGTCACTTGGCAGCGCGAAGTGCGCTCTGCCAACACCCTTTACATAGGACACTTCTCTTTGGAGGAAGGGTTTCCCCGTCTGGACCTCCCTCCCCGGGAGCGATATGTCGTGGGACTCTCCCGCCTAACAAGTGTCCTCATCACCATCGTCTTCCCAAGAAGACGGATTGTTGAAACCACCAGTTTCGCCGGAGATGCCATCGATGAAGCCACGGAAGCCCTTTTGGGAGCTTTCGTCAACTCCGTCTTTAGACTGCCAGCTGGACAGACGTTCCGTACCAGCCGTCACTACATTCCGGAACCGGATCCTCGTTACCGAATCGCCGTCTTATGGGACGCCGCTTGGGCTACACTGTACAACAAGCGGTCCTCCCGCAAGATTATCGGGGACCGGGACATCTTCAATATCTTCCACCGGGATCTACCTGACGACCAGGGACAATGGCTGTCTGCCGCATCCAGCTACCGATGAGGCCAGGTCCGGCGGGATTAAACCCCCGTACGGTTCATGGACCCAGGATCCTCCCCACCCTCCGCAGCAGGGATAGCTGCGCGCCACATGTACTCATGTGGTTGCCACCCATCCGGGTGGCATTATCGAAAAATTTATAAAAAAATAAAATACGTTGCAACTGTTCTTTTCTTTTTAGATTTCAATAGCGGCTCGCCACTCAGCGAGCATTAATTATCTTTGTTCTATGTTTTCAGCCTTTTCCAATTTTTAAGGGCGCTGACACTTCGGTGCCAGTGCCTTTCCATAACCACCTCTGTACACGGTAAGTCCTCAGCCACCCATGTCTCCCCGCTGCGTAACTTGAAAACCTTCCACCCTTGGCTGGAGTACGAGGACGTACTCCAAGCAAAGTTGGAGGGTATGTAACACCCTGTAAATCGTGATCCCGCCAAAACCATAGCCTGGGGGGTAAACAACTCTCAACCGTCCCTCCCTCCTCTCTGACTCACCTTTCTGACTCATGCCCAAGTGGCGGATTGATACATAAAGGACCATGGTCACTTGGACCTGGTTACACCTCGCAGGTGTACACAGGTCCAAGGTATAAAAGGACCATGTTCCTCTTTGTTCCTCAGTTCTTTCCTTTGCCTGTTTTTGCGATACATTCCAAATCAATGGGCCTGAGGATTTCCAGTTAGTATTTTACTATTCACCCTTGTATCTGTACTTCTTACAAGGAATGAATAAAAGTGTTGTAATAAGAAGTAGCGTTGTCTCTATGTTTATGTAAATAACTTCTCTTCAGAGGCCGGAGGTTTCATAGGGCAGGAGCTATACGATTCTCAGCAGCTACAACATCTTCTCTAGTCGGAATACCGATGGAGAAGATGTATATCAGCATCAACCGGAAGAGAGAGAGATGGCCGCCACTCTCCTGCATCGATTACACCCCCATGCAGAAGAGTGACTACAATCTATCTCCATCCAGCTCTCTCTACAGCTCGGATCTTCTCTGTGCAGGTGTCATACTGCTCAGAGAAGAAACGAAAAGTAGAAAATGTCATCTAAAGGTTGGTAATAAAATATTGGTTGATGTCAAAAGCTCACACTACTGATCACTCGAACTCTGGTGATTTTGTGTTTTAGAAGGAATACTAAGAAGAAATGAAAAGCAATTTAGAAACTAGAGGAGTGAATAAATCACATAAAATTATTTTCATGTACATATTTTTTCAAACTAAACTCCAGAACAAACTAGGCCACACACACCTTTCAGAATTTAGCATTCCCGAAAGCACTGACATCAAAGGCCTCGTCCCACCTTCTGTCTCAGGTGGACAAAAATAATGTCTGCTTAAAATTGTGTCATATAATCAGTGAAAACCGTTTACCATGAAAACGGATAAAATGAAAAATCGGATAACACGAACTTAGAGTACCATAAAGATTATTTCTTTCACACGTCCATTTTGTGTTAAACAGTATTGACTGTATATCAGCAGTTAGAATCTTTTTGTCTGAAGCATGTTGATGGAAATTCTGCTAATTTTTTTTTTTTTTTTGCAAATTTTCACTATCTGTATTTTATTTATTTTATCATGTACTATAGTTACGTAAAATTAGTCACAATCCAAGATGGTCAAGTTGAAAATTTAATTTTTTTAATGTTGATTTGATATGAAATTAGTCATGATCTTGTGATTTTCACAGCTCTGTGTTACATGAATATATATTGAGTGTATTTCTATCTGGCAAGACTTGTGTCAGAACAGACTGCACAACAAATATAAATTATTTTCTCTATTTATTAAGGCATGTTTATACTGTATTTGAGTTTGATATTAATTAAGCATGAGGAAATTATTATTGTGTGTTTGTGTTAATATTTTGACAAATAGATCTAAATTGTTATAATGTGATATACTGTATATGCCATTTCTTTCAGTTGCCTGCAGCATATTTATTTAAATTGAAATCTGCTGAAGTATATTATTAGTAACTTAATTAATTGGTAATAGTGAAGTTTGTGCATTTTTTGACAACTGCTTCTGTGCCACCGAATGTCTGAACTGCTGAAAGCGTAAAGCTGATTACGACACCAATAATCTGAAAATGAGATAAAAGGATAAAATATTTACATTTTACTGTACATCAAGCATGTCAAACTCGAGGCTTTCGGGCCGCATGCGGCCCACAACGAATATATTTGCGGCCCAGCCCCTGTCAGAAACAGAATTACTTACATTCAACTTGGGTCAGTGTTGAAAGTAATCACTGCGAACAAGATTTCCCCCCGAAGTAGGAAAGATTGTAGCAGAGAAGAGATGCCAAGTGTCACAGGAAGAAAACATTAATTTTACCGTTGTTCCTTGTTCTTTTTTATAATACTGTACTTTTCGAAATAAACCTACGTTTCTATAAAAATTGAAGTTTTTTTTTGTGGTGGCCCACTTGAATGTAGACCTTGTTTATTTGGCCCGTGTTAGCCTTTAAGTTTGACATGCTTGCTGTACATCATTTATTTTTTTTAATTAAATTATATACATACTGTTCCCAGACTGGATAAATAGATTGAAAAGAATCCTGATGCAGTGATATCAATTTTATTATTTTTAATTTCTAAAACTAACATCTGAAACTGTAAATGAGTAATATTTAATTACAATTACAATTAGTACTCTGCTAGCAGCCAAATAGGCCTATGGCAGAGGAACATAAAAGTCCATATGCAGCATTAAGCATTGTCAACTACATACACATGCACATATATAAAAACAAAATGAATATACAAATGTCAATCCCACAAAACAAAATTATCCCCATTCCCAACTGCCTCAGGAAGAGAGTTCCATTGTCTCATAACTCTAGGAAAAAAAGACCAATAATATGAATCTGTCCTAACAAAAATCTCCTTAATTTTTTAGAGGGGTCAGCCCTGCCCCTGTAAATTTGTGTCTGCCACAAACAAACAAACGAATTGATAGCATTCGGATTTATTCATTTAAAACGAAACTTTAATTTGAGAAGTAGATATTTTTTTATGTAAATGGGGCATAATCTAAAAGGTTGCTTAAAATAAAACTGATATTGCAACGCGATTTGGTGGTGAAACATTGATTGTGTTTTGAGATTTTTAGTTTTGGGATAATGGATTTTAATCACTTTAATTATGGCACAAGGGAGTTGTTGAGTTTCTTTTATATTTTCTGATTTTTGACATTGTATAGGTATTTTTTGCCTTAGACTTTTGTCTGTCTGCCAGAGGTCTTCATGGCTATTTGCAGCGTACTTTTTCATTTCATACTCAAATATTAAGGATTTCTTAAGATAAACATTGTTCAAACTTATTTGTGCTTAAGGTGGTTTCAAAGTGTAAACGCCTCTTGATCTCTGATTATTTTGTCGCTCAGCTTGAATGTGTTTTAGAAACTAGAACTACACTTCTAGTTTCTAAAACACTTTATAATTTTTTTCTTAGTTTTGCTCCTGAGTTTGAAAATCATCTGTCAAAGCAACGTTTTAGAATATGACTTGTAAATGTTTAGTTTGCATTTGAAACAGAGAAATTAATTAGTTGTTTTTTTACTTCAAATTTAGATGATTCTGACGTGTTGACAGTTGAAATCTCTTTGCGATTTTTAGCCAATTTCTTTGCCTATTTAAAAAAAGAGAAAGGTAATATTATAATTTTATAATTGTATATTTTATATTTTATTTTTAAGTAAATTACAATTTTTTTGACTTTAGTTGCAGTGTAGCATTGAAGAGCAAACAGCAACGAATTAAAAATCCAAAAGACTGTTGTTAGTACAGTTGGTACAATGTATGTTTTTTGCATTGGTAAGAAAAACACATTTATGGTCAAAGTTACTTGCTTCATAAAATCAAGGCTACTAATAAGCATCATTGGAGAGAGAAAATCATTGGAGGCATTCACAAGTTCCCAAAGCAATTGGTAAGTGATTCTGTAGTATTCGAGTTTGTCGCCAATGTCGAAATGATTATCCGATCGAAGTAATTTGATTTCTTTTCTCAGACTTGCAAAGCGTAGCTGCAATGCTTTGCATAAATATAGAAATTGCATTGGCGGCGCAATTGCCGATCCTTTGGTGTACATTCCAAATATGTATAAACCCAAACAGTTAAGAACGTTATACGTTACGGACTCTTTCGAAACCAATACACAGGAAATGGTGTAAAATGTTGAGACTCCCAGATTAAAGAGGGTCACGATAAACATGAATATCACTAAGTTCCGACTGTATCTGTTCAATATTAGGTCTTTTTCGTTAAGGTTTAAGATGTAGTCGATGGTTTGCCATCGTTTAAAGTAATTCTTGTTAGATTTACATGTACTTTTAAATGCCGCAAAACATGTGATGCTGACAGCGGATATATTTGAAACTGCACAGAATTTGCTTATATCATTTTTTCCGTTTTCCGTGTTAAGCATGAATAGAGCTATACCGTTGTAGCTTATTAATATCATACTAATTATGACAAAAAATGTGTAAGAACGAAAGAACGCCACTTGAATTTGGAACGTTGTTTCGTATCGGTGTCACGTACTAAGGGCCACATTCCAAATATAACGAGAATGTTAACAAGTGGTTGGAAATTGTCGTTTACTTCCGAATACCCGTAAACTTCGATATTGTCTCGTGGTGGTTGTGGTACCATTCGCTGTGTTTTCTTTGCGCTAGCCAGGTTTACGTATTTTACTTTACCTTCCATGGTTATGTGCTGGAAGGCTTACGACAGTTTGCTTCAGCTGGGTCTCTGGAAGCCGCGCTGTCAAATTATGATCTTAGTGTTAATAGTAAATATGAAAAACTTTTGTAGGAATTATATTTATTTCTTTTTCTTCTCTGGGTTTGCTCTTTTATTTAGTGCCACATGTGGTTTTTTTGTACATTTTTTGTTGAAATTTGATACACGTATATGGGTAAATTGTTTTTAGTATCTGTATTTTTTTGTACTTCATTTTGAAATTCAATTCCAAATCTATATAATAATTTACAGGTGGTCCACGTCCCACCATCGCCTCGTTGGTTTAAGCCTTAAGGCAAGACTCGCTATTCACAAGTTATGCCGTACGTTATGTATTAGCATTTGCTTAAAATTTTCACGAGTAAGCTAAACTTAAATTTAAGCTTGCTCTTCTGTGTGATGCTTATCTTCATGCCACAACTTGTGGCTTTACTGCAAGACAGTTTAAATTTACTAGTATAACATACATAGCTGTATAACTAGCTCATTTTTGCGCCCAAGACTAGAATAAAACTTAAAATTAACATTCTTATTATTTTCTGAGCCCCTTAGCTTTGCTTCTGAGGTAGAGGTGCCTCAATCGCAGTGTCCTATTTATGGCTCTGAACCCCTGTTATGTTACCTTTACCATGTTAACATTATTTTGCCTATGATGGTAGTTTTGGATAACTATACAAAAATCTGATTATGTAATTTGCTGATTAGAGTCGTCAAAATTCGTAAAGAAAATAATTAATAATCATTACGCCCCATGTATCTACATCATGTTAATTAACATTTATGCTAACAAATATGTATTATTGTGTACTTCCGAATTGGTAGTGAAGTTTTGGCCATTGTGTACTCCAAAGAGTTGAACACCTGTAATTATGAAGCTTGGTATGACACCAGTAATCTAAAACCAAAAACAAAAGGAAAACACAAATGAATAATCAGTATTTTCATTTTTGTTGTTTTATATATGAACCCATAGAATGACAAAGTGTGAGTCAGAATTATCTCATCTTGAGTAATGAAGGAGGGTATATACAGTATAGACATTTGCCCTAAAGACACTTGCTCTACGGACACTTGCCCTAAAGGGACATTTGCCCTAAAACTACTTTTTTGTTCTCTCTTTTCATACGGTTTAGTGTCTTTTGGTAGAGTATGTTAAATTGGTTCTGCAAGCAAAAATGCCAAATGATGTAAATTTACAGTACTGATTAGGGCAAATGTCTTTTTAGGGCAAGTGGTTGTAGGGCAAATGTTCTTTTAGGGCAAATGGTTTTAGGACAAATGTCTCTTTAGGGCAAATGGTTTTAGGGCAAGTGTCTCTTTAGGGCAAATGGTTTTAGGGCAACTGTCCCGTTAAGGCAAATCGCTTTACGGCAAGTGTCCGTAGAGCAAATTCAATTATTTCAATTCAATTAAATACACCTGCAATCACGACTGATTGTCATTATTTAAAAATAAGACATCTTCATGAAATTGAAATCGTCCTAACAAAGAACTATTCACAGGAAGAGAATTCCATAGTCTAATACCATTAGGAACAAAAGACCAAAAATATGCATCAGTCCTAGCCATTAATTCTTTGAAAGTCTTTGAATGCCCAAATCTACCTTTACGAGGATTTCTAGTTAGTAAACCATTAAGTAGGGTACTGTTATCACAAGACAGCAAACGTCCCAGAAGAGCGAGGCTTTGCTCATTTCTTCGGCCTGCTAATGATTCCCATTCTAGCTCTTGGAGCATAGACGATACGCTGTCAGTATATGCATACCGTCCCTTTACAAATCTTGCAGCAATACACTGCACCATTTCTATTTCTTGTTTTAGGTTATTTCTAAATGGGCTCCAAATTGGGGAACAATATTCTAAGATAGGTCTAACTAGGGTAAAGTAGCAGACCTTCTTTACATTTTCTTTACAATGTTTAAGGGTGCATTGGACAAACCGCAGCCTTTGATTAGCTTTGGCAACTGCTTTGGTTATATGATCTTTCCAAAGCATGTCCTTGGACAAGGTTAAGACAAGATATTTGATGGTATCAACATGGGTTAGCTGACCATCTCCCATTGTGTAATGTGCCATGCACGATTCTCGCCTTTGGGAAACTCGCATAACATTGCATTTACTCCTATTCAGTTGTAAATGCCACTCAGAGCACCATTCTTCAACACTGTTTAGATCTCTTTGGAGGACTTCACTATCCTCATTATCCCTAATCCTACTGTAAACCACATCATCTGTAAACAAATGCATCGTACTGTTGCATCTGTCTGCCAGATCGTTTATGAACAGAAGGAAAAGCAGTGGTCCAAGAATGCTACCCTGAGGTACACCAGATTTTACTTTAGCCCAGTCTGACACAGCACCATCAATTTGGACTCGCTGTTGTCTATTTGATAAGAATGATGATGCCCACGAAATTACTTGCTTATTTAAGTTAAAAGTCATCATTCTTTTAATTAGTAGTGAATGCTTCACTGTATCAAATGCTTTTGCAAAATCTAAAAATATCAAGTCAAATTCTCCTTTACTATTCAAGCCAGATTGTATGTCTTGGATGAATAGTGCTAGCTGGGTATTACATGATCTGCCTTTTTGAAAACCATGCTGGTTTTCATGAATTAATTTATGGTTTTTTAAATGCTTGATTGTATTAGAATAAATTATATGCTTGAGAGTTTTACAAAGAATGGAGGTCAGAGAAATGGGTCTATAGTTCTTTGGACAATTTTTATCTCCTGTTTTAAGAATTGGGCAGATATTTGCTTGCCTCCATGCTATAGGCAGTATACCAATATCAAGGGAATCTTGGAAAAGTTTACTTAAAAAAGGGCTAACTTATGTGGCCAGCTCCTTTAGCAATCTTGGCAAGATTTCATCTGCACCAGCTGATTTATTAACATCTAGATTACAAAGCAAATTTTGTAATCCAGTGGAGTTTATGATTATATCAGGCATGACATGAGATAAGGTGCCAAGTTGTGATTCCTCAATGGCATCATTAGCATGAAAGACACTTTGGAAATAATCGTTAAGTGTGCTTGCAATAACCTGTTTGTCAGTACAGACATCACCAAGTGGTGTTATAATTGAAGTTATATTATTTTGAATTTTGTTGAGATTTTTTACATATTTCCAGAACAACTTGGGATTTTTATGGAGTGGTGCCCCTAAGACATTATTAGTAAAGTTTAAGTGTTCTTTTTTAAGCAAGCTTTTCACAAGACATCGCTGGGAATTAAACTGCAATTTAATAGTATCATTCATGTTAATCTTCATTTTAGATCTACATTTGCGTTGTTTACGAAGAGTGCGGCGTATCTCAGTGGTGTACCAATTTGGTTCCAAGCTTGATTTTAAATTTTTGAATGGGATGAATTTATTTATGCTATTAGAAATGACACTGACAAACAATGACCACTGTTGGTTTACATCTTTTCATAGTCCACTTTTATTTTTATTTTTCAGTTCATTTGTTACAAAGAGCTTAAAATTAGCCCAATCAGCTTTGTTGTACTGTAGGACTTTTCGGGGAGCTGATTGGTGTTTTTCGAATTGGGTTCCAAATGTCCCACACCTATGAAGAAGTAGGCCCTCAAGTTTAGTATTCACAAAAAAAAAATCACTAAATACCAAAACTTATGATTCCAGAAAAATTTGAGCAAAAACCAGTTTTTTTTTTGGTATTTTGTATTTGATATGAATTATATTGTAAATGAACGCCAATTAAAGATGATCTGTACAAATTATGAATTGTGTTACTATTTTTAAACTAATAAACTTTATTTTAATATTATCATTATTATAGTATATACCGTTCCCATATTAGACACACTTATAGAAAAGAATCCTGATGCAGTTATGTCAATATTAGCGTTCATGGTACTCAACACGAACATCTGAAACTATAAAACGAGCACATTTTGAATATTAAATATTAGACTTTAAGCAGAAAGGTAAATCCTGCTGCAGAAGGACAAGATTCCAAGTGTAGCATGCAAAATGCATTGTCCATTAAGCCAAACAAAAATATAAAGCCAAGCAACAATCTCTTTGATGCATTGTCAAAAAAACTAACAAATTCCATAAAACAATATATTTTTCATGCACAAAATATCTCGGAAGTGAGTTCCACTGTTAAATATTTTTAGAAACAGAATGACGAGTAAAACAGTAGCGAACTCAGAGAAGAAGAAGAAAAAAACGGACCGAGAAAAAGATTTTCTCGGCCCTGAGGAGTTCGTAAAAGAAACTTCAAAAATGCCTAAAACTCCACTCCCTTTAAATGTAAATGTAATTCTTTAAGCAAAATTACACAATACACATGGTTCAATTTTTATTTTTTATTACCATAAAAATTTCGATTTCGTTTTGTATTTTGCACAAACTTTTTAGCGAGCGTTGCGAGCAAATATTTTTTTTTAAAAAAAAGTCTGAAACCAGAAAAATTATTTATTTTTCTTTCTAAAATATTTTTCTAATTTTAATTTTTTTTTTTTTTTCCTAAAAAATTTATCATTTTACTTTTTTTTTTTTTTTTGAATTTTTTTATTATTTGTGCGATTTTTGAACTATTTATCGAGTTTCATCATAAAATCGACCCTTTCTAATTTAACAAAAAACCAGCCCTCAAACTGAGCGGCCCATCGGTAAAATACTTGATTGATCAATTGACCATTCCAACTCTGTGAGTAATATGAATGTGAAAATAAATTATGATTTATTTTCTTCTTCACCTCAAATTTAGATGATTTCGATGTGGTATGGTTAGAGAGTGCCTTCAGAGTTTTCGTCACTTTCCGTTCCTTGTAAAAAAAAATCAATAAATTGGTAATGCAATTTCATTAATATTTCTGCAAATTTCTAAACTATGTATTGTCATTTTGTTTTCATACGCATGTATTGACTTTAGTAGCAGCGTAGCACAGCAGCCAAAAGAGAATTGAAGTGATCATCCAGCATATGGATGACATAAGAATTGCAAAGCCGTTCGGAACAGTTATGCCGACAGCTATACTATAGACGATCATACTTATTTGTCCAAAAAATGAAAGACAGCTGGAGAGTTGAAGTCGTTTGTTGCATCCACAAGTTCCGAAAGCAGTTGATAAGTGATTCTGTAACATTCGAGTTGGCCGCTGATGTCGTAGTGACGGTTGTGACGAAGTTGTGCAATCTTTTGTCGTAAAATGTCGAATCGTAATTGCAACGCTTTGCATAGGTATAGAAATTGCATTACTGGCACAAAGGTGGCTCCTTTCGTATAAATCGCATATAACATTAAGCTCATATAAGTGGCGATAATATTAAAGTAATTTATTGAAATACTATTGTTCATTACCACTAACTGATCATAAAAATAAAGAATGGCAGCTAAAACGTACATTAATGCTGACGAGGAATAACGTATATCTCGATAAGTTATGGCTATAATCTTTCAAAGTCTTATCTTTTTTATGAAGACTTAACATTGAGTCGACTTTTTGCCAACGTTTAAAGTAATTCTCGTGATATTGAGATTTCAATGCCGAACAACAGAAAGTAACGCAAGTGCATGTCATGGAAGCGATGCAAAAGATTATCGTAGCACATCTTCTTAGATAATCTTCCATTATAATATTAGCCATCGTTATGTAGTTATATCCCGACCATAAAATACTGGCGAGTACTATTACGGTATATACCGTAACAAGTGAGCACCACTTGAACGTGCGGCCAAGTCCCGATTTGTCTTTTCGTCGTAAGGGCCACATGCCGAAGAACACAAGAATGAGCAGTAGTTGTTTAAAATTATCGTAAACTTCCAAGCATTCGTATATTTGGTTCCTATGTTTTGAAGAATCTAGCGCCATTCGATGCTTTTCGTCTGTGTGAATTTTGTTTTTGTGTTTTACTAAATTTGTCATTGCGAAGTTCATTTTTCCTATTATGTAACAATGCAAAGCATACAAGTTCGTACCGCTGGTTTAAGTAAAATACTAGAATTGTATTTACTATTTTTTAGGTACTCGCTGAATTCATTTTGTGGCAAGTTACTCAGCTTTTCATGTACAATTATTATACCATTTGCTACATATTTGATATAGTTGCGTTAATTTTATGCATTTATTGGCAGCAAGAAAGATCAATTTTATTGAATTCCTGCTGAACTAAATTTTAACTTTGTAGCAAAATATATTGAAGATTGTGTTCATATGGTTTTCATACAATTATTACATCAATCATTTTCATATATTTCTATGTCAGCACTACATGTTGTTTACTCAAGAGTTTAATTGTAACATCCTCTACTCAGGTTTCAAAGGTTGTTCCGTGAGTTTCGCTTGGTGTGCCGCGACGTTTTGAATGTTTTATTGAATGTGTTAATATAATTTAATATTTTCAATAAAATTTTTAATTTTATTTGAAAAGCAAACTGGTCAAAACTTTTGTAATTACATGTACGCACTAAAGTGGCAGGGTAGCACCTCAAGGTTCTGGGGGCGGTTCAGTCAGAGGAACGCCGCGTCCAAAGCAACGGGTCCGTCTTTTTTATGCAATCAGATGGGGCACATTAAGCGGGACTGTCTGAAGGCGGCAATGCCTAAAAGATAAAGTAGCTTGGATCGTACCTGGTGAAAGCTAGGTATTGCGGTACATAGTGACCTTTGCGCGGGTTGAACTGCAGGGACGAGTTTCTGACCACAATAGTTAATGGTCAGCTTTTCTATCTTCAAGTACCACCTTTTGGTAACCAAGGGGTGCTAGTCGTGCCGTGATTTTTTTTTTCACGCAAGAAATACTGTGCCATGAGCAAAACAAAGTTTGGAAATCACTTATAAATAGTATTACAACCTACGCAATAATCATGCACATATAAATTAATGCATAAACAAATTCAAATTAAACGATATAATCGAAGTCCAAATGGAACATTGTGGCAGCAATTCATAACCAAAACTTAATACTGAATAATTTATGAATCTAGTTCATTTTTTGTGCAATTTTATACTCCGTATTTATTTACTAATATTTTTTTTTTTGCAACTTTTAACTTCATGACTGAATTATTTAGTTACAAAATGAAAACAATAATATAATTTTGTACATAACTTCAGTTAATAATTTTATAGTGAGTCCTAACTTACTTCGACCACTATCAAGCTGAACTGGCCTGTTGGGCCATTCGGGCATTTTCCCAATCAGCCGAATAGTTGGTTTTTCCATTAGAGGGTTATAAAACGCATAAAAATTGCATAAGAAATTTATACCCGGTATTAGAATAATTTAGAACGTGTGTGTACAAGGTATAATACCTTGTACACACATGAGTTAAAAGAACTCAAATTAAATGTGTTTAGGGGAATTATACGGAATCCAGTTAAGGACAAAAGAACCAAATGAAAATTGACTTTATTATTAATATTTTAAATTAAAATACTAAATCAATATTTTGTCAATAGTTTCTATATTATATTTAAGTATTAACTCAATATGTTCAGATTATTAACCGAATAAATTGAACTCGATATATTGTTTGTTTGCCCTTCACACAGGGCTCTGTAGAACACGTTTATTATTTAAATGCATTTAAATTATCACATGTGTACTAGGTATAAGCAAAGCCCAAAGAAGCTCGAAGCCTAGGGGCCCTGCCATGGGTTAATACGGCACTGGCTCTAGTAGATGTGCAGAAGATTAAGAAAAATGGAACATCTTCTACATTAATGCAACCTTGAACAAATAATTTAACATTCACGTCGTTACACACATGCACTGTCACATTTATAAATTAATTTATACATTTAGTGAAGACGTAATTGTAGGTGTAAAGGTAGTTTTAAACAATTACTTTACGTTACATAATTTATGAGAAAAAAAAATTAATTTTTAATTCTTTTAAAAATTTGCAGTGATGTTTGCATCATTCTTTATTAGTGATGGAATTGGTGCATCATCCAGAGTTTGACAAAATTGAACGGCCGCAATTATGAAGCTGAGTATGACACCAACAATCTGATTTTTTTTTAAAAAAAAAAAAAGAGATAATGAAATTTAAACTTAATTATGAATTGTTAATTTTTAAAGAAAGTTGAAACGTACAGTTCCTAAGCTTGATAGACTGATAGAAAAAAACCCTGATGCATTCATGTCAATCTTAGAATTGATGATGGCCAGGACAAACATCTGAAACTTTATTTGAATACATAAAAAAATATTATTATTCGTTGCAAAAAATGAAATTGTTAAACATTTTTTTTCATAAATTGCATGGTAAGACGGACGGAATGGCAGAATCAAACCACCTTATCTACACATGAGATAAATACATTCAACACATTGAATTATAATGGAGTCCATGCACTTAAGGACATGGTCAAGATAAAATTGCCGTTATTAATTAATTAATATCTGAACAAATTGTAATACTACTGTAAATATGACTTTTTTACACTAACCCTAAGTTACACTGAAATATACATTTAATATATACATTATATATATAATGTGAGCTTTTGACATCGACCATTTTATTTTACCAACCTTTAGATGACATCTTCTGTACCTCGATTCTTCTCTGAACCGTACGGTGCCCGCATGGAGAAGATTCGAGCTGCAGAGAGAGTTGGATGGAGACGGATTGTGGTCACTCCTCTGCATGGGGGTGAAATCTATGCAGCAGAGTGGCGGCCATCTCTCTCTCTTCCGGTCGATGCTGATATACATCTTCTCCTTTCGGTACACCGACAAGAGAAGATGTTGTAGCTGCTAGGAATCGTATACCTCCTGCCTTGTGGAGTCTCCGGCCTCTGAAGAGAAGTTGGTTACATTAACAGAAAGACCACGCTGTTTCTTATTATAACTTTTTATTCATCACTTGTAAGAAACACAGAATACAAGGATGAATTTATAAATACTAACGGTGCGTCCTCAAGCCCATGATCCGGAATAAGATCACGTAATACAAGCAAAGGACAAGAACTAACTATAAAGAGGAACACGGCCCTTTTATACCTTGGACCTGTGTACACCTGCGAGGTGTAACCATGTCCAAGTGACTATGGTCCTATGTGTATCAATCCGCCGCTTGGGTATGAGTCAGAAGGAGGGAGAGGGATGAGCAAGAGTTGTTTATCCCCGGGCTATGGTTTTGGCGGGATCACGATTTATATATATATATATATATATATATATATATATATATATATATATATATATATATATATATATATTGTGACGGACCTTTTTCCGTTAGTAGAATCTGCTCTTTTATGTTAATACAAGCGAGTGGCTAGGTCACTAATTCTACTGGCCCGGGAGGACTAGACCAATATAACGTCTATTTTATGTCCTCACTAGTCTCTGGCAAAAGACTTCACAGTCTTGAGGATCTTTAATCTCTGTATCTCTCGGACTTTCGTCCGTAAATCTGCCCTAAGAATCGTGTCAAATATACTCACTCGTACGTTGCAGGGTTGCACCCGTTGGGACCTCGAAGTATCCAAGAAAGGTGAAGACCTGCAAAAATGATGAAGTTCACAATCGCGGAATTTAAAGTTTCGAATAATAAACACCACTGGTTTAAATATAAATATCAGTTTATTTTGTAGATAAACATAAAGAAATTAGCAAACTGGTTTTTAAACACAACACATAAAAATATCACTTTGAAAATAATATTCTATGAACCTAGCCAAAATTGGGCATAGGTTCGTTCTTGTAAAAATCTCTCTCGAGCATATAAATTTAGCTCTTTATATACCATGAGAATCCAGAAGTCGGATTCTCAGGGCACAACTTTACAATTGGTTAAAACAATATTTTGGCCCAAATAGACCAATCAAAAGATTGATCTATTTGGCCAAAATCATGATTCATCCCCTGATATCACACATAGGTGATAACAGGAGAAACGAAAACAAAATCGAATCAAAAACACATTAATCCACTCATGTGGAAGTAAAAATGAGGGGGAACGAAAAGGTCAAGATCAAAGATGACATCTGGGTCACTTAGTACCAAAAGTACGGAGTGGCCCAGAAGCCAAACAAAATACTGGGCGACGTTAAACCCAAAAAAAAACGAAAACGCTACGATGTGTGGAATTTATATAAATTTGAATAAATGAACCGTTTTTTTTTCTCAAGGTCAATGCATGTGCATGCGCACAATTGCCTGTGAATTTTGCTCCCGTCATTTATGACGGGTTGCCCCACTAGTATCTTTCATACTTTATGCACCTCAGATTTAGATGATTGCGATGTGATCTCAACTGAAAGTTTATTGAGGTTCATTGCCACGTCCTTTGCCTGTATTTGTTGGACATCATCATGGATTGGATTGGAGAAGACATGAAAAAAATTTAAAAGAAAGTTTTTATGAACCGCTGATTTTCGATTCTCCGTTTCGGAAAAAAACACGAAAAACAAAATGAAAGTGTGTTAGAAACTAGAACAATATACCTGAACGATAAAAATATTTAAACGATGATATATTTCCAAATAACTTTTAAAAGACAAAAATTAAAAAAATATCGTCTGCTTCTAGTTGGCACATTTTTAAAAATCGCATAAAAATGTTCTAGTTTTTAAAACGCTTTCGAGTTTATCATAATTTTTTTCGCTGGATTTTTTTTTCTTCATGTTGTGTATTTTTTTTTTCTATGCATGTTTTATACGGATCACTTTGTGGTGCCACAAAGTGGTTGCTTCAGAAGTTCAGATGAACCACCATTAAAAACAATGGCTATAGCAGTTAGTGCGAGCCATTGGTATGACATTGGTCATTATTGACAAATAGGCGGTGGTCGACACTTGTAGTAATACTCAACCACTGATCACCACTATGGTGCAAAAAAAAAAAAAAAAAAACCAGTGGCTCGCGTGAACATTTTGTATGTAAATTAATAGTCTGCTAAAATAAACAACCAATTTTATGTGGCGCCACAAAGTGGTCTGTGTGAAGCCGGTCAAAGTCATACAGCTGTTTTCACTTTAGTGGCATTGTAGCACTGCAATGAAAATACGATCGAAATCTGGCTCGTATTTATGATTGAAATTAATTTCATGTTCATATTTGAAGCTTCGAACGGAATGACTAATCCATGGACCAAAAAACTCATTTGGACACCGAATGCAAGACAGCTGAAAAGAAGCATTGGGTTAAGAAAGTTGTTGGTGGAATCGACAAGTTTAACGAGTAATTGATAAGTAATTCTGTAGCGTTCGAGTTTGTCGCTAATGTCGTATTGATTGCTAGCATCAAGTCTTGTAATTTTTTTTTGTAAACTATCAAATCTTAACTGCAATGCTTTACTTAAATATAGAAATTGCATTGCCGACATATACGGCAATCCTTTGAGGTAAATTCCATATACGAATACACTCAAATAAAGAAAGTTGGCACAGAAGCTATGTCTCGATTCTATCACGGTATGTTGACGCATTATCTCGATAAAGTAAAGTACGAGAGTTAGAAAGTTAACAGCGATCACGAATGTTATGAACTTGAATAAATTATTTCTGTATCTTTTTAGCGTATCGTCGTTTTGATCGAAACGTAACTTGGAATCGACTTGTTGCCAAAGTTGAAAGTAAATCACGTGAGATCTGCACTTCATAACGGATTGGAAAAGCATAACAATTCCACATGTCATCAGAATAAGAAATGAGCCGATTGTAATATTTTTTTTCAAGGGATCTTCTATTTGTAACAGGTAATAGGCCATGCTGCTGTATCCCGACAATACAATACTCGTGGTAACGAATGCGGTGTAACTCATTGGCAGTGAGCACCACTTGAATTTTTGTCGTAATCTCGATTTTTTTTCTTTCGTTAAAGGCCACATTCCGAATAAAGTTAGAATGGTAATAAGTTGTTGGAAGTTGTCGTAGACTTGCTTATATTGGTATTCTCCGTCCATATTTATCACGGATTTCGGCATAATTCGGTGAGTATTTTGTCGTAGGGCGAAACACCTTTTAAGTAATGAAGTTAAAGTGGTTTAAATATTTGTATTTATTTATCTTCCTTGTAATTTATCAATTTATTTTTGTAGGAATATAAAGTAGTTCTTGACGTTTTAGTCAATTTTATGTAGAGAATTTGATACATTGCAATCTATTAAACACAATTGTGTTAAAAGGATAAATGCATTTAAAGAAGAAGGAAAATGCTATCATTTATCTGTAACTGAGTAGTATTTAAAATTCATAATTTATTTTATCTTTGTGTGTTTGTTGATGTTTTATTTGAATACATATTGAGTTACAATTAATAATTGAGGTTTGCTGGAAAGGTTAAGGGTAAGAGTTCGGGATTGGGAAGTGCCACATAAATTCAGGCTGCAATCAATTATCGAGTTTTTAGGTTTAGATTTTAGTTGTGTATTTGTCTGCTAACATTATTTTTTGCATGGCAGACGAAAATTCATCTATAAAGGTGGTATATTGTAAGGCTAAAGTTGTTTGAACACAGGAAATAACATATTTAATCATATAATAATGTGGTGAACCACATAATGTCAATGCAGTTGAGTTAACTATCATTATTCAGAAATTTAATCACGGTTAATGTAACCACATTTGATTCCACTAGGAAATTAACTGTAGTTAACTTTTTACTTCAGTTAATTTTTGTAGTGTAGTGAAGTTAGCTTTGAAACGTAACTGAAACCTAACCGTTCTTCTATTAGTCTGCAAGTTAGGTGGTGTTACAAAACATCTGTCTCTTTTTGCCCAATGAAGTGTCTCCTTTTGCCCCATGTAGGGGCCCTTTTTGCTCCATGTTGTGACCCTTTTTGCCTCATGTAGTGTCCCTTTTTGCCTCATGTAGTGTCCCTTTTAACTTTTGCCCCGTGATTTGCGGGGAAAATGAGGACACTCGCAGGCTTAGAAATATTTGTTTTATTGTTTGATGGGACTCATCATCCAAGTTTTTGTAACATTTTAAACATTTAAAGTTAACAGTTTAAACATTTTTAAGCTTGCAAAGTAAATCAATATATTACATTTACATGAGTAAAGTTAGTTACTAAACCTAAGCCCTTGGAAAAATGACGTCAGTTTATAGCCAAAACCGATCATTTTGAGACTTTCCATAGACTTTCCATGCGACTTTAATTTGCAGTCGAAAAGTGGACTGTGTGCCAAGGCCCTTAGATGATGAAAGTTATGGTAAACTCCCCAGTGCTTGTCATATTTTCTGGTTTTATTATCTCATAGAGATAACGGCATATTGCTACTTGTTTTCCTTGTGTCTTTTGTATCCAGATGTTTAATTTTGTTTTTCATATTTTTGTGCGAAATAGGTTCATATGATTGAAAGTTTTGTATTAGTTTTATTACTAATATTATGATTGCTTCTTTGTTGGGCTCATTAGTATTTTTTTTTACTTAATTTGTTTGGAGTTAATGCGTTACGAGAATTATAGATCAATTTATTATCCATTTGTAAATTAATTTCAAATGTTTAGAAATGTATTTGTTGTCGTATTTAGTTTGTCATTGTAGCCAGTAACCAAGTTACTACTAACACTGCTTCATTAAGGGAGTTCGGGGCAATAAGCGACACGTTTAGGTTTACCATTGAAACACCTCGTTTTTTGCTGTTTGTTAATGCATATTTTGGGTACTGAAAAATATTGAAACAAAAACTTGAATTTCATCATTCAAATAAACCTTATGCGGCTCCTCGTTTGCTCCAAAATCAAGGGGCAAAAAAATACACATCATTGCGTGTTTTCTTTCTTAAAAAATGATTCAGTGTAAATTTTGATACATGGCAGGCTTTTAAAATTGATTTGCATCTTTTCATACTCTTTTTCAACTCTAGCTTTTTCAACATGGGGACACAGGTGTTCCTTTCTGATCCACATGTCCCATTTTAGAAATTTCCATATCCGTTAACACACGTGGGTGCAACTCCAAAGAATATACTTATTTCATTTAGAAAAATGTTGTGTTTATTGATGTGTATAATGGTAGTATCAAATATTTGCTCTAGATTATTTTACGACACTTTAAAAAAATTAATTTAAATATAGTATTCTGAGTGATAATTTGTCATTTCTTATAACATTTTTTTAAATGAATGCATGGATTTTTAAAAATGTGATTAAAACAGTTGAGCATGTCATTTTAAAAAGTAGACAAGCTTTTAAATAAAATCGTGTATTCTTTCAATCAAAGCAAATACAAGCGTGCATGAGTGAAATTAGTTACTAAGCTTTTTAGCCAGATTATAAATAAGCGGAATATTTTTATATGTAAAGAAGCCGACGCCTCGGTAGCGCAGTGGAGAAGGTCTCCGATTGTGGTGCGAATCCTGGCGAGGGCATAGGTGTTTGTAGTGTCCTGCTTTCGTTTAATTTGGCTTGTATTGTATATTGACTTGGACTGGAATAAATGACGTGCGTTTGAAAATTGTGTTTGTAATGATTTGTCTGTTATGTCCCTGAATTGGCCTGGATGTTGATGGGGACGTTAAGCAACTAATAAACAAACAAACAATATGTAAAGAATGAGCCACGTACTAAAAAAAACTTTCAATTGTGATTCAAGACTTTATTGTATTTTAATACTTTTATTTGGTTCATTTACATTTAAATAATTTTTTATTTAATTAATAAACGCAATAAAATAATGACTAACAACAGAATTAATACTGAGACAGAAATTACATACATTTAGTTTTCTAGTTTCTAACAAAATTTAAATTTGTTTTGTGCAAGGGGAAAAATAACAAACGTGTTATTTAAATTACTTTTATGTATGGGTCTGGTTAAGATGGCTTTATAGATATTCAATTTGCTTTTGCTTCTCCTCCCCCTTCCTCTATCCGGAAGCCCTAGCCACTGCAGTGGCTAATGTTATACTCTATTGACTTTTTTTTAAATAAAAATTTGGACGCAAAAAACGTCAATTAAGTGAACGTTTTTTTAGAAACAATATTATGAAAAAATTCGAATTATTTTCAAAACTAGAATGGTATAAGATTATTATGTTAAAAGTTTTTTCATGGCGATATCTTAAAAAATAAACTTAAAGTTCAGTTTGAAAATGACCTGTTTTGTGAGCTTTATGGCGTCCTCATGAATAATTAACAATTCATTATGTTGTTTTTCTATAACTCGTTTCTTCTCTTGATTGCGCGGTGACCGCATGGAGAAGATTCGAGCTATAGAAGTAGTCGGATAGTATCGAATAACAATCAATTAAAACTAGGCTTCCCAGTAGTTGCTTACTTCAACTACCATGTGGTCTTTTTTCTATAAAAAAAAGTTTATTTTGAATTATATCAACATCTATTTTCTAAAAAAAAAATTCTCGTTTTTTTTTTTAATTTTTTTTTTCCAGAAACACAGAATAAACAGGAGTTCGAAAATCAGCTGTTTAGAAAGCATCATAAGCATTCTTTTAGCGTAGTTTCATTAATTTGTAGAATTGTTTACCGGTACGTAATGATTCATGGTAGAATTGTTACAATTTTTGTCAGCAACATTTATTGATTGAAGAAATTGTACTGCTGCAATTAAGAAGCTCAATATAACACCAATAATCTAAATAAGAAAATTTCAAAATTCATAATTAAAACCATATTATATTATATTATATTAATTTTTAAATGTTTATTTCTACAGACAGCTCCAACGTTGGACACGCGGATCGAAAAGAATCCCGATGCATTCAGGTCCAACTTATAATTTTTGGTAATTAACACGAACATCTGAAACTACAGAACAAACTTTATTTATTGCAATGAAAATACATACTTTTTCACCTCAAATTTAGATGATTCTGTTGTGGTATCAGTTGAGAGTTCCTTGAGAGTCCTGGCCACTTTCTTCGCCTTTTATTTTATTGTACACCATCACGATAAAGATAATATAATTAAAAAAAAATGAAGGTTTCATTATATATTTTTACAACATTTCGACAATATTTTTTTTTAACATACACATTTGATGACTTCAGTGGCTGCATAACACTGAAGCGTAAATACGATCGAAATGAGGGTAAAACTCATGAAGGAGCCGATTACGACCAATTTACTTGTGACTTTCTTGGCGGCAACTATACCATATACAACAATACTCGTTTGTCCCCCAAACAAAAGACAACTTACGAGAATCGTCGGAGAAAGAAACTCATTGGTGGCATCGATGAGCTCCGAAAGCATTTGGTAAGTGGTTCTATAACATTCGAGTTCTTCGCTAATGTCGTATTGTCGACAGCAGCGAAGTCGTGCCACCTTATGCCTTAAATTGTTAAATCTTAACTGCAATGCCTTGCATAGGTATAGAAATTGCATAGCTGGCATAAATATTGATCCTTTGGTATATAATGTATATATGAATAAACCAACTTTCTCAAGTGGTGTCATTTTGTTATCTGAGAAATAAAGGAGGGCTACCACAAGGTTATAACAGATCACGAAAAGCACGCCTCTCGATAAAATACGTCCGTAACTTTTCAATTTCTGATCATTTTCGGTAAGAAGTAACTTTGAATCAACTTGACGCCAAAGTCCGAAGTAGTTCTCGTGTTGTGTTGCCTTGAGTGCCGTAAAAAAAGTGACTCCACAAGCGCATATACAAGAAGAAACGGAAAAGATGATTGAAATATACTTTCTTATATTATCTTCCAACCGTTGAAATATATTTATTGATTGGTACATGGAAAACAGGAGACCGGCAGTTACAATTAATGTATATGCCGTCATAAATGAGTACAACTTAAATTTGTTTCGTAATCCCGATTTGGTCTTTTGTACCAACGGCCACATTCCAAAGAAAACTAGAATGGGAACTAGTTTATAGAAGTTTCTGTATACTTCCATGAATTCACGTTGTTTAGCCATGTCTCTTGAAGATTGTTGTAAGATTTTGTGGGTTTTTATTCAGATAGTTTATTTTGCTTTGCTGCTAAAAAGCAATGAAATTCTGCACTAGCTCAACTAGATCTTCTGTCAGCCTTAAATACCCAAATTATGGCACTCAAGTCAAGAAACCAAGGCAACCGGGGAGGAAAACATAATGAATGACCTGTTCATGAGGTTATAGTCAGGCAAATGGGCATCTTCCTCAACTCCATTTGTCATTTTCTTTGTTGTATAGAAAGTAATGCATTAATTTTATGCCATGTTATTTGAACCTAAATGTCTGTCTCCATCGGTAATATTAACTTTAATATACATGTAAAAACCTTATATTATAAAAACCTTTATCTAAAAAAATTTTTTTGAACGTGTACTTTAAGAAAAAAATAATTTTTTGAAAGGGTACTTTAATAAAATTGACAAAAAAAAAGTGTTCTAGTTTTTCATGCTCATTTTCTACAATAGAAATTGACATTTAATTAGGCCCGTTGGTGGCCTCCAGGTACCTCTAGAAACTGAGAAGCTCTCGGAAGCCTCTAGAGAAACTGAGAAGCTCTCGTGATCCTCTCTTTATGCAGGGAGGTCCATGGAAACCGTCGAAACTACAAAAAGTCCCAAAGACCCTATTGAAACTGAGATGCTTCTGTGAGCTTTTGACATGAACCCATTTTTATTACCAACCTTTAGATGACATTTTCCACATTTCGTCTCTCTTCTCTGAACAGTATGGTACCTGCACAGAGAAGATCCGAGCTGTAGAGAGAGCTGGATGGAGACAGATTGTAGTCACTCTTCTGCATGGGGGTGAAATCGATGCAGGAGAGTGGCGGCCATCTCTCTCTCTTCCGGTTGATGCTGATATACATCTTCTCCATCGGTATACCGACCAGAGAAGATGTTGTAGCTGCTGAGAATCGTATAACTCCTGCCCTATGGAGTCTCCGGCCTCTGAAGAGAAGTTAGTTACATATAGACTGAAAGACAACGCTGTTTCTTGTTACAACACTTTTATTCATCACTTGCAAGAAACACAGAATACAAGGATGAATATTAATAATACTAACGGTGCGTCCTCAGGCCCATGATTCGGATAAAGATCACGTAATACAGGCAAAGGACAAGAACTGAGGAACAAAGAGGAACACGGTCCTTTTATACCTTGGACCTGTGTACACCTGCGAGGTGTAACCAGGTCCAAGTGACCATGGTCCTTTATTTATCAATCCGCCGCTTGGGCATGAGTCAGAAAGGTGAGTCAGAGGGGAGGGAGGGACGGTTGAGAGTTGTTTACCCCCTGGGCTATGGTTTTGGCGGGATCACGATTTACAGGGTGTTACATGCCCTCCAATTTTGCTTGGAGTATGTCCTCGTACTCCAGCCAAGGGGGGAAGGTTTTCAAGTTACGCAGCGGGGAGACATGGGTGGATGAGGACTCACTGTGTACAGAGGTAGTTACGGCAAGGCACTGGCACTGAAGTGTCAGCGCCCTTTGAAAATGCAAATTCTGAAAATAAAAAAGGCAAACACAATTAATACTCGCTGAGTGGTGAGTCCCTATTGAAATTTACAAGAAATACTTATTTATACATAAAGCAGTTATAACAGGATTCTTTTTTTTTTATAATTTTTCGAGCTCACCACCCCAATGGGTGGTGACCACACGGGTTTCTAATCTATACCCACGGCGGGTAATTGCATGCACATGTACATGCAGAGACATATCCGTGAAGTGCTTGTAGGGGGTCTGACGGTGAGTGGAGGAGGTGGCTCCGCAGCCAGGGATGATAGGATTCCCAGGTGGCGACGATCCATCCGTTGTCGAAACCCCGGAGACTTTCCATGAAACTTCGGTGGACAGTGGTGTCGACGGCAATCAGTCGGGCCGGTGGTTGCCCGGTGAGGACACTGTAAACGGCATCCCACAGGATGGCAGCCTGGTAAGTGGCGCAGGTCCTCCACACAATCATTCGAGCAATGCTGTATGCTCCGCTAAGTGGAACTTCCAGGAGACTGTTGAAGAAAGCCTGCTGAAGGGCACCCAATGCTGGAGTGATGGGCTGCTCGGCAAACTGGTATATTTCGATATACCGGGTGGATGGAATTAAGATGGCCATAGAGAGTTGCAGGTAGTATGACATTCCTACAATGTAGCGTCCTTCCTCCAGTATGTAGAGGCGCGGAAATCCTTCCATCAGGTCATAGTGACCGAGGTAATAGGTGTTCGCGGGCCGCACCTGTCGTTGCCAGAGTGCCCAGCAATTATTTAGCAGTCTTTCACATCGTGCTTCCTGACGAAGCGGTCGATATACCGGTAGTCTCCTGGTAGTGACTGTTGGTATGCGAAAAGGTTGTGTCACTTGCGGCAAGGTTAGTACGGGGGTTGCTGAGGCTGCGGCGGTATGGCGAGACGAGTTGGTTGACGGTGTTACATACTTATTTTTTCAGAATTGTTTCCGAAGTGCTGGTGACCAGCCCGGCGTTGGCTATATACTTGTGTGTTTTCGGACTTCCCCATCAAGGTGTTAAATTCCAGGGTCCCGTGGAATTCGTATAATTCCACGAAGCTAGCTGGAACTGTAATAAGCCACCCAATTTGTTTGTTATTGGAGGCTCGCGGGGTGTCGGTTTCTGATTATTAAACGCCGTTCTTCCACTATTGTTTGTTATTGTTGTCAGATGACCTGGTCCCCAAACGCAGTGTACGAAAGTTTCCCCCATTGGAATCGGATTCGAGTGGTGAAATGTGAGCAGGGGTGTGTGAATGTTTGTGGTCACACACGTTGTCGTTTGTTTACAGTGGTGTGCATCAGCAAGTAACCGATGTGATGATATAAACAACCAAAAGAAAAAATTTAGATTGTATGGGTTGTTGATAGGGTTATTGATGTTTGGTTTATTGTGGTGAGGAGGTAGGTTCCTCTTGTTGTAGGGAGCTGGATTTGTCTTCCCTCTCCAACCCTTGAACAACTGTCCGCAGTTGTTTTGGCTTGATGTGGACAATATTCACCGTGTCTCGAATCAATCTTCCAAACGTATCTTCGTGCTCCAGCTCGAGCACCGTGTCGCTGATGATTTCGGTTACCGTGTAACCATCCCTGTATGAGTAACGTAGCTTCTTGGTCTCATCAGGCACGATGCGTTGATCTCGAACGAGTACTGGGTCTCCGATTTTATACGTGTGTGGAGTCTTTCGTCTTGCGTCGTAGTACTTCTTTTGTCGCAAATGGGCCTCGTGCAGGTTCGTCCTTGCGATTTCGACCTCTTCCGTGGCAACCACAGAAGGTGCTGCAGGATTTGAATCCATTAGCTTCGATAGGAGAGGTGCCCGATTGTCGATTCGTAGTCGGGCCTCTCTTCCAAACATTAGGCGGTATGGCAAGAACTTCGTTGATGTATGGGTCGCGGTGTTGTAAGCGAAGGTGGCGGCTTGGAGATGGAAATACCAATCCCGCTGTCACTTTTCAGGTGTCAGAAGTCTCTTGACGGTCTGCATTATAGTTGTGTTGGTCTTTTCTGCAAGACCGTCTCCTTGCGGAAAGTACGCTGTCGTGGTGGCGTGCTTTATTTCCAGCTCTTCACACAGCGCTTGTGTGTCTTTCGCTGTAAAAGGTGTCCCTCGGTCGGTGATGATCCTCCTCTGCATCCCGATAAGATACACGATCGTATCTTGGAGGAAATTCTTAGTCGTTTTGGCCGACTGGCTGTGTACAGCTCGTGCGAAGCAGAATCTGGTGGCATAGTCCACCGCCAGGATGATGTGCTTGACACCACCCAGTGACTTTGGCAGGGGGCCGATATAATCAATTCCCCAGCACTCACCTGGGTTCCCAATTTCCATTTCATGGAGGAACCCGGGCAACTTGGACTGTGGTGTCTTCGCGCGTGTTCACATACTCGATGGTATCTTGCTTCCAGGTTGGCCAAAAGAACCGTTGGCACACCTTTTCCAATGTTTTATCCTGGCTGAAATGTCCGGCTTCAGGACTATCGTGTAAAAGTCTCAGAACTTCGGGTACCAGATGTTTGGGTACCAGATGTTTGGGTACCACCGTCACGAGCTTGGGTGTGACGCTGCCCTGGTAGACAAGGGCAAACAAAACCTCGTCTATGATGACGTAGGTATGGTGAAGCTTGGTACTTGGATTGTTGCGAAGTTCGGCCGTAATCTGGGTCACGTTCGGGTCTCTTTCTTGTTCAACCGACCAATCCCAACGCAATGTTACTGCGTAGACTACGCTGTCGTCGAGGTCGCCTGGGGTAGCCTGCAGGTTCCAGTCTTCAGGAACATCCACCGGACTCTGTGAAATGCAGTCTGCATCCACGTGAGTGATGCCGGCCTTGTAGACTACTGTGTAGTCGTATTCCTGGAGCAGTAGCTGCCAGCGGCCCAGGCATCCTTGGAGTCGCTGTGCAGTCTTTAAGTAGCACAGTGCATGATGGTCGGTGACGATGACAAAGGCTTTGTTAAAGAGGTAAGGTCTAAACTTGACGATGCCGCCCACCACTGCGAGGCACTCTATCCGTTGTCGAATAGTTCAATTCGGCGTCTCGGAGCACTCGAGAGACACCACCCGGGATCTGCAGTTCCTTGGATGGTGACTGCTGATAGAGGATAGCTCTGATGCCATAGGCAGAGGCGTCGGTGTGCATTTTAATTTTGGCATCTGGGTCGTAAATGGCCAATATTGGCACGGTGACAAGTTTAGTCTTTAACAAAGTAAAGGCTGCTTCTCTGTCAATCGTCCATGAAAAGGGCAGCCCCTTTTTAGTCATAACTGTGAGTGGTTTAGCGATTTGGGCGAAGTTAACAATGAATCTCCGGTAAAAACCGGCCATGCCCAAAAATGGCTTCACCTCTTTGACATTAGTAGGTGCCGCTAAGTCGGAGATGGCAACCACCTTTCTCGGGTCTGGACGCACTCCTTCCTTGGAGATGATGTGTCCCAGGTAGAGGATTTCATCGTAGCCGAAGAAGCTCTTTTCGGGGTGAAGCTTCAACCCCGCCTCTCTTAGGAGTCCTAGGATGCAGTCCAACCTTTCCATAAATTGTTCGAATGTCACGCCGAATACGATGATGTCGTCTAGGTAGACGAGACAGGTCTCCCATTTGTGGCCAGCCAAAAGGATATCCAGGGCACGCTGCATAGTAGCAGGAGCGTTACGCAGACTGAAGGGCATCCGATTGAATTCGAACAGCCCACCGGGTGTGATGAACGCGGTCTTCTCCCTATCCTCTTTGGCGACCTGAAATTGCCAATAGCCGGAGATCATTTCGAGGGTCGCGAAGATTCTCGACCCACGAAGCGAGTCTAAAGCATCATCGATTCGGGGTAGTGATTAATTGTCTGGTTTGGTGATATCGTTCAGGTGTCTATAGTCAACGCAGAAATGCCACTGTCCATCCTTCTTCTTCACCAGGACTACTGCTGAAGCGTAAGGAGACTTGGATTCGCTGGCTACTCCGGATTTGAGCATTTCCTCAACTGTCTTCCGGATGATCTCCCGCTGCTCGGGGCCACTCCTTCGGAGGGGTTCCCGTACGAGTGCATGATCGCCAGTGTCGATTTGATGTTTCGTGAGGTTGGTACATCCAAGTTCTGATGTTTCTAACGCGAAGACATCTCGATAGGATCTCAAAAGATCCATCAGAATGCGCCTCTGGCCATTACGTAATCGAGGCCCGAGTTGCATTGCTTCATCGAATTTAGCA
Source organism: Brachycybe producta (assembly GCA_036925085.1). Taxonomy (NCBI): domain Eukaryota; kingdom Metazoa; phylum Arthropoda; class Diplopoda; order Playtdesmida; family Andrognathidae; genus Brachycybe; species Brachycybe producta. The sequence continues at coordinate 8,814,150 of JAUPFP010000006.1, read as the reverse complement.
CCTGACTCTTTTGTCATGATTGGGTCAGCGTTTGAAGTGGTCTTTACTTCAACCGTTTCGAAGCAGTAGTCTTTTTGTACATGGGCAATCACTTCGCCAGAGGCCAGGGTCAATGGCCCCATAGTGGTGTTCAGGACCTCGACTAAAAAGCTGTTGCTGTTATGGCCTTGCATAATGCCGGGGGCCACCCAGACCCCCTCGAGGCTCGTAGCTTCTCGTCGGGAGAGACCACGAAAAGATCCTGGTCCGTGAGGATCCTAGAGGCCTCTACCTCCATTAGTGTTGTCCCATGGCCAGTGAGTTGCGTTAGCCCTTTGACCACTAGATATTCGTCCGGTTGCTGCATAAGCTTGTCTTCAATGGGAGCGATGTCCAACTCCCCAAGAGTGGCTGGCGGGATTTCTTCCAGAGCACTCTTGTTTCTTGTTACAACACTTTTATTCATCACTTGCAAGAAACACAGAATACAAGGATGAATATTAATAATACTAACGGTGCGTCCTCAGGCCCATGATTCGGATAAAGATCACGTAATACAGGCAAAGGACAAGAACTGAGGAACAAAGAGGAACACGGTCCTTTTATACCTTGGACCTGTGTACACCTGCGAGGTGTAACCAGGTCCAAGTGACCATGGTCCTTTATGTATCAATCCGCCGCTTGGGCATGAGTCAGAAAGGTGAGTCAGAGGGGAGGGAGGGACGGTTGAGAGTTGTTTACCCCCTGGGCTATGGTTTTGGCGGGATCACAATTTACAGGGTGTTACACTTCTCAGGAGCCAATTTGAATTTAAATAATTACTCTGCACGCAGCCTAGAGGGCCTGTGGCAGAGGACCTATTTAGTCCGAAAGCAACAAAGAAATGCATTGTCAAATAAACCACCCACTATAACAAGTCAATTCAATTCAACTCAGTACACCTGCAATCAGCTTAAAAGCCATGTGGCAGCGGGGGGATTGCTCCCGATCACAAATAATTGTCATTCATTTAAAACAAGACATCATTGTTAAATTGAAATTGTTCTAAAAAAAAACTTTCAAAATTCCCTATCACAATTTCTCATGAAAATGTAATATTGAGTTGAATGGCAGCATTTGCATATACAACGTGAGTCAGGAAATCTGGCCCCCTTTCTAAACATTTAATAACTCGGTCAAAAATCATCCGATTCTTATGAAATTTGGCACAACTGTAGATGAGAATGCCTTCTTTTAGAATTTAAATAAGTGCGCCTTTAATTTCTCACCACAGAGTTTTTTGGTCTGCAGAGGGCGCTGTAGCACAGCGGTGCGATTACCAATTAGTTCGTCTGCTAGCTTGAAAATGCCGTTCACTCAAGAAGACAAAATTGCCATCAAATTTCTTCGTGAAAACAAAAATTATGGTGCAGCGGGGTAACCGGACTGCGCTCATTGACGATAACATCAAAGCCGTTAATGAGCTCATTTTGAGTCAAGAAGAACAACTGCAAACACATCGCTCCCAACGTGAAATTGCTTGTCTGACATGTGTTTTGCAAAGTTCTGTGTCCAGAATAATCAAACAGGAACTCGACTTAAAATGTTTCAATAAACATTGGGCAACGGAATTAACTGAAAGTAACAAAGTCTCTCGTCTTTCACGTTGCAAACAACTTTTGCGTCGTTTCTCAGAACACAAAGTGAGCTTCATATTTTTCACAGATGAAAAAGTTTTCACTGTTGCAGAACGACTAAACGCGTGTGTTACAGCTGGCGGTGGACATTTTGAACACAAATTGAAATAGGCAAAATGTTAGTTAACATTTCATCTACAGTTGTGCCAAATTTCATAATAATTGGATGATTTTTGACCGAGTTATTAAATGGTTAAATAGGGTGCCAGATTTCCTGACTCACGGCATATGCCTTCTTTAGCAGCATTCCTTATAAATTCCCTAAATCAAAACATTCCTCAGAGCCTGTCCAGTCGGAGACGTCTTCATGAGCCTCTCTTTTTATACATGAAGACCCTGTGGCAGCCACTCGAAAATGGGAGGCTCCAAAAATTCTAAAACAACAACAACAAGAGCAAACCACTTGAGTATGCAAACAATTTATTTTACTAATGACATTCTATTGACATTGATTCATTTCTTTTTCATAAAATTGAACGCCAGCAATGACAAAACTCAGTATAAAACCAGCAACCTATAAAAAGAGAAAGTTTAAAGTAGGAATCATGAGTTGAAACATCTTTAAAAAAATGTTTCCATCCATACCGTTCCCATGTTAATTACACTTAACGAAAAAAATCCCGATGCGGTAATATCAGTCTTTGCATTTTTAGTACTTAATACAAACATCTGAAACTGTATAAAAGGCATGTATCATTCTGCACTTTAAAAAATACATGATGGTTTGTTTGTTTCACCTCAAATTTAGATGATTGTGATGTGGTATCAATTGAGAGTAACTTGAGAGTCCTGGCCACGTTTTGCACCTTTTTTCACCCAAGAACATCATCATCGTGAAGAAAAGCATTTAATTTTTAAAAAAAATAATTATAATGAAATTGTATATTATGTATTTATACACGAGTGGAAAAGTGGAGTCCACACAGACGCAACAAGTGGAAAGATTTCAACTTTCAACAGGTTATTCAGAATAAAAGTCTCAACTAGCTGACGCATTTCTATAGATCAGGCCTGGCCAACACGCACCTCGACACATTATTTTCATTATTATTTTTTTTTTCAAAATGAAATTTAATAAATTAATTCAATTCAACTCAGTTAACCTACAATCAGGTCGAGAGCCATGCATGTGGCAGGGGAGGATAATTCATTCGTCCGAAAAACAAAACTACAGTATGTACTGGAATAGAATTCCATAGTATAAATACACTTGGAAAGAAAGACCACGACTATGGCATCAGTTCTAGCTCTTATTTCTTTTAATAAGCTTTGGATGGCCCTCTGGAGCCTAGCAAGCGTTCGAGAAGGGCAAGACTGTATGGTTCGCTGGCGATCCACCCTGAAGTTCATCCAGCATTAGGGTTACAACTTACACTAACAGAATACATTTATTTACTCTTAACAAATCATGAAATAGAAAAGGCACAGGGTGGGGGAACCCTATACCTTTTCTATTTCATGTATTGGATTAACTCGAAAAGGATTTCAAATTTGTGAACATTATTCAAATAATGGACCATCAAAAGTAAAATAACACACCTCTTCAATAACAGATGAAAATCTGGAAAATCTTTACAATTTGCAACTACCAATAATGAAGTAATTTTTTTTTAAAAAAAATAGCGATACATAATGCAGCGAATGAAGAAAATTAAATTTTTATGGCGTTTGATTTTTAATTTTTAAAAGATGTGTCTGTTTCCATTTTATGAATGGTCTCCTTTTTTTGCCTATTTCCGTGGGGAAGAATATGGCATTGAGCGGTAGCATGTGGGAACTGTCTCCAAATGGTTCTGTGGTGTCGGTTTCCGCTAGTCTTGTTTTGTTGACTGTTATCATTAAGGTATTTGACTTTAAGCTGATCGACAATCCATGTGGGGACTAGGTTTAACGGACATGGAACAACTAGTTGCTCGACACCTTGTGATGGCATTCTCGTGTAACCACTTTGTTTCACATTTATGACTTTATGAGAGACTTCTTTCGACATTGGTCGACAAAAATGTTTCCACTCGTTGCATTTGTGTGGACAGTAGTAGCTTAAAGCAGTGTTGGGACAAATTGCTTTTCATAGTAATTTATTACAATTACTAATTTGCAATTACTAATTTGCAATTACTAATTTGCAATTACTAATTTGCAATTACTACTTTGCAATTACTACTTTGCAATTACTACTTTGCAATTACTACTTTGCAATTACTACTTTGCAATTACTACTTTGCAATTACTAATTTGCAATTACTAATTTGCAATTACTAATTTGCAATTACTAATTTGCAATTACTAATTTGCAATTACTAATTTGCAATTACTCATTTGCAATTACTCATTTGCAATTACTCATTTGCAATTACTCATTTGCAATTACTCATTTCCAATTACTCATTTGCAATTACTCATTTGCAATTACTCATTTGCAATTACTCATTTGCAATTACTCATTTGCAATTACTCATTTGCAATTACTCATTTGCAATTACTCATTTGCAATTACTCATTTGCAATTACTCATTTGCAATTACTCATTTGCAATTACTCATTTGCAATTACTCATTTGCAATGGCTAATTTGCAATGGCTAATTTGCAATGGCTAATTTGCAATGGCTAATTTGCAATGGCTAATTTGCTATGGCTAATTTGCAATGGCTAATTTGCAATGGCTAATTTGCAATGGCTAATTTGCAATGGCTAATTTGCAATGGCTAATTTGCAATGGCTAATTTGCAATGGCTAATTTGCAATGGCTAATTTGCAATGGCTAATTTGCAATGGCTAATTTGCAATGGCTAATTTGCAATGGCTAATTTGCAATGGCTAATTTGCAATGGCTAATTTGCAATGGCTAATTTGCAATGGCTAATTTGCAATGGCTAATTTGCAATGGCTAATTTGCAATGGCTAATTTGCAATGGCTAATTTGCAATGGCTAATTTGCAATGGCTAAATTGCAATGGCTAAATTGCAATGGCTAAATTGCAATGGCTAAATTGCAATGGCTAAATTGCAATGGCTAAATTGCAGTTACTAATTTGCAGTTACTAATTTGCAGTTACTAATTTGCAGTTACTAATTTGCAGTTACTAATTTGCAGTTACTAATTTGCAGTTACTAATTTGCAGTTACTAATTTGCAGTTACTAATTTGCAGTTACTAATTTGCAGTTACTAATTTGCAGTTACTAATTTGCAGTTACTAATTTGCAGTTACTAATTTGCAGTTACTAATTTGCAGTTACTAATTTGCAGTTACTAATTTGCAGTTACTAATTTGCAGTTACTAATTTGCAGTTACTAATTTGCAGTTACTAATTTGCAGTTACTAATTTGCAGTTACTAATTTGCAGTTACTAATTTGCAGTTACTAATTTGCAGTTACTAATTTGCAGTTACTAATTTGCAGTTACTAATTTGCAATTACTAATTTGCAATTACTAATTTGCAATTACTAATTTGCAATTACTAATTTGCAATTACTAATTTGCAATTACTAATTTGCAATTACTAATTTGCAATTACTAATTTGCAATTACTAATTTGCAATTACTAATTTGCAATTACTAATTTGCAATTACTAATTTGCAATTACTAATTTGCAATTACTAATTTGCAATTACTAATTTGCAATTACTAATTTGCAATTACTAATTTGCAATTACTAATTTGCAATTACTAATTTGCAATTACTAATTTGCAATTACTAATTTGCAATTACTAATTTGCAATTACTAATTTGCAATTACTAATTTGCAATTACTAATTTGCAATTACTAATTTGCAATTACTAATTTGCAATTACTAATTTGCAATTACTAATTTGCAATTACTAATTTGCAATTACTAATTTGCAATTACTAATTTGCAATTACTAATTTGCAATTACTAATTTGCAATTACTAATTTGCAATTACTAATTTGCAATTACTAATTTGCAATTACTAATTTGCAATTACTAATTTGCAATTACTAATTTGCAATTACTAATTTGCAATTACTAATTTGCAATTACTAATTTGCAATTACTAATTTGCAATTACTAATTTGCAATTACTAATTTGCAATTACTAATTTGCAATTACTAATTTGCAATTACTAATTTGCAATTACTAATTTGCAATTACTAATTTGCAATTACTAATTTGCAATTACTAATTTGCAATTACTAATTTGCAATTACTAATTTGCAATTACTAATTTGCAATTACTAATTTGCAATTACTAATTTGCAATTACTAATTTGCAATTACTAATTTGCAATTACTAATTTGCAATTACTAATTTGCAATTACTAATTTCCAATTACTAATTTCCAATTACTAATTTCCAATTACTAATTTCCAATTACTAATTTCCAATTACTAATTTCCAATTACTAATTTCCAATTACTAATTTATAATTACATTTATTAATTTATATTTTATTAATTATATTTATAATTACAGAGTTTCAAAAGTACTTCTACTGAAAAAGTCATTTAATTACAAGTAATTAATTAATTTTTGGCAAATTAATCCCAACAGTGGCTTAAAGTAATGTTTTTTCTTTATTTAACACCATACACTTATTTTGACTTTTGTGGCTGCTATGCATAGGCATGAAAATAGACTAGCAATGAGAATCCAATGTATCGTTGAGATAGTAACGGTGATGACATTTGAAGGAACATTTCTGGCAACTATGGAACGTACTACCATACTTATTCCAGCTAAACCGAAAAGACAACTGAAGAAAATCATTGGAGAGTTGAAACCGTTTGTCGCATCTAAGACTTCCAAAAGCAATTGGTAAACAGATCTGTGACATTCTAGTTCGTTGCTAATGTCGTAACTACGGCTGTAACGAAGTTGTGCCACTTTTTGCCTTAAAATGTCAAATCGTAACTTGAGTGCCTTGCAAAGATATAAAAATTGCATCGAAATAATAAATATTGAATTTGTCGTATAAATTGCATGTATGGATAAGGCCAAACATTTGAAATAAACACTAAAGTCATCTGTTGATGTGATTTTAGTAGATATAAATATTTTATCGAAAAAATAAAGGATTGCCATCAAAACGTTAAAACATAAGATGAGGAACATACATTTAGGTAAATTGCGGGCGTAACATTTTAGCATGTCGTCTTTTTCGTAATGACATAACTTGGAGTCGACTTGTTGCCAGAGTTTAAAGTAATTCTCGTGATGTCTGGTCTTAAATGCCGCGAAACTAATGATAGCAAAAGCAGTCATCGTTGATGTGATGCAGAATATTATCGAACAAATTAGAGTTACACTATCTTCAATTTCAATAATAGCCACCGTTATATAATAGTATCCAGACCATAATATACTTGCGAGCACCGATACTGTATAAACCGTAGCAAAAGAGCACCGCTTGAATTTCCATTGTAGTCCCGATTTGGTTTCTCGTGTCAAGGGCCACATTCCAAAAAACATGAAAAAGGGAACAAGTTTTTGGAAATTGTGGTACACTTTCGAGGAACTGTTTTCGCCATCTTCATCTTGTATTTTCTGTATATTATTTGCCATATTAATTTCTTCAGTAGAATATTTTGTTCTTTTTTTTTTGAGAAATACAAGTTTTAAAGCACACACAATTTGTTCGGTACAAGCTTGCGATCTAGTCTAGTACATGTATCTGACTTTCTTTGTGTATAGGGCCAACATGTTGAGTAGAATTTGATACATTTGTTAATGACATTAGAGAAGAAAAAAAAAATGGTATTGAATTCAAATCTATATTGTTGAATATTTTTTTTATCAATTGTATGTTTTTTTGTATTTTAGTCATATACCAGTCTTATATTTAGTCACAAATATTTAGTTACAACATTCTTCATAATAGTTCCTACATAGGATCAATTACATCATAAATGGAAGAACATTATTCAATTTTTATAACTATGTTGCTAGAATTAATGTTTCGTATGTATTTTGAGGGCGTTTTGTGTTATTTTATAGCTTATATTTTTGACCACTTATCTAACTGTAACACCCAGTGAGTCACGATCCTCCCAGAATTGTAGCCTGGGGGGGGGGGCGTGACTCAAATCTGTCCCTTCCTCTTTCTATATTTAAATCTAAGTGGCGGATTTAGGACCTTTAGGACTGTGGTCACTTGGACTTGGTTACACATCATAGGTGTACACTGTTCCAAGATATAAAAAGACCATGTTCCTCTTTGTTCCTGGTCCACTCTTTTGCTTAACTTTTGTACTACGTCGATTATTTCTGTATCACATCATGGGCACGTGGATGCACCATTAATTATGAATATTCATTCTCTTATCTCTTGGTGTTTCTGGACGAATAAAATGTATTTATAATGAGAAACTTCCTTGTCTTTATGTTTGGAAACTAACTCTTCTCTGAACAGGAGAAGAAAGAAGAAACAAAGGCCCCTACTCAGGAGGACGACTACAATCCATCACCATCCACCTACTTTGGTAACTCCAATCTTCCTCGTTTGGCTACCACACGATCGAGGGTAGAGATGAGCTACTGATGTGTATCTTATCGGGATGCCCAGGAGGATAATCACGGACCGAGGGACACCCTTCACAGCTAAAGACACACAAGCGCTGTGTGACGAGCTGGGAATAAAGCACGCCACTACGACAGCGTACTTTCGGCAAGAAGACGGTCTTGCGGAAAGGACCAACAAAACTATAATGCATACCGTCAAGAGACTTCTGACGCCTGAAAAAGGACAGCGGGATTGGTACTTCCATCTGCAAGCCGCCACCTTCGCTTACAACAATGCGATACATACATCGATGAAGTTCTCGCCATACCGCCTAATGTTTGGGAGGGAAGCCCGACTACAAATTGACAATCGGGCGCCTCTCCTACCAAAGGTTATGGATCCAAATCCTGCAGCACCTTTTGTGGTCGCCATGGAAGAGGTCGAAATCGCAAGGGCCAACCTGCACGAGTCCCATTTGCGACAAAAGAAGTACTACGACAAAAGAAGTACTACGACACAAGACGAAAGACTCCACACCAGTACAAAATCGGAGACCCAGTACTCATTCGAGACCACTGCATCGTGCCTGATGAAACCAAAAAGCTACGCTACTCGTACAGGGATGGTTACACGGTAACCAAAATCATCAGCGACACGGTGCTCGAGCTGGAGTACGAAGATACGTTTGGGAGACTGATTCGAGACACGGTGAACATTGTCCACATCAAGCCGAAACTGACGGCAGTTGTTCAAGGGTTGGAGGGGATAAGAATCCAGCTTCTCACAGCAATAGGAACCTACCTCCTCACCACAATAACAACCACACTGACGATAAACCAACCATCAATAATCCTATCAACACCTCTCCAAATCAACAATTCATACAACCTAATTTTTTCTTTTGGTTGTTTATACTATCACATTGGTCACTCGCTGGTGCACACCAATGTAAACAAAATACAACGTGTGTGACCACAAACATTCACACACCCCTGCTCACATTTCACCACTCGAACCAGCTCCCCAATGGGGGAACTTTCGTACGTTGCATTTGGGGACCAGGTCGTCTGACAACAATAACAAACAATAGTGGAAGAACGGCGTTCAATACCCAGAAACCGACACCCCGCGAACCTCCAATAACAAACAAATTGGGTGGCTCATTGGAGTTCCAGCTAGCTTCGTGGAATTACACGAATTCCACGGGACCCTGGAATTTCACACCTTGATGGGGAAGTCGGAAAACACACAAGTATATAGCCAACGCCGGGCTGGTCACCAGCACTTCAAAAATAATTTTGGAAGAATAAGGATGTCACAGTGCAATGAGACGACGTGAAGCCAGGATGATGCCATCTCTGGCCCATCTACTAGGAAGTACCCAGATGACACAACAACGCAGCAACATGGAATCGGGGAAGTCGAGGACAACACAGCGCACACTGTCGACCTAATGACATCAACCACCTTGTCCCGCCACACCGCCGTGGCCCGAGCTACCACCAGCACCCGTCATCCTGCCGCAAGTGACACAACCTTTCCGCATACCAACAGTAACCACCAGGAGACTACTGGTATATCGACCGCTTCATCAGGAAGCATGATGTGAAAGACTGCTAAACAATTGCTGGGCACTCTGGAAGTCCTACCATCCCTGGCTGTGGAGCCACCTCCTTCACTCACCGTCAGACACCCTACAAGCACTCCACAGATATTTTTCTGCATGCACGTGTGCATGCAATCACCCAATGTGGGTATAAGTTAGGAATCCACATGTACTCGTGTGGTTGCCACCCATCCGGGTGGCATTACTGAAAAACTTAAGAAAAAAAACTGCTTTTCTCCCTTGATGATCTTTATAAATAAGCGTTTTATTCTGTCCATAGGAGTTCGCCACCCAGCGAATATTAATTATCATTGTCTTTTTCAGCTTTTAGCATTTTAAGGGGGCGCTGACACTCTTGTGCCAGTGCCTTTCCACAACTACCTTTGTACACGGTGAGTCCTCATACACCCATATTTTCCCACTGCGCAACTTGAAAACCTTCCACCCTTGGCTGGAGTACGAGGAGTTTGAGAAGTAGATTTTTTTTTATGTAAATGGGGCATAATCTAAAAGGTTGCTTAAAATAAAACTGATATTGCATCGCGATTTGGCGGTGAAACATTGATTGTGTTTTGAGATTTTTAGTTTTGGGATAATGGATTTTAATCAGTTTAATTATGGCACAAGGAAGTTGTTGAGTTTCTTTTATATTTTCTGATTTTTGACATTGTATAGTTATTTTTTGCCTTAGACTTGTCTGTCTGCCAGAGGTCTTCATGACTATTTGCAGTGTACTTTTTCATTTCATACTCAAATATTAAGGATTTCTTAAGATAAACATTGTTCAAACTTATTTGTGCTTAAGATGGTTTCAAAGTGTAAACGCCTCTTGATCTCTGATTATTTTGTCGCTCAGCTTGAATGTGTTTTAGAAACTAGAGCTACACTTCTAGTTTCTAAAACACTTTATAATTGTTTTCTTAATTTTGCTCCTGAGTTTGAAAATCATCTGTCAAAGCAACGTTTTAGAATATGACTTGTAAATGTTTAGTTTGCATTTGAAACAGAGAAATTAATTAGTTGTTTTTTTACTTCAAATTTAGATGATTCTGACGTGTTGACAGTTGAAATCTCTTTGAGATTTTTAGCCAATTTCTTTGCCTATTTAAAAAAAGAGAAAGGTAATATTATAATTTTATAATTGTATATTTTATATTTTATTTTTAAGTAAATTACAATTTTTTTGACTTTAGTTGCAGTGTAGCATTGAAGAGCAAACAGCAACGAATTAAAAATCCAAAAGACTGTTGTTAGTACAGTTGGTACAATGTATGTTTTTTGCATTGGTAAGAAAAACACATTTATGGTCAAAGTTACTTGCTTCATAAAATCAAGGCTACTAATAAGCATCATTGGAGAGAGAAAATCATTGGAGGCATTCACAAGTTCCCAAAGCAATTGGTAAGTGATTCTGTAGTATTCGAGTTTGTCGCCAAAGTCGAAATGATTATCCGATCGAAGTAATTTGATTTCTTTTCTCAGACTTGCAAAGCGTAGCTGCAATGCTTTGCATAAATATAGAAATTGCATTGGCGGCGCAATTGCCGATCCTTTGGTGTACATTCCAAATATGTATAAACCCAAACAGTTAAGAACGTTATACGTTACGGACTCTTTCGAAACCAATACACAGGAAATGGTGTAAAATGTTGAGACTCCCAGATTAAAGAGGGTCACGATAAACATGAATATCACTAAGTTCCGACTGTATCTGTTCAATATTAGGTCTTTTTCGTTAAGGTTTAAGATGTAGTCGATGGTTTGCCATCGTTTAAAGTAATTCTTGTTAGATTTACATGTACTTTTAAATGCCGCAAAACATGTGATGCTGACAGCGGATATATTTGAAACTGCACAGAATTTGCTTATATCATTTTTTCCGTTTTCCGTGTTAAGCATGAATAGAGCTATACCGTTGTAGCTTATTAATATCATACTAATTATGACAAAAAATGTGTAAGAACGAAAGAACGCCACTTGAATTTGGAACGTTGTTTCGTATCGGTGTCACGTACTAAGGGCCACATTCCAAATATAACGAGAATGTTAACAAGTGGTTGGAAATTGTCGTTTACTTCCGAATACCCGTAAACTTCGATATTGTCTCGTGGTGGTTGTGGTACCATTCGCTGTGTTTTCTTTGCGCTAGCCAGGTTTACGTATTTTACTTTACCTTCCATGGTTATGTGCTGGAAGGCTTACGACAGTTTGCTTCAGCTGGGTCTCTGGAAGCCGCGCTGTCAAATTATGATCTTAGTGTTAATAGTAAATATGAAAAACTTTTGTAGGAATTATATTTATTTATTTTTTTCTTCTTCTCCGGGTTTGCTCTTTTATTTAGTGCCACATGTGGTTTTTTTGTACATTTTTTGTTGAAATTTGATACACGTATATGGGTAAATTGTTTTTAGTATCTGTATTTTTTTGTATTTCATTTTGAAATTCAATTCCAAATCTATATAATAATTTACAGGTGGTCCACGTCCCACCATCGCCTCGTTGGTTTAAGCCTTAAGGCAAGACTCGCTATTCACAAGCTATGCCGTTATGTATTAGCATTTGCTTAAAATTTTCACGAGTAAGCTAAACTTAAATTTAAGCTTGCTCTTCTGTATGATGCGTATCTTCATGCCACAACTTGTGGCTTTACTGCAAGACAGTTTAAATTTACTAGTGTTAGGTGTTCAAATAATGCACCCAATACACCACCAACACCTAACATTAATTTATACACAAACACAAAAAACAGAATTTAAAACGAACAGAAACATAATGAAACTGAAATGAGAATGAAACCGAATGAAACCTAAAAACAATCACCTACAATAGAGAAACAACACAACATATTAAAAATATCATACGGTAACTATGATGGGGTGGAAAAAAATAATAAAACACTTAAAAACTTAACCTTTATAACAAAGGTCAAAATTGTGTTTATAATTTATGATACTTTACTGTCACAATAAGAGATAATGTTAAAGTGGCCTGTCAATCAAAAGACTTAATATTACCTGGCCATTACACTAACACTATTTTTATAAGACAGGTGACACCTTTTTTTACAATTTAAATCTGCCTTGTCAATCACAATACTTTCACTTGTCAATCATAAGACTGACCAATGAGACAATGAAATAAACACATCATATTGACCAATTAGAAACTAGAATTGACTAAAATCTGAATTATATTCAGTTCATTTTTGGTTTTCATGCAGAGTGTGTCAGGCTCTCGGGAGGAGAGTGTGGTGGTTACCTTTACCATGTTAACATTATTTTGCCTATGATGGTAGTTTTGGATAACTATGCAAAAATCTGATTATGTAATTTGCTGATTAGAGTCGTCAAAATTCGTAAAGAAAATAATTAATAATCATTAGGCCCCATGTATCTACATCATGTTAATTAACATTTATGCTAACAAATATGTATTATTGTGTACTTCCGAATTGGTAGTGAAGTTTTGGCCATTGTGTATTCCAAAGAGTTGAACACCTGTAATTATGGAGCTTGGTATGACACCAGTAATCTAAAACCAAAAACAAAAGGAAAACACAAATGAATAATCAGTATTTTCATTTTTGTTGTTTTATATATGAACCCATAGAATGACAAAGTGCGAGTCAGAATTATCTCATCTTGAGTAATGAAGGAGGGTATATATAGACATTTGCCCTAAAGACACTTGCTCTACGGACCCTTGCCCTAAAGGGACATTTGCTCTAAAACCACTTTTTTTTCTCTCTTTTCATACGGTTTAGTGTCTTTTGGTAGAGTATGTTAAATTGGTTCTGCAAGCAAAAACGCCAAATGATGTAAATTTACAGTACTGATTAGGGCAAATGTCTTTTTAGGGCAAGTGGTTGTAGGGCAAATGTTCTTTTAGGGCAAATGGTTTTAGGACAAATGTCTCTTTAGGGCAAATGGTTTTAGGGCAAGTGTCTCTTTAGGGCAAATGGTTTTAGGGCAACTGTCCCGTTAAGGCAAATCGCTTTACGGCAAGTGTCCGTAGAGCAAATTCAATTATTTCAATTCAATACAATTCAATTAAATACACCTGCAATCAGCTCGAAAGCCATGTGGCAGGGGGGGATTGCTCCCAATCACGACTGATTGTCATTATTTAAAAATAAGACATCATCATGAAATTGAAATCGTCCTAACAAACAACTATTCACAGGAAGAGAATTCCATAGTCTAATACCATTAGGAACAAAAGACCAAAAATATGCATCAGTCCTAGCCATTAATTCTTTGAAAGTCTTTGAATACCCAAATCTACCCTTACGAGGATTTCTAGTTAGTAAACCATTAAGTAGGGTAATGTTATCACAAGACAGTAAACGTCCCAGAAGAGCGAGGCTTTGCTCATTTCTTCGGCCTGCTAATGATTCCCATTCTAGCTCTTGGAGCATAGACGATACGCTGTCAGTATATGCATACCGTTCCTTTACAAATCTTGCAGCCCTACACTGCACCATTTCTATTTCTTGTTTTAGGTTATTTCTAAATGGGCTCCAAATTGGGGAACAATATTCTAAGATAGGTCTAACTAGGGTAAAGTAGCAGACCTTCTTTACATTTTCTTTACAATGTTTAAGGGTGCATTGGACAAACCGCAGCCTTTGATTAGCTTTGGCAACTGCTTTGGTTATATGATCTTTCCAAAGCATGTCCTTGGACAAGGTTAAGCCAAGATATTTGATGGTATCAACATGGGTTAGCTGACCATCTCCCATTGTGTAATGTGCCATGCACGATTCTCGCCTTTGGGAAACTCGCATAACATTGCATTTACTCCTATTCAGTTGTAAATGCCACTCAGAGCACCATTCTTCAACACTGTCTAGATCTCTTTGGAGGACTTCACTATCCTCATTATCCCTAATCCTCCTGTAAACCGCATCATCTGTAAACAAATGCATCGTACTGTTGCATCTGTCTGCCAGATCGTTTATGAACAGAAGGAAAAGCAGTGGTCCAAGAATGCTACCCTGAGGTACACCAGATTTTACTTTAGCCCAGTCTGACACAGCACCATCAATTTGGACTCGCTGTTGTCTATTTGATAAGAATGATGATGTCCACGAAATTACTTGCTTATTTAAGTTAAAAGTCGTCATTCTTTTAATTAGTAGTGAATGCTTCACTTTATCAAATGCTTTTGCAAAATCTAAAAATATCAAGTCAAATTCTCCTTTACTATCCAAGCCAGATTGTATGTCTTGGATGAATAGTGCTAGCTGGGTATTACATGATCTGCCTTTTTGAAAAGCATGCTGGTTTTCATGAATTAATTTATGGTTTTTTAAATGCTTGATTGTATTAGAATAAATTATATGCTTGAGAGTTTTACAAAGAATGGAGGTCAGAGAAATGGTTCTATAGATCTTTGGACAATTTTTATCTCCTGTTTTAAGAATTGGGCAGATATTTGCTTGCCTCCATGCCATAGGCAGTATACCACTATCAAGGGAATCTTGGAAAAGTTTACTTAAAAAAGGGCTAACTTCTGTGGCCAGCTTCTTTAGCAATCTTGGCAAGATTTCATCTGCACCAGCTGATTTATTAACATCTAGATTACAAAGCAAATTTTTTGTTATCCAGTGGAGTTTATGATTATATCAGGCATGACATTATCCCTAAGACATTATTAGTAAAGTTTAAGTGTTCTTTTTTAAGCAAGCTTTTCACAAGACATCGCTGGGAATTAAACTGCAATTTAATAGTATCATTCATGTTAATCTTCATTTTAGATCTAAATTTGCGTTGTTTACGAAGAGTGCGGCATATCTCAGTGGTGTACCAATTTGGTTCCAAGCTTGATTTTAAATTTTTGAATGGGATGAATTTATTTATGCCATTAGAAATGACACTGACAAACAATGACCACTGTTGGTTTACATCTTTTCATAGTCCACTTTTATTTTTATTTTTCAGTTCATTTGTTACAAAGAGCTTAAAATTAGCCCAATCAGCTTTGTTGTACTGTAGGACTTTTCGGGGAGCTGATTGGAGTTTTTCGAATTGGGTGGCAAATGTCCCACACCTATGAAGAAGTAGGCCCTCAAGTTTAGTATTCACCAAAAAAAAAAGTCACTAAATACCAAACCAAAAACCTAAACCAAAAACCAGTTTTTTTTTTTTGTATTTGATATGAATTATATTGTAAATCAACGCCAATTAAAGATGATCTGTACAAATTATGAATTGTGTTACTATTTTTAAACTAATAAAGTTTATTTTAATATTATCATTATTATAGTATATACCGTTCCCATATTAGGCACACTTATAGAAAAGAATCCTGATGCAGTTATGTCAATATTAGCGTTCATGGTACTCAACACGAACATCTGAAACTATAAAACGAGCACATTTTGAATATTAAATATTAGACTTTAAGCAGAAAGGTAAATCCTGCTGCAGAAGGACAACATTCCAAGTGCAGCATGCAAAATGCATTGTCCATTAAGCCAAACAAAAATATAAAGCCAAGCAACAATCTCTTTGATGCATTGTCAAAAAAACTAACAAATTCCATAAAACAATATATTTTTCATGCACACAATATCTCGGAAGTGAGTTCCACTGTTAAATATTTTTAAAAACAAAATGACGAGTAAAACAGTAGCGAACTCAGAGCCCGAACTCCCGGCCCTGAGGAATTCGTAAAAGAAACTTCAAAAATGCCTAAAACCTCCACTCTCTTTAAATGTAAGTATAATTCTTTAAGCAAAATTACACAATACACATGGTTCAATTTTTATTTTTTAATACCATAAAAATTTCGATTTCGTTTTGTATTTTGCACAAACTTTTTAGCGAGCGTTGCGAGCAAATATTTTTTTAAAAAAAAGTCTGAAACCAGAAAATTATTTATTTTTCTTTCTAAAATATTTTTCTAATTTTAATTTTTTTTTTCCTAAAAAATTTGTCATTTTATTTTTTTTTTTTTTTGGATTTTTTATTATTTGTGCGATTTTTGAACTATTTATCGAGTTTCATCATAAAATCGACCCTTTCTAATTTAACAAAAAACCAGCCCTCAAACTGAGCGGTAAAAATACCTGATTGATCAATAGACCATTCCAACTCTGTGAGTAATATGAATGTGAAAATAAATTAAGATTTATTTTCTTCTTCACCTCAAATTTAGATGATTTCGATGTGGTATCGTTAGAGAGTGCCTTCAGAGTTTTCGTCACTTTCCGTTCCTTGTAAAAAAAAATCAATAAATTGGTAATGCAATTTCATTAATATTTCTGCAAATTTCTAAACTATGTATTGTCATTTTGTTTTCATACGCATGTATTGACTTTAGTAGCAGCGTAGCACAGCAGCCAAAAGAGAATTGAAGTGATCATCCAGCATATGGATGACATAAGAATTGCAAAGCCGTTTGGAACAGTTATGCCGACAGCTATACTATAGACGATCATACTTATTTGTCCAAAAAATGAAAGACAGCTGGAGAGTATCATATGAGAGTTGAAGTCGTTTGTTGCATCGACAAGTTCCGAAAGCAGTTGATAAGTGATTCTGTAACATTCGAGTTGGCCGCTGATGTCGTAGTGACGGTTGTGATGAAGTTGTGCAATCTTTTGTCGTAAAATGTCGAATCGTAATTGCAACGCTTCGCATAGGTATAGAAATTGCATTACTGGCACAAAGGTGGCTCCTTTCGTATAAATCGCATATAACATTAAGCTCATATAATTGGCGATAATATTAAAGTAATTTATTGAAATACTATTGTTCATTACGACTAACTGATCGTAAAAATAAAGAATGGCAGCTAAAACATTAATGCTGACGAGGAATAACGTATATCTCGATAAGTTATGGCTATAATCTTTCAAAGTCTTATCTTTTTTATGAAGACTTTACATTGAGTCGACTTTTTGCCAACGTTTAAAGTAATTCTCGTGATATTGAGATTTCAATGCCGAACAACGGACAGTAACGCAAGTGCATGTCATCGAAGCGATGCAAAAGATTATCGTAGCACATCTTCTTAGATAATCTTCCATTATAATATTAGCCATCGTTATGTAGTTATATCCCGACCATAAAATACTGGCGAGTACTATTACGGTATATGCCGTAACAAGTGAGCACCACTTGAACGTGCGGCCAAGTCCCGATTTGTCTTTTCGTCGTAAGGGCCACATGCCGAAGAACACAAGAATGAGCAGTAGTTGTTTAAAATTATCGTAAACTTCCAAGCATTCGTATATTTGGTTCCTATGTTTTGAAGAATCTAGCGCCATTCGATGCTTTTCGTCTGTGTGAATTTTGTTTTTGTGTTTTACTAAATTTGTCATTGCGAAGTTCATTTTTCCTATTATGTAACAATGCAAAGCATACAAGTTCGTACCGCTGGTTTAAGTAAAATACTAGAATTGTATTTACTATTTTTTAGGTACTCGCTGAATTCATTTTGTGGCAAGTTACTCAGCTTTTCATGTACAATTATTATACCATTTGTGTGAGCTTTTGACATCAACCCAATTTTATTACCAACCTTTAGATGACATTTTCCACATTTCGTTTCTTCTCTGTGCAGGTGTGGCAGAGAGAGCTGGATGGAGACAGATTGTAGTCACTCTCCTGCAGGGGGGTGAAATCGATGCAGGAGAGTGGCGGCCATCTCTCTCTCTTCCGGTTGAAGCTGATATACATCTTCTCCATCGGTATACCGACAAGAGAAGATGTTGTAGCTGCTGAGAATCGTATAGCTCCTGCCCTATGAAACCTCCGGCCTCTGAAGAGAAGTTATTGACATAAAGACATAGAGACAACGCTACTTCTTGTTACAACACTTTTATTCATTTCTTGTAAGAAGTACAGAATACAAGGGTGAATAATAATAATACTAACTGCGAATCATCAGGCCCATGATTTGGAATGATATCTCAAAATACAGGCAAAGGACAAAACTGAGGAACAAAGAGGAACATGGTCCTTTTATACCTTGGACCTGTGTACACCTGTGCGGTGTAACCAGGTCCAAGTGACCATGGTCCTTTATGTATCAATCCGCCGCTTGGGCATGAGTCAGCAGGTGAGTCAGAGAGGAGGGAGGGATGGTTGAGAGTTGTTTATCCCCCGGGCTATGGTTTTGGCGGGATCACGATTTACAGGGTGTTACATACCCTCCAACTTTGCTTGGAGTACGTCCTCGTACTCCAGCCAAGGGTGGAAGGTTTTCAAGTTACGCGGTGGGGAGACATGGGTGGTTGAGGACTCACCGTGTACAGAGGTAGTTACAGAAAGGCACTGGCACCGAAGTGTCAGCGCCCTTTAAAAGTGAAAAAGGCTGAAAACATAAAAAGATAATTAGTGCTCGCGGAGTGGCGAGCCGCTATTGAAATTTAAAAGACACAGAACAGTTGCAACGTATTTTATTTTTTATAAATTTTTTCGGTCCTGCCACCCGGATGGGTGGCAACCACACGAGTACATGTGGCGCGCAGCTATTCCTGCTGCGGAGGGTGGGGAGGATCCTGAGTCCATGAACCGTACCGGGGGGGGTAATCCCGCCGGACCTGGCCTCATCGGTAGCTGGATGCGGCAGACAGCCATTGCCCCTGGTCGTCGGGTAGATCCCGGTGGAAGATATTGAAGATGTCCCGGTCCCCGATGATCTTACGGGAGGACCGCTTGTTGTACAGTGTAGCCCAAGCGGCGTCCCACAAGATGGCGATTCAGTAACGAGGATCCGGTTCCGGAATGTAGTGACGACTGGTGCGGAACGTCTGTCCAGCTGGCAGTCCAAAGACGGAGTTGACGAAAGCTCCCAAAAAGGCTTCCGTGGTTTCATCGATGGCATCTCCGGCAAAACTGATGGTTTCAACAATCCGTCTTCTTGGGAAGACGAGGACACTTGTTAGGCGGGAGAGTCCCACGACATATCGCTCCCGGGGAGGGAGGTCTAGACGGGGAAACCCTTCCTCCAAAGAGAAGTGTCCTACGTAGAGGGTATTGGCAGAGCGTACTTCGCGCTGCCATGCGACCCACCGATTGTTGAGTAACCTCTCGCCGGAGGTGGCTGCACAGAACGGACGATCCAGCGGTAACCGCCCCAGAGTAGCCCCGGCAGGGGGTACAGTGGGCGGTGCGGCTGGTCGGGCTGGTGTTGGAGCCGCAGGTTCCAAAGAAACCGATGCGCCTGCGATAGGCCTGGCATGGCGCAAGGCGGACCGGGCCATATCGCGGGCCCGCTGATGTAGTCGCTTCGATGTTGACTTCTTGCTCAGCGCCTCCAGTGGCTTGGCACTTCCTGGTGCACGACCCAGTGCTTCCATGGGGTCACCTCCCTGTTGCATGACGTCTTGCAGAAGGTTTGTGATGGCCTTCTGTTTTTTCAAGAACGCGGCACGCTCGGCGGACGGTGGCGGCATCAAAGGTGTAGGCGTAGGTCGTCCAGAAGGGCGGCCTGGAGGCGGCGGAGGAGGAGAGCGATGCGGGACCTGATTAGGTGGGCCCCAAGTTTCGTAGCGACGGTCGCGGTCCAGTTGGACGCGGAGATCCTGTAGATCCTGCCTGGTCCTTCGGTCGAAGTCATCACGCGGTGGAGGGCCGCGTCCGGAGGGACCATGTTGTCCCTGCTGACTTCTTCCGTCGGGTCGGCATCGGGGTGAAAGATGGGGACCACGTGGCGATGAGCGACATGGCTGTGGCCGTTGAAGAGAGTCTCGAGAAGAGTGGTGGCCCTTGTAAGACTGTTGAGGCTCCTTGGGGCGAGCCCCAGTGGGAACCTGAACATGAACAGGTTGGGGGACCACCACTATGAAAGATAATTTTGGAATCGGAGTTGGTGTGCTGGCCTCGCTGCGTGGAAGCGTGGCACATCGGGAGGTTGTTGGTGACGATAATGGTGTATGAGGAGGCGGTGGCGGAGAGATAGACGGCACCGGTGAATGGTGTTGAAATGGCTCCGGTGGCGTTGCAGATGGAGAAGGAGATGTAGGGAGGCCAGTCGACACGGTCGCCGGTGCGTTTAAGGGTGGCGGCGATGACGTGGCTGACGTAACTCGGGCGGCCTCCTGGAGTCGGGCCTCAATTTGCAGGAGCTTCTCCTTTGGGAGTTGCGCCGTGCAAGGCAGACCCAGCTCGATGAGACGGAGACAAACCGCGCGGAGGTATGCCAGGTTGGCCTCCCCTTCCTTCTTGTCTTTGGCTGCTTGGCGAAGAGCAGCCTCCTTCTGTAGTTCCAGCTGGAGGTTTTCGAGAGGGGAGGGCACAGATCCACCTCCCCCACGCTTCCCTCTAGCTGCAGCTCCGCCCGGAATGGGTTGGCCAGGCGCGATGCTATCGCGGAATGCCTGGTTAACCCCCCATGCCATGGTGTTAATATCGATGCGGTCTTCCCGCTCCTCTCAGTAGTGTTTCGATGTCGTGACGTCGAAGGGGACGATGCTGCTTGGAGCAGCAGGCTTCCCTTCGTGTCCGACATTGGCCGGTCGCTTGAAGCTTGCTTTTAGGCGCTTCTCCCCACGCCGGTGAAAATTCTCCGGTTCAGAGGAGGTGCGACGCCTATCTATTGTGGTTGGCGACTCTCTTCTTGTTATGGGAGCACTGGCGGTGCCCGCCCTTGGTAGTTGGCAGGTAGATTGAGAGAGGGGTCCAGCGGTCCCCGCCGTTCCACTCTCCGTCTCATCTTCACTAGAAGAGGCAGACATCATTCTGCCTCCTCTCCATGAGCCTCTATCTGGCATATTTTCTTAAGAGTTTAAAAGTTCTTACTTTTTCAAAAGTCCCGCTGCTGGTGGTTACTTCCTAATAATAACAGAAATCGGTCCCCGATCACTCTGTTATTATTTCTAGAGGTCCAAAAAGTTCTGAAGGCTTAATGCACTGCATGTGAGTTCAAAGGCTTGAAATTGGCACTCAAGCTTTTGATTAACAACAAGTCCGAAACTAGAATTTGGAACTTGGCACAAAAAGAACTTAAAGATTTGAAGAATAGAAGATGAATATAATTGAGATGACAGGATGAATAAAACGAATGCTTCTTTGAAGAGAGCAAATCGAATGGTAATTGACCAGGTTTGGTCACTTAGATATATTTCTTATTTAATTTTAAAAGTTAGAAGGGCCGGCCCCTTTTAGAATAAGACACCTTACTCTAATTGGTTTCTTCACGACTTTATTTATTGGGGGTGGGGGTTGTCCCACCCATATTGGATGTGAGAGGTGTTGATCTAATTCTTATCAGAGTCGGTCCTGTTTATTATTTTTAGATAAACAAAAGGACTAAGGAACCTCGAGGGAGAAGGGCCGTTATTTTATTTCACACCGAGGTGTGAAGTTGCCCATTAACTTTCTCCACTTCTTTTCCTTAATGTCTTTTGAAAAGGCAGTGTAGATGGGTCAGCAAGGTTACAAATGCACCTTGCTGTTTGTTGTTGTTTCTTGGGGTGGGAGTTGATTTCCCAGAAATTCGATTTTAATTGAGAGGGTGACAGGTTCTTCAATTTTATTATTCAATTGAAGGTGTCCGCTCTCACAAAATCTTCAAAACTGTTTTTTTTCTTTTTATCCATTTATGGCCTGCAGTTTTTCGTTGTTTGTTTTTTCTTTGATGTCTCAGTGTATTGGTCTGGCCCCCAGAGCAATTGTCTCTTTGAAGTTTTTCTGTCTTCCTGCTGTCAACAACATAGTCAATGACGTTCACCCATAATAAAGGGGAGCACGGTGTTTTCTTTTGCTGACCCTTTTATGGCTTTTGCTTTTCTTATTTTTTTTTTTGAACATCCTTGACTGGCCTTCGGCGTTTATCTCAGATGTACCATGTGGTTGACAGTTGTTTGTGAAGGCCACGTGGTTCCGGTCAGGTTATTGTAATGGTTGAAATGGTTGCCAATATGTAAATATTGGCGGCCATGTTGAAAAGTTTAGAGTTGTTTCAAAAATTAAAGTTGTGTAAATTTTGTAGAGTTTTAGGAGTTATTTGAGTGTTTAGAGGGGTTGTTGATGCTGTGGGGTTGTTTATTCGTTGGGGGGTTCCCTTTACCCCCTTCCCCATCTTTCGACAACTGTCCTCAGGTGTCCTCTCAAATTCCTCTTTCTCTTCTATTGTTGTTATTTGATGATTTGTAGTGTTTATTTCCATAGTCATGGAATAAACACTAATGAATTATTGTGTTATTTTCGTCGCGTTTGGTTTCCTGACAGCGTGGGTGGCCACACGATCGGCTCGCCCGAGGTCCATTTGTGTGCAGGAGCTCGGTCGAGCATTTTGATTGGTATGTCCTCAGAGTGGTCAGAGCTGTCATTATCGGATTTATCAGGAGTAGGTGCTCCGGCGGCTGAGTCTGCTACTGGAAGAGGGATCCGGCGGATTTGTTCCGCCACTCGTATCAGAGCAAACTCAATGCCGTCTTCGGTGATGATATTCGTTTCAGGCACCTCTCCTTTGATGTCGTAGTCGGTAACCGGCTCCCCAAACTGCTTGATTGCAACCTTCTTCTTTGGTTGCCGACACTCACGGACGAAATGCCCCAATTTCCCACAATTATAGCACGTCGACTTGCTCTTGTCGAACGTACGAGTGGTTTCTGGTTGGGGGTCCGTTGCAGAGTGTCGGGTTGAATTGGTGGCAGCAGTCTGACTAGGCTTTTTATCGTGCCTAGACCGGTGTGGTTTGTCTTTAGGGCTGGCGGCTGCTGCCGGCTCCTGGTCGGTCTTCGATGCTCCTTTACCCGACTGTGGATCAGCGGCGGGTTTTTGTTCCGTTGGTCATTTATCCAAGGACAGCAGGACCACCTCCATATTGAGGACGGCGTTTGCGAAGTCCTTGAACGACGTCGTAGATGTGTGATGCGTGGCGTTCTGTATGGTGGGATGCAGAGCGCGACGCAACTGACTTATACGCAGCTGATCATCGAGTTGTGGGTAAACTCGGTCGCCGAGTATCATAAACTCCCAGATGAAAGCTTGTGTACTCTCGCCTTCCTTCTGGAGCAAGATGGCCAGTTCGTTCGGCTTCCGAACGTATCTATCATCTGTACTCTCAGGGCTGGCCAATGAATGTCCTGAAGCGCATACCTCAGTTTACTCAACCACGTGCGGGCTGCCCCAGTGAAACACCCCGTGATGTATTCCTCCTTGTGATGGACTTTCCAGCCGTACAGGTGGGCCACTTCCTCGAATTCTTCCAGGAAGGGACGGAAACCTGTCAACCCGTTGAACTTTTGGATTGAATCGGCAGGGTGGCGACCGTTATATTTTTTATTGAATTCTTCCACGGAGGGTCCTCTGGGGATTGGTCGATAGATGCCATCCTGGACGTTTGACATTCTAGCCGGCATCAGACCTACCCCTTGCGGTGGAAAACGTGGTGCGTAGACTGAAGTGCCTTGTGTCGCTCCTTGGTGCGGCTGTTGTTCCGGGGGTGCCGAGCGGCGACCACTACGTGCAACCCGGACAAGCGAGTGAGTCGGCCCGCGGCGGTGGTGTCACATCATTGATGGGTACGTCCAACGAATTTTCGTTCGAACCCCGGTGATCAGGCAGGGACTCCATATTGTCGTGTGAGGCATCCATGATTAATGATGTGGCTTGTGTAATGTTGATGTGAGGTGACGAACGAGTCCGACGAAGTCCAAGTCGGTGTGTACAGCTCCGAGGGTTCTCGAGTACACTCTGGGCTATACTTTTCGGTTCCAGTATGATGAGACTCGTTCCGTTTGTAGGTCAGTGTTGTCACTTTGCGTTGGTATTTTGTGCTGTCGGTAACCGACGCTATTGTACTTTTATACACTGAGTAACGATAGATTACCTATGCTCGTGACGTGTATAACGAAGTGGCCGTTCACTCCGTTAGTGTGGTGATGGTTGTATCGTATTGATCGTGTCCTCAGTTGGGCGTGTGGCGATTTTTGGTTCCCAACTGGTGTAGAGTGTCTTGAGTTCTTTATTGAGTGTCAGATTTTAGAAGGATCTCTCTCGACACGTGGTATTTGGCGACCACGTGCAGGTTATGAGAATTCCAAAAATCTCAATAAAGAAACAGCAGATGTACAATACAATCTCGAGCGTGGTACACCACCCGATCGAAATTGCACTGCGGAAAGTCA
Source organism: Brachycybe producta (assembly GCA_036925085.1). Classification (NCBI taxonomy): domain Eukaryota; kingdom Metazoa; phylum Arthropoda; class Diplopoda; order Playtdesmida; family Andrognathidae; genus Brachycybe; species Brachycybe producta. Next base: position 8,789,332 of record JAUPFP010000006.1, on the reverse strand, counting down.
ATTGGAAATGAAAGTGTATTGCAGTTGCCTGAAGAAGAGGCAAGCAATACGAAGAGTAAAGCTAGAGCTCGGTGCCCGCACTTTTAGTTTTACTTGAAAACAAGAATCAAGAGTGTGTGTGTAGAGAACACACAAAGGAACGAAAGTTCAAAATGGCTGAACTTTCTAAAGAAGAACAAACAAAGGAGAAGTTCAAGATGGCTGAACTCTCCAAAGAAGCAAGAAAAGAAAGCTGATTTATTTTAAAAGTATAAAACTTCGGTGCGGCTACCGCACGTCAAAAGTTTTAATTTAGATTTATTAAAATAAAAGTAAATCAGTGTAGAAATGGAAGTGTGTTCAACAAGCTAAATGCTTGGTGAACCAGAAGAAATGTTCAGTCTGTAGAAATTTTGTGTCCTCACTGTTGGATGGCTCTGGATAGAAAAGACAGAGTCAGTGCCCAGTGAGGGACTATGTTGAGTAGAATGAAGAGGACCGTAGGTGGCGCTGTGGTGGCCACTTCCGGTTCAGTTTATTGCAATGTCCAAAAAATTGATGGCTTGAAGAATTCCTCCGGGGCACGTTTTTATGGTGGCCAGGAGAAACACAAAAAGAGAGAAAATTCAAAGAAAAGAGAAGTTTTCTCTAACAAGAGGAACTCCGCCAGGGGGCGCGTGAGTGCAACCCTCTGGAAGAGAAGAGAGAAGAAGAGAACACAAAAAGATGAGAGAAGGTACAACAACGAGTCACATGGAGCGAAAAACCGCTCCGTTGGCGCTTTTTGAAGAGTGTCCGGTCGATCCAAGATGGCGGCCGGGCTTCAGTGCTGTCCAATGGAGAAAGTTCATGTGATGATACATTGAGGTGATGATGATGAAGAAATTGAAGAACATGACTTGGGACATAGAGGGTCCCACAATGAAAAGACAAAGAACAAAGAAAAAGGGGGGACAAGAAAGTCTCACATGGCTAGATAAAAGTGTGTTTAAGCTTGTAAGCCCCCTAACAATGATACAAAGTTAGGAAGAAAAACTTGCTAGAAAATTAAAGATGAAGAGTGAAGATAATAGGACATTTTAAAAAGACACACGTCCCTTAAAAAAGCCTATTAATAGGTGAATAGATAAGTAGATGAGATTTATTTGCCTAAGCAAACTCCTCTCAGAAAGTAAAAAGAATTTGTTTTGAAATGTTGCCCACACACCAACCAATGATACAGAGGAGGGTCGAGTGGGTTTCACTTCAGAAATTAAGGAAGAGTGAAGGACAAAGGTGATGATGATGGAAACATAAAACACAAAAACATGGACGGAAACACATGTGTCAAAGAACTACTACCAAGGTGTTGCCCACGTGCTCAATGGATGTTGATGCAGCAGTTCCTTTAACATGTGCCTCTAAGACAGGACACAGAATCGCGCGGTCGACACGTGGTGTGTGTAGCCACGAGTCTCCCTCAACACACGATTCCACAAATAACGGAGCCACGCGGTTGGCTTTGACATGATCGAGGGCCTCCATACGTGTCTCCAACACAAAGGACGCCGCGCGGTTGGCTTTGACGTGATCGAGGACCTCCATACGCGGTTTTACAAAAGGCGCCACGTGGTCGACGTTGACGTGATCGAGGGTCTCCACACGTGGTTCCAACACAAAGGACGCCGCGCGGTTGACTTTGACGTGATCGAGGGTCTCCATACGCGGTTTTACAATAGGTGCCACGCGGTTGACTTTGACGCTATCGAGGGTCTCCATACGTGGTTCCAACATAGAAAGGACGGACGAAGCCTCGTGAGGCACAGTCACGAGACTTAGGACAAAGGACGGCTTCTGTTTACAGGTCGGAGAAGGCAGATGGAGCTATACCCGGCGCCTCCACCAAATGTGAGCTTTTGACATCAACCCAATTTTATTACCAACCTTTAGATGACATTTTCCACATTTCGTTTCTTCTCTGAGCAGTATGACACCTGCACAGAGAAGATCCGAGCTGTAGAGAGAGCTGGATGGAGACAGATTGTAGTCACTCTTCTGCATGGGGGTGAAATCGATGCAGGAGAGTGGCGGCCATCTCTCTCTCTTCCGGTTGATGCTGATATACATCTTCTCCATCGATATGCCGACAAGAGAAGATGTTGTAGCTGCTGAGAATCGTATAGCTCCTGCCCTATGAAACCTCCGGCCTCTGAAGAGAAGTTATTGACATAAAGACATAGAGACAACGCTACTTCTTGTTACAACACTTTTATTCATTCCTTGTAAGAAGTACAGAATACAAGGGTGAATAATAATAATACTAACTGCGAATCCTCAGGCCCATGATTTGGAATGATATCTCAAAATACAGGCAAAGGACAAAAAAACTGAGGAACAAAGAGGAACACGGTCCTTTTATACCTTGGACCTGTGTACACCTGCGAGGTGTAACCAGGTCCAAGTGACCATGGTCCTTCATGTATCAATCCGCCGCTTGGGCATGAGTCAGAAAGGTGAGTCAGAGAGGAGGGAGGGACGGTTGAGAGTTGTTTATCCCCCGGGCTATGGTTTTGGCGGGATCACAATTTACAGGGTGTTACAATATATATACATATACAGGGTCCGGCAATAGGTACTGACGCATTTGTGAGCGCTGTGGTGGACAGACAGACACTGAGTGGGGGACAGTATATTGTGCAATACATTTAATATGTTATGCAATTTCAGTAGCCATGAATTCTTGGCCTGTGCAGCAACGAATTTTTTGTGTTACGGTGTTCATTCGAACGGGAAGCATAATCTATCTCGAAATGGTGATGTTAATTGGCCGGCAAGATCTCCGAATTTGACTTGCTGCGATTTTTTTCTTATGGGGATATCTGAAGTCCAAAGTGTTTGTTGACAGGCCCCACACATTACAGGAGTTGAGAAACAACATAACCAACGAAATTAGAGCGATCTGCCCAGATGTATTGCACCGTGTCATGCAATCTTTTCGCAGCAGGCTCCAAGAATCCGAAAGACAAGAAGGAGCACATTTGTCTAACATAATTTTTAAAAAATAAGCATATTTGAAAACTGCATTATGTATAGAATAAATATGTTCCGTTTTAATCTCTGTGTTTCAATTACTAAGCTGACAATCACAAGATAAAAACTGTCAATACCTACTGCCGGACCCTATATACAGTATATATTATGCCAGGTCTGTGTGTGTGTGTGCGCGTGTGTGTGTGTGTGTGTCTGTTATCTAACGCTGGACAAGAAACTTTGTCAGAATTTATATAAATTTGAATAAATGAACTGCTTTTTTTTCCTCAAGGTCAACTATATGTTGCACCCTTCCCATCCAAGAACCCCATGATATTAAATTGGAAAAGGGAAAAAGTTGGAAAGTGTAGAGGGGGAGAGAAACTTGGAGGGGGAGTAAAAAAGGAACAAACGACGCGCATGCACACACCAGAGAAAATAAAAAACTCATTTTCTTATTCAAATATAAAAAAGGGTCTGACAGCATAAAAGGGGGGGGATTCTAATGCTGGGAACAATTGCCTGTGAATTTTGCTCCCGTCATTTATGACGGGCTACCCCACTAGTATTCAAATAATATCTTTCATACTTTATGCACCTCAGATTTAGATGATTGCGATGTGATCTCAACTGAAAGTTTATTGAGGTTCATGGCCACGTCCTTTGCCTGTATTTGTTGGACATCATCATGGATTGGATTGGAGAAGACATAAAAAAAATATAAAAGAAAGTTTTTATGAGCCGCTGATTTTCGATTCTCCGTTTCGGAAAAAAAAACACGAAAAACAAAGTGAAAGTGTGTTAGAAACTAGAACGATATACCTGAACGATAAAAAATATTTAAACGGTGATATATTTCCAAATAACTTTTAACAGACAAAAATTAAAAAAATATCGTCTGCTTCTAGTTGGCACATTTTTAAAAATCGCATAAAAATGTTCTAGTTTTTAAAACGCTTTCAAGTTTATCAGAATTTTTTTCTCTGGATTTTTTTTCTTCATGTTATGTATTTTTTTTCTATGCATGTTTTATACGGACCACTTTGTGGTGCCACAAAGTGGTTGCTTCAGAAGTTCAGATGAAACACCATTAAAAACAATGGCTATAGCAGTTAGTGCGAGCCATTGGTATGACATTGGTCATTATTGACAAATAGGCGGTGGTCGACACTTGTAGTAATACTCAACCACTGATCACCACTATGGTGCAAAAAAAAAACCCCGGTGGCTCACGTGAACATTTTATATGTAAATTAATAGTCTGCTAAAATAAACAACCAATTTTATGTGGCGCCACAAAGTGGTCTGTGTGAAGCCTGTCAAAGTCATACAGCTGTTTTCACTTTAGTGGCATTGTAGCACTGCAATGAAAATACGATCAAAATCTGGCTCGTATTTATGATTGAAATTAATTCTATAGTCATATTTGAAGCTTCGAACGGAATGACCAATCCATAGACCAAAAAACTCATTTGGCCACCGAATGCAAGATAGCTGAAAAGAAGCATTGGGTTAAGAAAGTTGTTGGTGGAATCGACAAGGTTAACGAGTAATTGATAAGTAATTCTGTAGCGTTCGAGTTTGTCGCTAATGTCGTATTGATTGCTAGCATCAAGTCTTGTAATTTTTTTTGTAAACTATCAAATCTTAACTGCAATGCTTTACTTAAATATAGAAATTGCATTGCCGACATACACGGCCATCCTTTGAGGTAAATTCCATATACGAATTGTAACAATGTAGAGCTCTTGTTACGGGAGCTCAGGTGATAGACTTTTTTAGCTAGAGCGGATACCGCTTTTCGCTGGGAGAGTTTAGAATATATTACCTGAGTCCACACTGGTGCCGGGGTCGTTCTCGTAGATATTCCTGGATTCGTAGCTGCTAGGGAAAGAATCATTTAGACAGGCGAGACGGATGATAGGTTCGTCGATACTTGTTTATTCATGACCAACCATTAAAACATGAATAACAGAGAATGTGTTACTGTGGCGCGCTTTCGCCACTGGACCATTATATGAGTAGTTTCATAGTTTCGATAATCAGAGAATGGACCCCGAATCTATCGAAACACGGTCTTTTATACCCAGAGCCTGTGTACACCTTTTTAGGGGTACGCATGCCCTGGGGACCGTGCATCGACGGGTATCCATCCGCCGATACCGGAACCTGAACGTGTCTTGCAGCTTTGGGGTCTCCAAGCGGGAAGAAAGGGGCGGAACTCCGTCCCCCACGTCCCCAGAGACCCCCAGGCTAGGGGAGGGACGAAACGCTGAAATACAGGGTGTTACAGAATACACTCAAATAAAGAAAGTTGGCACAGAAGCTATGTCTCGATTCTATCACGGTATGTTGACGCATTATCTCGATAAAGTAAAGTACGAGAGTTAGAAAGTTAAAAGCGACTGCGAGTGTTATGTACTTGAATAAATTATTTCTGTATCTTTTTAGCGTATCGTCGTTTTGATCGAAACGTAACTTGGAATCGACTTGTTGCCAAATTTGAAAGTAAATCACGTGAGATCTGCACTTCATAACGGATTGGAAAAGTATAACAATTCCACATGTCATCAGAATAAGAAATGAGCCGATTGTAATATTTTTTTTCAAGGGATCTTCTATTTGTCACATGTAATAGGCCATGCTGCTGTATCCCGACAATACAATACTCTTGGTAACGAATGCGGTGTAACTCATTGGCAGTGAGCACCACTTAAATTTTTGTCGTAATCTCGATTTCTTTTTTTTCGTTAAAGGCCACATTCCGAATAAAGTTAGAATGGTAATAAGTTGTTGGAAGTTGTCGTAGACTTGCGTATTCTCCGTCCATATTTATCACGGATTTCGGCATAATTCGGTGAGTATTTTGTCGTCGGGCGAAACACCGTTTAAGTAATGAAGTTAAAGTGGTTTAAATATTTGTATTTATTTATCTTCCTTGTAATTTATCAATTTATTTTTGTAGGAATATAAAGTAGTTCTTGACGTTTTAGTCAATTTTATGTAGAGAATTTGATACATTGCAATCTATTAAACACAATTGTGTTAAAAGGATAAATGCATTTAAAGAAGAAGGAAAATGCTATCATTTATCTGTAACTGAGTAGTATTTAAAATTCATAATTTATTTTATCTCTGTGTGTTTGTTGATGTTTTATTTAAATACATATTGAGTTACAATTAATAATTGAGGTTTGCTGGAAAGCCTAAGGGTAAGAGTTCGGGATTGGGAAGTGCCACATAAATTCAGGCTGCATGCAATCAATTATCGAGTTTTTAGGTTTAGATTTTAGTTGTGTATTTGTCTGCTAACATTATTTTTTGCATGGCAGACGAAAATTCATCTATAAAGGTGGTATATTGTAAGGCTAAAGTTGTTTGAACACAGGAAATAACATATTTAATCATATAATAATGTGGTGAACCACATAATGTCAATGCAGTTGAGTTAACAATCATTATTCAGAAATTTAATCATGGTTAATGTAACCACATTTGATTCCACTAGGAAATTAACTGTAGTTAACTTTTTACTTCAGTTAATTTATGTAGTGGGGTGAAGTTAGTTTTGAAACCTAACTGATTTTTCTTCTATTAGTCTGCAAGTTAGGTGGTGTTACAGAACATCTGTCTCTTTTTGCTCAATGAAGTGTCTCCTTTTGCCCCATGTAGGGGCCCTTTTTGCTCCATGTCGTGACCCTTTTTGCCTCATGTAGCGTCCTTTTTAACTTTTTGCCCCGTGATTTGCGGGGAAAATGAGGACACTCGCAGGCTTACAAATATTTGTTTTATTGTTTGATGGGACTCATCATCCAAGTTTTTGTTTAAACATTTTTAAGCTTGCAAAGTAAATCAATATATTACATTTACATGAGTAAAGTTAGTTACTAAACCTAAGCCCTTGGCAAAATGACGTCAGTTTATAGCCAAAACCGATCATTTCGAGACTTTCCAGCGACTTTAATTTGCAGTCGAAAAGTGGACTGTGTGCCAAGGCCCTTAGATGATGAAAGTTATGGTAAACTCCCCAGTGCTTGTCATATTTTCTGGTTTTATTATCTCATAGAGATAACGGCATATTGCTACATGTTTTCTTTGTGTCTTTTGTATCCAGATGTTTAATTTTGTTTTTCATATTTCTGTGCGAAATACGTTCATATGATGAAAGTTATGTATTAGTTTTATTACTAATAATTTGATTGCTGCTTTGTGGTGCTCATTAGTATTTTGTTTTTACTTAAGTTTGTTTAGAGTTAATGCGTTACGAGAATTATAGATCAATTTATTATCCATTCCTAAATTAATTTCAAATATTTACAAATGTATTTGTTTTCTTGTCTAATCTATTTCATTGTTGCCACTAACCAAGTTACTACCAACATTGCACCATTAGGGGGAATTTGGGGCAATAAGCAATTAACGCATTTAGGTTTGTATGGCATGAGTGGTTATAAGCACTGCTCGTCGTACTGTTCCCGGGTTTGAATCCCAGTTTGAGAATGGTTGTTGTTGTTGCGTCTTTCATCATTTCTCCCTCAGTACGGAGTTGACGTCAGGTAGGGCAGCCAGTCATAAAACACATTTTGCCATGTTCTGTACTATGCCGAATGGCTCATTATCATTGTCGTCATTCATCATCATCATCATAGACCAACCACACCCTGTGTGGGACGTGGTCCAGGGAAAGAAGATGAAGAAGAAAATGCATCTTTTAGTATAGGAAAATATCGAAACAACAACTTCAATCTCTTCATACAAAAAAAACTAACATTTCTGTTGCGTTACGTTACGTTACGAGAATTATAGATCAATTTATCATCCATTTGTAAATTAATTTCAAATGTTTAGAAATGTATTTGTTGTCGTGTTTAGTTTGTCATTGTAGCCAGTAACCAAGTTACTACTAACACTGCTTCATTAAGGGAGTTCGGGGCAATAAGCGACACGTTTAGGTTTACCATTTAAACACCTTGTTTTTTGCTGTTTGTTAATGCATATTTTGGGTACTGAAAAATATTGAAACAAAAACTTGAATTTCATCATTCAAATAAACCTTATGCGTCTCCTCGTTTGCTCCAAAATCAAGGGGCAAAAAATACACTTCATTGCGTGTTTTCTTTCTTAAAAAAATTATTCAGTGTAAATTTTGATACATGGCAAGCTTTTAAAATTGATTTGCATCTTTTCATACTCTTTTTCAACTCTAGCTTTTTCTACATGGGGACACAGGTGTTCCTTTCTGATCCACATGTCCCATTTTAGAAATTTCCATATCTGTTAACACAGTAATCTCATTGGGTGCAACTCCAAAGAATATACTTATTTCATTTAGAAGAATGTTGTGTTTATTGCTTCATATAATGGTAGTATCAAATATTTGCTCTAGATTATTCTACCACACTTTAAAAAAAAACAATTTAAATATAGTATTCTGAGTGATAATTTGTCATTTCTTATAACATTTTTTTAAATGAATGCATAGATTTTTTTTTAAAATGTGATTAAAACAGTTGAGCATGTAATTTTAAAAAGTAGACAAGCTTTTAAATAAAATCATGTATTCTTTCAATCAAAGCAAATACAAGCGTGCATGAGTGAAATTAGTTACTAAGCTTTTTAGCCAGATTATAAATAAGCGGAATATTTTTATATGTAAAGAAGCCGACGCCTCGGTAGCGCAGTCGAGAAGGTCTCCGATTGTGGTGCGAATCCTGGCGAGGGCATAGGCTTGTATTTGGCTTGTATTGGATATTGACTTGGACTGGAATAAATGACGTGTGTTTGAAAATTGTGTTTGTAATTATTTGTCTGTTATGTCCCTGAAATGGCCTGGATGTTGATGGCAACTAATAAACAAACAAACAATATGTAAAGAATGAGCCACGTACTAAAAAAAACTTTCAATTGTGATTCAAGACTTTATTGTATTTTAATACTTTTATTTGGTTCATTTACATTTAAATAATTTTTTATTTAATTAATAAACGCAATAAAATAATGACTAACAACAGAATTAATACTGAGACATAAATTACATACATTTAGTTTTCTAGTTTCTAACAAAATTTAAATTTGTTTTGTGCAAGGGGAAAAATAACAAACGTGCTATTTAAATTACTTTTATGTATGGGTCTGGTTAAGATGGCTTTATAGATATTCAATTTGCTTTTGCTTCCCCTCCCTCTTCCTCGATCCGGAAGCCCTAGCCACTGCAGTGGCTAATGTTATACTCTATTGACTTTTTTTTTTAAATAAAAATTTGGACGCAAAAAACGTCAATTAAGTGAACGTTTTTTTAAAACGTTTTATTATGAAAAAATTCGAATTATTTTCAAAACTAGAATGGTAAAAGATTATTATGTTAAAAGTTTTTTCATGGCGATATCTTAAAAAATAAACTTTTTATAGTTCAGTTTGAAAATGACCTGTTTTGTGAGCTTTATGGCGTCCTCATGAATAATTAACAATTCATTATGTTGTTTTTCTATAACTCGTTTCTTCTCTTGATCGCGCGGTGACCGCATGGAGAAGATTCGAGCTATAGAAGTTGTCGGATGGTGATGGATTGTGATCATCCTTCTGCGTAGGGGTGTAACCTGTACAGAAGGATGGTGACCATCTCTTCTAGCCACCATTGATGTGCATCTTCCTTCTTGGTTGGAAGATGTTGTTGCTGGTAAGGGATCTGTATGTCTCCTTGCCTCATGGTGTCTCCGGCTTGCCTAGAGAAGGATTAGTTTCCAGACAGTAGATAACGCAGTTTCATATTGCAAACACTTTTATTCATTCTTGTCAAGAAACAGTAAGAGTACAAGAACGAATATGAATTATTTAAGGGTTCGTCCACAGGCCCATGATGTGATACGGATATAAGAATCGGCGTAGTACAGAGAGTTGAGCAAGAGTGGACAAAGAACAAAGAGGAACATGGTCTTTTTATACCTTGGACCTGTGTACACCCACGAGGTGTAACCAGGTCCAAATGCCAACAATCCCAAGAGTATCAATCCACCACTTAAGTATGAGTCAGAGAGGGACGGAGGGACAGCTATGAGTTGTTTACCCCCAGGCTATGTTTTTGGCGGGATCATGAGTTACTGGGTGTTACATGCCCCCCAACTTTGCTTGGAGTACGTCCTCGTACTCCAGCCATGTACTCCAGCCAATGGTGGCAGGGTCAAGTTACACAAGGCAGAAAATGGGGGGACGTGCACGCACCTAGTACAGAGTGTAACACCCTGTAAATCGTGACCCCGCCAAAACCATAGCCCGGGGGATAAACAACTCTCAACCGTCCCTCCCTCCTCTCTGACTCACCTTTCTGACTCATGCCCAAGCGGCGGATTGATACATAAAGGACCTATCGACCTAAGGACCTTCGATGAGACCTCAAGAGGTCCATTAGGATGCGCCTCTAGCCATTACGTAGTCTGGGCCCGACAGTGGCGGAAATTTGTCCTGTCATGGCAAGATATAGGCTAGATGTCGAGTTGGAGCTGCTTTGCTAGGCTATCAGCGATGATGCTGCCATGAACTCTGGTGTCTACAAGCATGAGGACCTTTTTTCCATTCACAGTGAGAGTGATCTTTGGACTACTATCATTTACACTGTGCTCTCCGATTTCTTTAGGCATATAAGTATTTTTCAGTTGTCTATATAAGTCTTTTAGCATTCGGCAGCAACAAGGGCGTCCTTGTAGTGAAGGCCCACCACCAGGGGTTAAAATGGCTACCGTCTCGTTGGTAGTATGCCCCAGAGTGGTGGTGCCATCTCAAAAGTTGATTCAGAGATTTGGTCTACCATTATTATTGGTATGTTGGCCAAAACACTGTTGTCGTGATTGGTATTTCAGGAGGTGGCTCTGATACGGGCGCACTAGTGCCAAGACTCATGTCTGAGGTCTCCCTTTTATCTCCCGGTACGTGTGCTGGTGTTCTGCACAATGATAGTTTCTATAGTGTGATACATAGTACTCATGCTCTTCAGGTCGAACATATTGACCTGGTGCATGTCGTCTTTAGGGTAGATCGTAGTGTAGCTCGTACTGCTCTCTGTAACAGACAGAGTGCGGCAAAGAGCTGTCCGATTCACTACAATATATGTGATGTCGTGGCTGTTGAAGCGTTGTAGTGCGTGGAGTTGGTAGTGGTATCGCAGATGGCAAATTGGCAATATTGTGGTTGGCCACGATGCAGGCCACTTGTATTTTCAACTGGTTGAGTTGCTGCATGATTGTATTTATTGCACTTGTGCAATGTAGTGTAATGGCTGAGGTCGTTCTAATTGGTACCATTGAAAGTATGAAGGGTAGTATACCGATGGTGGTAACTGCTGTAGAGAGTGGTTCTGTAAGGTGTGAGCCATCCACTGTGAAGTTGGTTGGTGCACATCATCACTAATGGTGGCGCCATGTTGTGGGGCCCACCAAGTGCCTGGCCGAGTAGTCAGGTCTATGGCGGGTCCATTCGGAATGGCCATGTGTGATGATGCGGCATATAGTATGTGTGCCATAGGTATGTGGTGACAAATGAGTTCTCCATAGTTCTGATTGATGCCAAATTCGAGCATGGTGGCCACCCAATCAAAGATTGCACTGGATAAAATCGAAAAGCAAGAAGAAAAGTGAATTCTAAAAAATGAGGTGACTGCACGTTTTTAGGTTCACTGGAAAAAAGAAGTAAGAGTGTGTGTATAGAGAACACACACAAAAAGATGAAAGTCTAAGATGGCTGAACTTTTATAAAAGAGAACAGAGAAGAAAGCTGAATTTGTTCTAAAAGTGTAGGAAATTCTGGTGTGGTGACCACATGTCTCAGAATTTAATTTATTGAAAGGAGAACAAATTCAGTGCAGAAAGATGAAAATGATGGCTGTTTAGTAAAGCACAATTCTTGCTATTTAGTAAAGCACAATGCTTGCTAAAGAAGAAGAAATGTTCAGATGGATGAACTTTGATGCCCTCACTTATGGATGGCTCTAGATGAAAAGACAGAGTCAAGAGCAAGTGAGGAACTATGATAAGTGATGAGAAGAAATCCAGTAAATGGTGTGTGATGTGGCCACTTCCGGTAGAAAAGAAAAAGAGAACAAAAAGAGAAAAGAAGAATGAACAATGTGCTCACATGGAGCGAAAAATCGCTCTGTTGGCACCTTTTTGAAGAACTTACGGTCAATCCAAGAAGGTGGCCAGCTTCATTGGTGTCCAATGGAGATAGTTCATGTTAGTGTTCATTGAGGTGATGATGGTGAGTTGCTTGAAGATGATCACTTGGGATACAGGGGTCCCAATGGAAACAAGTGAGAGAACAAAGAACAAAAAAACAAAGAGGAACATGGTCTTCTTACACCTTGGACCTGTGTACACCTACGAGGTGTAACCTGGTCCAAGTGACCATGGTCCCAAGAGTATCACTCTGCCACCTAAGTATGAGTCAGAGAGGGACAGCTATGAGTTGTTTACCCCCCAGGCTATAGTTTTGGTGGGATCATGAGTTGCTGGGTGTTTCAGTTTTGTTCTGGTTTTTTTTTTGGTTTATCCATTGACATTTTATGAAAAACTATTTTCGCCTGGCAAAAAACTTATCATCATGGAAAAAAAACTTTTAACATTATCACCAACATCTTCTGAAAAACCATTGTTTGAAAAATATAAAGTTTTTTCAAAACAATCAGGTGACTGTGTGAAGAGACCAACCTCCTATAGAATGTAATAAGGCACATGGGCACGCCATCTGAGTGGACAAAAACAAAATAAATATTTATGAAGCCACCATGAATGTGTTTCATAAAATCAATTAAAGTACAACAGATTATGATACTAAATACTTTTTTATTAGGCATATTTGCACGTATATTTCGAAGATTTGACAACGCATCATGCAGCACTTGGATCTTAAGATCCCTCTGCCATAAGCCAACCAGCTGTTGGCAGAGTATTTTTTGGTATTGTAATTTCTAATGCTCATAAATCGATTTTCTAGACATCGGTATGACATTAGATTTTTACTGTGTGGTGGTGCCATTGCGTGTAACATAATTTAGTGTGGTAGAATTGGTGCATTTATTGGCAGTCACTATTTGGATGGGGAAAATTGGTATGCGTTAATTATGAAGATCAGTATAAGCTGGCCAATCTATGAACAAAGACAACGAAAAACAAATGAAATATTTTATATAGATATTTGATATCATGTTCAAGTTTTTTTTTAAACATTGCATGTGCAGAGAGTCTACAGCCATACACATATGTAATACCCAGTAACTCCTGATCCTGCCAAAACCATAGCCTGCGGGTAAAAAACTCATGCTTATCCTCCCTCTCTAATTAATATTCAAGTGGCGGATGGATACTCTTAGGACCATGGTCACTTGGACGTGGTTAGACCTCGTAGGTGTACACAGGTCCAAGGTATGAAAAGGCCATGCTCGTCTTGGTCAACTTTTGTACTACATAGATTATCACATCTGTATCACATCATGAGCCCGTGGACGCACCTTTGATTAATAGCTAGTCATTCTTGTAATTCTCGACAAGAATGAATAAAAGTGTTTACAATAAGGAACTACCTTGTCTTCTGTATCGAAACCAATCTTTCTCTAGACAAGCCGGAGACACCATAGGGCAAGAAGACATAGAAATCCCTACAGAGCAACACATCTTCCTAACAAAGGAAGATGATTCTCAATGGCAGCCAGAAGTGGATGGTCACCACCCTTCTGCTAGATTACACCCCTACACAGAAGGATGATTACAATCCATCACCATCTGACTACCTCTGTAGCTCAAATCTTCTCCGTGTGGCCACCACGCAATCAACATCACATATAACTGAGCTTTATGACGTCCTTTGACCAAATCGAGCAACTCTTTATCTTACTTTTTTGTAACTTGGTGGCTGAACTGCGGATCTTCGACATCACTTCCGGAGCAAAGGTCTTAGATTTCCCCAGAGGCACTGGAAGATATACCAGGAGCCTCTGGTGAAGTCTCTCCCAGAGCCTATCCGATGTGCACTTCGATGCACTTCTGTCGGAGTGTGGACTCGAAGAGATTGTCTTCCAAGTATACTTTGTTTGTCGCCGTGGACACGGCTAGGTGCAGAGCTCGGCCCAGATCTCGGCCTAAGATAGCCTCGGGCTGACCAACAGATGTCCTCGCACAGTGTGGATGCCTAATTGAACTGTCGCAGCAAGGCGTTCCACAATGGTAATCTTGAGGCCTCCCAAACCCTGAACATCAGGTGAGACAAGCACGGGTTCAACCTCAAACTTGTGTTTCTGTGCAAGCACGACTGTGATGACACTGTCCATAGCTTTAGTGTCTGCGAGCATTCGTATGACTTTTCCATTAATTATGATGGTGATCCAGGGGTTCCTGTCGCTAGCATCGTAATTGCCGACTTCCTGAGGTGAACAGCTGTTGACCAGCTGTTGGTACACCGTCTTCATGAGTTTCCTTTCATCAGTGGTTGGGTGCCTGGAGCCGTGACAGCTACCATTTTATTCTCAAGGCACCCTTCCACTTTCAAGGAGATCGTAAGGACGTCGAGCGTGTCCTGCCAGGTGATTAGATTATTCGAGGTTCACATACATTCGAGAGCCTGGTTGATCACATGAATCAGTACCTTCTCAGAATTTTCAGAACTGTCATCGGGATTTTCAGGAGGTGGCACTGTGGCGGTCGGAGCTGCTGCTGGAAGAGGGATCTGATGAATCTGTCCCCTAAACGAACAAGTACTAACTCAGTTCCAGTTTTTGTGATAATGTCCGCCTCAGTGATCTCCTTGGTGTCATAGCCAGTAATCGGTTCTCCAAACTTTTACTGCGACCTTCTTCTTCGGTTGTCGACACTCGTGGAGGAAATGCCCCAATTTTCCGCAACTATAACACGTTGACTTGCTTTTGTCAAACGTTCGCAGAGCATCTTGTTGGGTGTCAGTTGTAAAGTGTCATCACGGGTTGGTCGGTGTAGTTTGGTTAGGCTGTTTTTTATGACTAGAGCGATGTGTAGTGTCTTTAGAGCTGGTGGTTGCCATCCGTTACTCTTTATCGGTCTTCAATACTTTTTTACTAGCATCTGGATCAGCTGGTGCCTTCGGTTCCATCGGCCATTTATTCAGAGAGTGCAAAACATGCTCCATATTAAGGACGGTGTTTGCAAAGTCCTTGAATGTGCATGATGGTGCATGTTGGTGCATGATGGATGGCGTTTTGAATCATCGGGTGTAGTGCGCGACGCAACTGACTGGTGTGCAACTGAACGTTTAGTTGCATGTAAACTCGGTTGCCGAGTCATGAATTCCCAGATGAAAGCTTATGTACTCTCACCTTCCTTCTGAAGCATCTCTGTATACTGTTTCTCTAAGATGGCCAACTCGTTGGGCTTTCCAAATGTATTCACCATCTGCACTCTCAGCTTGGCCCATGAGATACCACGATATTTGTATCTCAGTTTGCTCAACTACATATGGGCAGCCCCGGTGAAGCATCCAGTGAGAAACTCCTCCTGAGGTTTGCCTATTTACCAACCAATGTTACGGAGGATGATAAATAGGGTGCCTCTCGAAATTGAAATTAGAACTAAGACAAAAGGGATGATAATGAGAACCCAAAAACCCAAACTTATCGCACAATGATACGGAGTTTTGACTAAGTAAACACATCTCGGAGATTGAAAAAGGATGTGTCTGAGGGAGGGTCGGAGGAGGGTCAAATGTGGTGCCCCTCGAAATGAAATAAGTGTAGAATACAGGGATGATGATGAGAACACAAAAACATAAAATACACAAACATGGAAGGAAATGCGGAGGTCTGAAAAAACTGATGCCAAGATGTTTCCCACCTGCTTAATGGATGTTGATACAACAATTCTTGTGGAGCGTGTGCTTTTTACGACGAAGTGATGTTCTATCTGGCAGTCCGTCCCTTCATATTAGTTTTCTCTGCTTCGGCGTGGACAGGACAAAGAACCGTGCAGTCAACCAGTGATGTGCGTGATCACTAAGTCTCTTTCAACACACGATTCAACAATGTGGTCGACCATTGATGCGATCGCCGAGTCTTTCAACACATGGCTACTCGTGATGCACAGTCACGAGACTTAAGACGATGGACATCTTCTGTAAACCGGTTGGAGAAGGCAAAATGAAGGCATACCCCGCACCTCCACCAAATGTGAGCTTTATGGCATCCTTTGACCAAATCGAGCAACTCTTTATGCTCTCTTTTCTGTAACTCGTCTCTTCTCTTGATCACGCGGTGGCCGCACGGAAAAGATTCGAGCTACAGAGGTAGTCGGATGGTGATGGATTGTAATCATCCTTCTGTGTAGGGGTGTAATCTATCAGAAGGGTGGTGCCTATCCACTTCTGGCCAACTATTGATGATCACCTTCCTTTGTTAGGAAGATGTGTTGCTCTGTAGGGATCTCTATGTCTTCTTGCCCTATGGTGTCTCTGGCTTGTCTAGAGAAGGATTAGTTTCGATACAGAAGACAACATAGTTTCTTATTGTAAACACTTTTATTCATTCTTGCCGAGAAACATGAACATTACAAGAATGAATGGTTATTAATCAATATTGCGTCCACGGGCCCATGATGTGATACGGATGTGATAATCTACGTAGTACAAAAGTTGAGCAAGAGTGGACCAAGAACAAAGAGGAATATTGTCTTTTTATACATTGGACCTGTGTACACCTACAAGGTGTAACCAGGTCCAAGTGACCATGGTCCTAACAGTATCAATCTGCCACTTGAGTATTAATTAGAGAGGGAGTGAGGGACAAGCATGAGTTGTTTACCTCCCAGGCTATGGTTTTGGTGGGATCACGAATTACTGGGTGTTACATATAATTCAAATTTACTTACAATTCCTAGACTTGACTGGCTGATTGAAAAGAAGCCCGAAGCAGTCATGTCAATTTTAGTGTCCATAGTTTTCAACACAAATATCTGAAACTACAGTATACAGATAAATAAATTAGTAATGTAGCCGTTTAAAAAAGGGTTATAGGAAGGACCGCATTATGACACTCGTAGGTCTGTGACACCCTGCATTTGGTCCCTTTGTGAAATCTCCAGCTTTGTGGGTCCCGTACGTACCATATGTTCTTCCATCACCACCCCTTCTATGAGGTCAAGGAGACCTAAAGGGTAAACTTATATCCTGATTACCTCATGAATCGGCAAATTGATACCCGTGAGGCACGGTCTCTTGGGCGTGAGTAAACCGTGCAGGTGTACACAGGCCCAAGATATTAAGTCTCTTGTCTCAAACAACTCGTGGTCCATTTACTGATTCATGATAGTTGATACTACTCATGTCAAATGGTCCCGGTGGCTATACAACACCATGTCTTTATAACTCTTCCCTATTTAATGTTATTCAATCTTTATTTCCGCAGCTACAAGTTCAGGAGTTCTATGATAATGGTCCCCAGCACCAAGTTTGGAATCAGGTCTAAACATTAACACACACACACACTAAGCCAAAGGTGGTTCCCACCCAAAACAAAGAGCGTTTAGGCTTGAGTTCCGTAACAGCTGTTACGGGACTGTTACAGTTAATCCTGGGAACATTTGTGTTCATCGATAAAAAATATTATGATTTTCGCCCTTTAAAATATTTTCTTATATTCGTAACATTTTGTAGGCCCTAGGCACTATTATAATAATAATAATAATAATAATAATAATAATAATAATAATAATATCTGTGTGCGTGTGTGGGTGTCTATCTGTAATAACACTATACAAACCTTGAAACACGTCGAAATTTATATAAATTTAAATGAAGAAATGAACCGCTTTTTTTCCCATCCAAGAACCCCATGATATTAAATTGGAGAGGTGAAAAGGTTGGAAAGTGTAGAGGGGGAGAGAGAGAAATGTGGAAGGGAAAAGGTTGGAAAGTGTAGAGGTGGAGAGAGAGAGAGACGTGGAGGGGGGAAAAAATTGGGAGGGGGTGACTGATACTGAAATGAAAAAAGTAAAAAAAAAAGAAAAAATGACGCGCATGCGCACAACTGCCTGTCCATTTTGCTCCCGTCATTTATGACGGGTTACCCCACTAGTATTATATATATAATATCCCAGGTCTGTGTATGTGTGTGTGCGTGGAGTAACAAAACCATTGAAGCACGTTCATTCAAATTTATATAAATTCCGACGTGCTTCAATGGTTTTGTACAGTTACTCCACACACACACACAGACCTGGGATATTATATATATATAACTAGTGGGGTAACCCGTCATAAATGACGGGAGCAAAATTAACAGGCAATTGTGCGCATGCGCGTCGTTTTATTCTTTTTTTACTTCTTTCATTTCAATTTTCGTCACCCCCTCCCACTTTTCTCTCTCTCCCCCCCCCCCCCTCTACACTTTTCAACCTTTTCCCCTCTCCAATTTAATATCATGGGGGTTCTTGGATGGGAAGGGTGCAACCTATAGTTGACCTTGAGAAAAAAAGCGGTTCATTTATTCAAATTTATATAAATTCCGATGTGCTTCAATGGTTGTACAGCGTTATCCCAGAAAGAGAGAAAGATATATACATGTAGAAGACACACAGAGACACAGACCTGGCAAAATATATATATAACTAGTGGGGTAACCCGTCATAAATGACGGGAGCAAAATTCACAGGCAATTGTGCGCATGCGCGTCGTTATTCCTTTTTTTACTTCTTTCATTTCAATTTCAGTCACCCCTCCGACTTTTCTCTTTCTCTCTCCCCTTCTACACTTTCCAACCTTTTCCCCGCACCCCCTCCCACTTTTCTCTCTCCCCCCCCCCCCCTTCTACACTTTCCAAAGGAAGAGTTCAACATATAGTTGACCTTGAGAAAAAAAAAACGGTTCATTTATTCAAATTTATATAAATTCCGACGTGCTTCAATGGTTTTGTTACTCCACGCACACATGTGGACACACACACACACACACATACACACACAGACCTGGGATATTATATATATAATAATATAATATAATATTTTTACCTGAAATTTAGACGATTGTGATCTGGGATCGATTAAGATCTCCTTGAGGACTCTAGAGACTTCCTTTGCCTTTTTGTCGGACACCAAAAAATGAATAAAAAGATGACGGTAACGTATTAATTTTTAATAATTTCAACAACAACAAAAAACGTATTAGTTTTTATTCGTACAGATTTTTCGACTTCAGTGGCAGAGGAACACTGAAGTGAAAATGTAATCACTTCAAAGATCGGAAATATCATAGATATGGAGATCCAAATGTCGATGTTAAAAGTTGTGAGCAGGGTAACTATACTGACTACGACTAAACATGTGTTATAAACAAATTGGATACAATTTATGAGAATTATCGGAGAAAGGAAATTGTTGGTGGCATCGACAAGTTCCAAAAGAAATTGATAAGTGATTCTGTAGTGTTCGAGTTCGTCGCTAATGTCGAATCGATTGGTCGCTTGCAGTAGTTTAATTTTATTTGTTAAATTTTCAAAACGTAACTGCAGTGCCTTGGAGAAATATAGAAATTGTATTTTTGGAATGCGTGACAAGTATTCGATTTGTAGTTTAAAGATGATAAGTACACTGGTGCCAATTTTATTTTCTAGTGTCGATCCCTCATAGGAATTGAATACTTGAATGAGAAAACGAATGACAGAAACGGCAACAAAAAAATTCACTATGAAATACGTGCATCGCATTAGATTGGTCATGTAACTTTTCAAAATCTTATCGTTTTTGTCGTAACGTAGCTTGGAATCGACTTGTTGCCATAGTTGAAAGTAATTCTCGTGAGATCTTGATTTAAATGCCAAACATAAAAGGATGAGGCAATTGATTGTCAGTGGAAAAACACAAATTAGGAAATATATACATCTCCACAGATAACTTTCTGTTTCTAACAAGTGACTGATTATTAAAAATAGTAATCGCGTTACAGTCAGCGAGATAACCAATAATGTGTAAAGCATGACAAATGAGCACCACTTGAATTTGCATCGTGGTCCCGATTTGCCGTTTCTTACTAGAGGCCACATGCCAAGTAAAACAAGAATTGGAACTAGTTGTTGAAAGTTGTTGTATACTTCCCAGTACTTGTCGTATTTTTTGCTTTTTACGTCTCGCGGAGGTAACGGCATGTTAATTGCTACTTATTTTCTTTGTGCCTTTTGTATCCAACTGTTGAACTTTGTTTTTCCTTTTTCTGTGAAAAAAAATAAGTGTACGTGGTTATTGCTAATAATTTCGGTTCTATTTTTCGGTGCTCATTCGTAAATTTTTGAATTAAAGTTTGTCACCAAATGGCTGCTGCTACAGATATAGTTTTGTTTGGAGTTCAGAGCATTACAGAAATTACCGATCAATTTCTTATCCATTTCTAAATTAATTTCAAATATTTACAAATGTATTTGTTTTCTTGTCTAATCTATTTCATTGTTGCCAGTAACCAATTAAGTTACTACCAACATTACACCATTAGGGGGAATTTGGGGCAATAAGGAACGCATTTAGGTTTGTATGGCATGAGTGGTTATAAGCACTGCTCGTCGTACTGGGGGTCCCGGGTTTGAATCCCAGTTTGAGCATGGTTGTTGTTGTTGTTGTGTCTTTCATCATTTCTCCCTCAGTACAGAGTTGACGTCAGGCAGGGCAGCCAGTCATAAAACACATTTCGCCATGTTCTGTACGTGTCGAATGGTTTATTATCATTGTCGTCATTCATCATCATCATCATTGACCAACCACACACTGTGTGGGACGTGGTCCAGGGAAAGAAGACGAAGAAGAAAATGCATCTTTTAGTATAGGAAAATATCGAAACAAAAACTTCAATCTCTTCATACAAAAAAAACTTACATTTCTGTGTCGTTAAACTAAATGTAGTAAGCCTGGACCGGATGATCCAGGCATGTTTTTGCTTTGACTGTCTCTTTGGTGGCTGGTCCCAGACCAGCCGGTTGAGTAGAGATGGTACGCCACTCCGCACTTCTCGAACTCACTCTGGGTATCCTGCCGGGTGATCCAGGTCGACTTGATAACCTGGATGCGCAGCCCTTGGTCGTGCCTCCATTCTGTGTAGGAGTCGGTCTCCTCGGCATGATGTCTATTGGGGATTCCGTTCGGTACGGAAACCAAGTTCCCACAATTTAAAGAAACAACGACGACTTAACAAAATAAGAAAACTGCTCTCCTTATTTTGTTACACTCTCGACAAGAAAGACTTCTTCTCTGTTAGACTTACTAGTTTATTTGAAATGACCAATTACATCATAAAATTAAACATTACATGAGCAACTGATCGAACTTGGAAAAGATTCTAAGTCCACAACCAATTTGGACTTAGAATAATCCGCTCTACTTTCCAATGATTTACGAAATTTACATTTTTCAAATGAAACCAACGAAAATCAGCACTGTTCGAAACTTAGTGCAAGATCAGCCTTGAGCTTGCCTTGTGCAAGCACTTTTATGTTTTGGCCCTTGGGAGGGGCCACTCTATTGTAAGACTTGCCCATTGGCCCGATTGACCAATGGTCAGTCCTTACTAGCAAATATCTCCTTATTTGGGAAGCAAATTCTCAGAAAAATTTGCATAATTCTAGAGAAAGAATTCTGGAATTAACGGCCTTTCTTGACCGTGAGAAACTTCAAATTTTGTGTTTGAAGTTTCTATTTTTAGAAACTCTGTTTCCTTTTGCCGTTAAAAACTGTCAACTTTAATGAAACTTAATGTTTTCTTGAAGCTGGTCATCTCTGATGACACCACAGGGTGCCATCCAGTGAAAGACGATCAAAGGGAGCGACCTCACTCACACATGTGCGGGTTGTGACGTGGCTGGCCTCCCTTCTTTGACGCCATTACCGGTTCTCGAACTTCGCTGTGGACGTTGTTCCCTTTGGTGAATCGGTGGTGCCGAGGTCGACTCTGTTGTCGACTGCTGCGGGCCAGCCTCTACTGTTGTACCTCTGGGGTTGGGTTCACCGGGCGCGACATTTACTTGCCTTGCCTGGTACGGCCCACAAAAAGACCATCTTTCCTAGGGATCTTTGGATATAGGGTGTGACGATGCCGAAGTAACTCTAGTCTTTTTCGTTGGATTGCTGGAGGCTCCAGGCAGAGGGACTCAGGCTGTGTCTGAGTGCCTTCTGCTGGATACTCCTCTATTTTAGGAGTACAGAAACCCAATATAGTTCAAATACACAACACTTACACAGGTTTATGTAGTATAAAATGTCTCTTTACTAGCTCTTTCTTATTACATTATTGATAACACTCTACATTATTATTTCACTCTAAGTCAGACTTAATTCTCTAGAACTCTGAGTAGTTCCAACTTACTAGTTTGAATTCTCCCTGCTGACTGTCCTCACACTCAAGTCTCAGGCTCACTTGTCCGGTCTCCTGGGAGGGGCAACTGTAACCTCAGGGCTTAATGATTGACCAACTGGGCCAATCATTGCCCTGGGCCGGGGATACTAAATCATAAGAAGAAATATTTTCGGGACTTATTCCCTATTTTCTCACGGTCGGACTTGGTTCCACGAATTCTCTAGAATTCGGGCCACCCAAGGCCGAACATCTGTGCACCAAGGGGTGCCATACTGTCAGGACTAAACTTTTGACTTGAGTGTTTCACCTTCTGTTTCTACAGGGTGTCACAGGGTGGTGTCACATAAATTTCACTAATTTCTTACAATATTTCATGAAAATCTTTATTGACATCATGTTACATATACAGTAGTTATAAATTACAGCTTTATGTAAAAAGAAATTCGTTAATTTAATTTTAATTATTATATACTGTATATATTAAGCCAGGTCTGTGTGTCTGGCTTTGTGTGTTTCACAAAAAAACCTTGACGCACGTCGGAATTTATATAAATCTTAATGAATAAATGAACCGCTTTTTTTCTCAAGGACCAAGGTCAACTATATGTTGAACTCTTCCCATCCAAGAACCCCATGATATTCAATTGGAGAGGGGAAGAAGGTTGGAAAGTGTAGAGGGAGGAGAGAAGGAAACGTGGAAGGGAAAAAAGAGGGAGGGTGAAACTGAAATTGAAATGAAAGGAGTAAAAAAAAGAAAAAACGACGCGCATGCGCACAATTTCCTGTGAATTCTGCTTCCGTCATTTATGACGGGTTACCCCACTGTAACACCCTGTAAATCGTGATCCCGCCAAAACCATAGCCCGGGGGTAAACAACTCTCAACCGTCCCTCCCTCTTCTCTGACTCACCTTTCTGACTCATGTCCAAGCGGCGGATTGATACATAAAGGACCATGGTCACTTGGACCTGGTTACACTTCGCAGGTGTACACAGGTCCAAGGTATAAAAGGACCGTGTTCCTTTTTGTTCCTCAGTTCTTATCCTTTGCCTGTATTACGTGATCTTTATCCGAATCATAGGCCTGAGGATTTACCGTTAGTATTATTAATATTCATCCTTGTATTCTGTGTTTTTTACAAGTGATGAATAAAAATGTTGTAACAAGAAACAGCGTTGTCTTTCTGTCTATATGTAACTAACTTCTCTTCAGAGGCCGGAGACTCCATGGGGCAGGAGCTATACGATTCTCAGCAGCTACAACATCTTCTCTTGTCGGTATACCGATGGAGAAGATGTATATCAGCATCAACCGGAAGAGAGAGAGATGGCCGCCACTCTCCTTCATCGATTTCAATCCCATGCAGAAGAGTGACTACAATCTGTCTCCATCCAGCTCTCTCTACAGCTCGGATCTTCTCTGTGCGGGCGTCGTACTGTTCAAAGAAGAAACGAGATGCGGAAAATGTCATCTAAAGGTTAGTAATAAATATTGGTTGATGTCAAAAGCTCACACCACTGTGCCACTAGTTTCTAAGAATAGGCACAAATTTGTTATCAAACTCAAAAGATCCTGAAAATCACTGCAATTATATTTAGTTTGGTAATTTTTAGGATTTTATTGTTTTATGGCAACAATCTCGGCATATATTCCTAGTTGATAAACAAAATATTATATTATTGCGAATAAATTTTAACTAATAATCTAAAAAAAGTATTAATAAAAAATAAAAAAAATTACAAATTCTTATATGAAGATATTCTAAAATATATGTAATTTTTTATTTAAATAAACATTTTAATAAAATATGAACATAAAAATTGATAAGTTTTGCCAATAATCAACATAAAGCATTTAATTACATTTTGGTTTCTATTTATTTTTTCCATAGAAGTTTTCTAATGTAGATAAATTGATTTTCCAACCATTGTTATGACATTAGAATTTTACAATGTGTGGTGTCGTTGTGTGCAACATAATACTGCTTGGTAGAATCTGTGCAATTGTTACCATTCAGTTCATACATGAATTGAACTGCTGTAAATGCAATGCTCAATATAACACTAATAATTTATGAATAAAGACATTTAGAAAACAAAAAAAAATATTTAATCTAGAGATAGCATATGCTTCTAATTCAAATTTACATACAGTTCCTAGACTTCAAGACACTGATCGAAAAGAAATCCAAAATATTCATGTCAATTTTAGCTTCCATAGTTTTCAACACGAATATCTGAAACTATAAATAAATTATAATAGTTTTTTACATTAATCAACAATGTTTATTTTATACCTGAAATTGTATTAGTACCTGAAATTTAGATGATCGTGATCTGGGCTGATTAGAAACTCCTTGAGAGCGCTAGCGACTTTCCTTCCCTGTTTATTGGACATCAACAAATTAATAAAAATGGCAACACATTAATTTTT
The DNA here is from genome assembly GCA_036925085.1 of Brachycybe producta. Lineage (NCBI taxonomy): Eukaryota > Metazoa > Arthropoda > Diplopoda > Playtdesmida > Andrognathidae > Brachycybe > Brachycybe producta. The sequence goes on along the minus strand of JAUPFP010000006.1, from coordinate 8,764,579 downwards.
AATTTTTAATAAAAAAAAATGTTTAATTTTTTTTATTCTTACAGATTTTTCGACTTCGGTGGCCGCGTAACACTGAAGTGAAAATGTAACTACATTAAGGCTTCACGTTAGCATTTCTGGAATTAGATTTACATTCTTGATGCCCGAAGTCTTCAGCAGAACTATTCCGAGTACGAGATTACTTGTTTTGCTGCCAATTATGAGACAACTTACGAGAATTAGCGGAGAAAGAAAATTGTTAGTTGCATCTACAAGTTCCAAAAGAAGTTGGTAAGTGCGTCTGTAGTATTCGAGTTTGTCGCTAATGTCGAATCGCTTGCTCACTTGAAGTTGTTTAATTTTATTTGTATAACTTTTCAAAGCGTGTGTTTTCCAGGCTTAAAATATAATGCTGGATTGCATCTCCCCCCCCCCTCCCCCTTTACTACGCCACTGCTACAAATATAATTTGTTTAGAGTTAGTATGAGTAGTACATTTACGAAAAATATGGATCAATATATTATCCATTTGTAAATTAATTTCAGATGTTGATAAATTAATTTGATGGCTGGTTTAATCGATGTCAATGTTGCAAGTAACCATGACTTATGTACTACTAAACATTGCACCATTACTACAGTTTACAAATATTTACATAAAACAACTTTGACAATGTATTGCATTAAATATCACAATTTGTCAATAATGCAAATGTTTAATCAAAAAATTAATTGCTAACATTGGTAAAATGTAACTTGTCATACTGTATGTTGTGAGCTTTTGACGTCGACCTCATAATTTTACCCAACTTATGATGATGTTTTCCATAACTCGTTTCTTCTCCTCATTGCACGGTGTCCGCACGAAGAAGATTCGAGTTACAGAAAGAGTGGATGGAGATCGATTGTGATCATCCTTCTGTGCAGGGGTGTAGTCTTCGCAGAAGAATGGTGACAATCTCTCCTGATTGACGCTGATGTACATCTTTCTTTGTTGTTACCAATTGAAGATGTTGTAGCTCCTCCAGGATCTGTATGTCTCCTTGCCTTATGGTGTCTCTGGCTTGCCTAGAGAAGGATTAGTTTCCAGACAAATAGACAACGCAATTTCTCATTGTAATGCTTTATTCGTTCTTGCTCAGAAACATCAAAAGTACAAGAATGAATTGTTATATTAAAGGTGCGTCCTCGGGCCCATGATGTGGTACGGATATAGAAATCTTCCTAATACAAAAGTTGAGCAAGTAAGGACGATGAACAAAGAGGAGCATGGTCCTTTTATACCTTGGACCTGTGTACACCTATGAGGTGTAACCAGGTCCAAGTGGCAATGGTCCTGAGAGTATCAATCCGCCACTTCGATATGAGTCAGAAGTATGAGTCAGAGAGGAGTTACTGCGTGTTACAATGACATGTAAAACAACGTACAAGTTGCACCTCAGCAACTCAGAAAACCATTTTTTTTGGAAAATGGATTTAAAGTTACATTTTTCTTTTTCAATCTCACTCTATTGTAGGGGAGTCAAATAAATGGTTATTGTGAATAGTCAATTTTTTGGGCATAAAAAGCCTATCAAAGTAAGCCACAAATCTTCTGGAATGCAATAAAGAATTTGCAATTGGTAAAGAATGAAATGCAATAAAGAATTTGCAATTGGTAAAGAATGAAAAAAACGCACATGAAAATTGCACCCAGAATAAAAATTGCACTGTCCTAAATGCCCACACAGAAAACTTTTCATAATGACAATATTATGAAGTAATAAACTCTTAAATTATGTACATGCTAGAAGTGAAGTTCTAAGATGCAGTATTCTTATTGACAGAAACGAATTATATGTTTTTAAAAAAAAGAAACTATGATAAATTGAAAGTTCGATATATTCAACCATTCAATTATAAATATCAGTGGTATTTGAAACTGCGAGTACATCTTCACCTTTACGGGGAAATTACTATGTTGTGTGTGTTTTCCGTTTGGGCAGTTATAAATTGGCGCGTTTTTCTTGCACGCATTTATGACAGTGGTTTTTTTTTCTGTCAGCAATTTTCGTGTGGACTTCTGTTTCATATGCGTTTTTTTTTTCTGGTCATCATTTTTTTTTCGCTACCTCCACATCACTGCTAGCCTCCACCTTCAACCCTTGGCGTCGTCCGAGTTAGAATCGTCTCAGATGGATACATCCTTCAAGGAAGGATGTACTTTTCTGTTCCAGTTTAAGTTAAATTAGCTAAAACTGTCACATTAATGTTTAAGGTTGTTAAATAGTAAATACATTTTGAAAATTAATTAATTTATGGCACTTCAACATGTTATGATAATAAAGTTTTCTCCTTTTGTATTTTAATACTCGTGTTTAATTTCATTTACATTTAATAACAATTATTTTATTTAATTAATACACATTGTAACAATGTAGAGCTCTTGTTACGGGGCTCAGGTTGTAGATTCTCCTGACTAGAGCAGATACCGCTTTTTGTTAGGAGAGTTTGTGGTATACTACCTGAGTCCAATATATGCCGGGGTCGTTCTCCAAGATATTTCGTAGTAGCGACGATGCTGGAAAGGAATCATAGAACAGGCGAGACGAATGTAGATTGACGATGTACTTATTTAATGTATTCAATCATGGCAATACAAGAAACAGAGAAAGAATTACAAGTGTGTTACAAACATGACGTTATAACTTATTCATTGGTCCAGTGGCGAAAGCACTTTCGCCACTGGACCATTGAATGAGTTATAACTTCATGTTTTCAATATCTGAAAATGGACCCAGAATATACCGAAACATGATCTTTTATACCTAGGGCCTGCGTACACCTTTTCAGGTGTACCCATACCCTATAGGGACCATGCTTCGACGGGTATCCATCCGCCGATACCGAAACCAGGATGTGTCTGGCAGCTTTGGGGTCTTCGAGAGGGAGGGAAGGGACGGAAATACGTCCCTCACATTCTCAGAGACCCCCAGGCTAGGGGAGGGACAGAAAGGCGAAATACAGGGTGTTACAACATAATAAACAAACAATTAAAAAATTTCTATATGTAAATGCATGAAATTGGTACCTTTAATACATATGTGCTTTTATATTTCTTAAGGTGGCCATTCTCGATGGGGTCTGGACCGACAGAGAGCGTGGATATGATCACTGTCAGTCCAGTTCCGTCCCTTTTTTAGGCATTAATGAAACGAATAAGATCTAACGGATCTTATGCTCTTCTTTCTGAGATCCCACGGACCTGATCTTTGTTTTCCAATTCACGTACGGATTTGGACTTGTGTCAGTCCTGATCCCTTAACTTCGCAGATCAAAATTTTTGGCAGATTTGGACTGACGGGTCTGATCCGATGAGCCCATTGACGATGGGATCAACAACAGATTTAGACTTAAAGAGTCCATATTTGTCAGTCCAGATCCCATCGTGAATGGTCACCTTAAGATTTTAATGTATTTAAATATGGCGTTAGAATTCTACATTGTGGTGCCATTGTGTGCAACGTAATACAGTTCGTTAGAATCGGTGCAATGGTTTTCATTCAGTCCGTATATGAATTGAATTGCTGTAAATGCGATGGTCAGTATAACACTGATAATCTATGAAAAAAGACAATGAGAAAACAAAAAAAATATCGTGTTGAAGTTTTATAACCTTGAAATATGCTTGTAATACAAATTTACATACAGTTCCTAGACTTGAGACACTGATCGAAAAGAAATCCGAAGCATTCATGTCAATTTTACATTCCATAGCTTTCAACAGGAATATCTGTAACTATCAATAAATTATAATATAGTTTTGCATTAAAAATGTTTATTTTCATATATTTGTATTTTTACCTGAAATTTAGATGATTGTGATCTGGGCTCGATTAGGAACTCTTTGAGGGCTCTAGCGACATTCCTTTCCTGTTCATTGGACATCAACAAATTAACGAAAAAAGGTTATGGTTTAATTTTTAAATTAAAACAAAAAATGTTTTAAATTTTTTATTCTTACAGATTTTTCGACTTCGGTGGCGTCGTAACATTGAAGCGAAAATGCAATTCCCTCAAAGCTCCACCTTAGCATTGCTGGAATTAGATTTACATTGTTGAAGTCCGAAGTATGTAGCATAACTATTCCGTTTATGAGAGTACTTGTTTTGCTGCCAAATATGAGACTATTTAAGAGAATTAGCGGAGAAAGGAAATTATTAGTTGCATCGACAAGTTCCAAAAGAAGTTGGTAAGTGATTCGGTAGTATTCGAGTTCGTCGCTAATGTCAAATTGATTCGTTACTTGGAGTTGTTGAATTTTATCTGTTAAATTTTCAAAACGTGATTGCAACGCTTTGCACAGATATAGAAATTGTATTGCTGGGATAAAAGCCAAGAATTGCAAAAATAGTCTATAGATAGAAAAAACCACGATAGCTACAAATCTGCCAATGTTACTTTCTGATAGCAATACTACAATGAAAAACATGATGACAGAAATGGCAACACGAAAACTCATTATGAAATACGTGCATCGCATTAAATTTCTCATGTAACTTTTCAAAATCTTATCGTTTTTGTCGTAACGTAGCTTGAAATCGACTTGTTGCCATAGTTGAAAGTAATTCTCGTGAGATCTTGATTTAAATGCTGAACATAACATGATGAGACAATATGTTGTCATCGAAAAAACACCAAAGATAAATATTAGATTTCGTTTCATGAAACTTGTTGTTTCATTCGTGTAACGAATTATGCCAAGTAGTGCCGTCAATGTGATAAATGTGAAAACCATTACTGTGTAAAGCATCACAAATGAGCACCATTTCAACTTGGATCATGGTCCCGATTTGCCGTTTCTTACAAGAGGCCACATGCCAAGCAAAACAAGAATTGGAACTAGTCGTTGAAAATTATCGTACACTTCCCAGTACTTGTCGTATTTTCTGGTTTTATTATCTCGTAAAGCTACGGCCATTGTTGCGACTTATGTTCTTCGTGCCAAGTATTCAGTGCTTATTCTTACAAATATATTCGCTGATTTGCTGTCGCTACGAATATAATTTGTACACTGGTACGTGTAGTACATTTACTAAAAATATAGATCAATTTATTATTCATTTGTAAATTAATTTCAAATGTTGATAAATTAATTTGACGACTGGTTTAATTGATTTCAATGTTGCAAGTAACCAACTTACTACTAACATTTTACCATTACTACAATTTACAAACAACGTTAACAACGTTTTGCAATAAGTGTCACAATTTGTCAATACTGTAAATGTTCAATCAAAAAATGAATTGCTGACTTTGGTAAAATATAATTTGTCATATGACGAGTAAAACAATGTAAAAGTGAATTACGAAAGTAAAACACTTTTCACTGTAGATCTACTGTATAAATACTAAATTTACTAATTGTCCGACTGTGGGCATCTATTTACCCTTTTTGCAACATTTTCAGAAGGATTTTAATTTGCTTTATTATTAATATTTCTAGCATTCGATTAAACGATTAAAAATATTAAGACAAAAATCTGAACGTCTTGCAAGTAAACTATCCCAACCAAGCTCTGAAAGCATTTTAGTTACACTATCAGCATATCCATATTTACCACAAACAAACCTAGCAGCCCTGTGTTGGACCATTTCTATGGAGTGAGCTAAGTCTGCAGTGGGGAGATTCCACACGGAGCTGCAGCATTCTAGATAGGGACATACTAATGATTGATATGCTATACATTTTACTTCCCTGGGACACCTTTTTAGAACCCGTTGACCAAACCTTAGCATCTGCATAGACTTCGAAATAATCTGTTCGACATGCAGCTTCCAAGAAAGTGTAGTGGTAATCCTTACCCCAAATATTTATAAGAATCTACGTTATTAAATGGAATTGCCCGTATTCTATATGGAAATATTATTGGATTCCTTCCCCTAGTTACCCTCATTACACAACATTTTTCCTTATTAAGTTGAAGTTGCCATTTAGAACACCATGCCTCTACTGCTTTCAAGTCACTATCAATAATACGGCAATCTTTGTCAGAGGTAACCTCACGATAAATTATTGTATCATCTGCAAATAGCCGGCAATTGCTGCTAACTTGAATGCTGAGGTCATTGATATATAAAAGAAACAGAAGCGGACCCAATGCACTACCCTGAGGAACCCCTGATGTAACCCCTATGCAGTCAGATGCAGACTGACCTGCAACAACTCGTTTGTTTCCTATCACTAAAGAATGCACCCATTTATACACCTGTTCACCCAATCCATACCCACTAATTTTTGTCATTAGTTTTGAGTGAGAAACTGTGTCAAATGCCTTGCAGAAATCAAGAAAAACCAAATCTATCTGTCTGCCTGTGTCTAAAATTTTCCGAAGGTCATCAACTAAGAGAATAAGCTGGGTTTCACATGAACGCCCCCTAAGAATCCCATGCTGGCTATCACACAAAAGATTGTTTTTCATAAAAACCTCATTGAAGAGGATTATGTAATATGTTCAAGGACCTTGCAAACTATCGCGGTTAAAGACACGTGTCTATAATTAGTTACCTGAGCCTTGTCTTCTGATTTAAAAATTGGACTAATGTTAGCTAATTTCCACATATCTGGTACAACACCTACATCTAAACTCTGTTGAAGAAGTAACTGAAAGTATGGACCCAACTCTTGTGCAAGATTTTTTAAAATGATAGCATACATCTCATCTGGACCACAGCTTTTATTTGAATCTAATTTTAGAAGTTGCTTGACTATCCCATCTGCAGTTATTATAATTTGATTCATACAAAAAGTACTGTGAATACCTTCTTGTATTGTTAATTTAATAAGTTAACTTTCCCTATTGGATCTGAAACAAGCTTCCCATTTGTGTCAACCAGAAAAGGAATAGATTCTCTACTTCGCCTAGAGTTCTTGATGTAATGCCAAAATAATTTTGGGTCCGTTTTTAACCATTCTCCAAGCGTCTCTGTTTTAAAATTGTCATGAACTAAGAAGATTTCCCATTTTGCTGCTGTGCGTGCAATATGGAATTCATTGGATTTTACTAAGTTTGGATGATTTCTAGCCCTATTTCTCCATAAGCATTGCTTACGAAGAGCCCTTTTAACTTTGCTAGTGTACCATACTGGTGTGGCACAGTCCCTAACTACTTTGGTTGGAATAAAAGAGGAAGACCCACTTAAAATTAAACTATGAAATCGTGACAAATTCAAATTCACATTTTGAGGATGAAAATGTTTTTTAGATTTATGAAAATTATCTATCAAATGTGACTTAAAACCATCCCAATTACATTTGTTAAAAAGAAACACTACTCTTTTAACCTCAGAAATTTTTTCCACACATGCATTAACATCACATAAGACCATCTGATGATCACTAATTCCCCCTGATACCCTAACATTGGATAATAACTCTAGACTATTAGTAAGTAATACATCAAGAATTTTGTCATTTCTGGTCGGTTTAGCTATTACCTGTTCCATTAAGTAAGTATTCATACTATCTAAAAATGAAACTGCTAATGGCCCATCAGTGCCACTGATCACCGTATGCATTTCCCAGTTGATGTTTGGAAAATGTACATCACCTCCTAAAATAATGGTTGGGCTATGGTATTTACGATGAAGAGTGTCCAAAGAAGTTCTTACACTAGTGATATCTGCTATGGAGGATCCCGGTGGCCAATAGAAAGAACATAAAAACACCTTTTTACCATTCTTTAGCCTTAAACTACAACATACTATTTCACAGTCTGTTTCAAAACTTGTTTCCCTGCAACTATGAAATATTTGTGAAATAGCTATGAAAACCCCACCCCCAGAATGACCAACCCTGTCTCTATGGTACACTGTGAAACCATCTGGAAATATTTCCTCATTATTAACAGTATCATCAAGCCATGACTGTACCAAGAATTATATTGCAACCAGTCTCCTCAGCTGCCGCAATGAACTCAGGAACTTTGTTTCGTAGACTCCTACAGTTAACCACCATAACTTTTACATGTGAAGTTATAGTTGAAGTGGGTTTTCCTAAATGATTTTCTTCCTAGACGGTGCTTGAAGAAATAATACCTGAAACAAAGGAACTATTGCTCCCAGCAAAAAGCTGTAAAGCATTCATATTAGTATCAACCCCTAAAGCATTTGCACCTAAACCCCAAAACCTTACCCTAAAAAATGCTTAACAAAATAACCTGTCTTTTTACCCATAATCCTACCAGCCCTGTAATTAAAATGAACCCCATCCCTGCTGCAGGGACCCCCAAAATTTAGCATAGCTGCCCTCCAGTCCATTACTTGGGCCCCCATCTTACTACATGCTTCAATTAATCTATCATTTACATAATGTGCTTTGCGAGTAACTATATCCCCCTATCCCACCTCTCAGGAATAGCACTAACTTTAACAGTAACTCCAGCCCAACAACGTAAAGTATGCTTTGCTAAGCCAGCTAGCCCATCTAAAACTTCCCCTCCAAACTGTCTACACACATCATTAGCCCCCACTTGCAGAACAACTAAGACCTCCTCCACTTTTTAACCACATACCATTCTCTTGATACGTTCCTTATGTGATGGTCCTGGCCCTCTTGATCCTCCCATGATGAGTGGATTGGGCTGCGGACCAGCCTCTGTTCTTGTTGCCTTTGCCAGTCTTGACATTTGTACAGTTCGGTCACTAAGTCCGGGCCTAGCTAGTCCGATTCCGGCCTTGTAAGGCCCACAAAAAGACCTTGTTTTTCTCGGGAACTTTCAGTACAGTACTTGACGATGCCAACATCACTGTCTCTTTGAGTCACTTGGAGGTTCTACGCGGAGGGACTCAGAAACTTTCTGAGTCCCTCCGTCGGACATCCCGTCGGTTGAGTTCTGGAACTCGAATATCTTAATACACAAAAACTCACACTTTGTTGTGGTCAATAACTCTTTATGTTTTACATTGTGGTATTACACTTTACATAATCGAAACTAGATCTCCACAATTCTAACTGTCCTCTTCAATTCTCTATTTCGAACTCTCCTCACACATAAGTCCCACGGCATACTTGTTCGGTCTCCTGGGAGGGGCAACTGTCACCTCAGGGCTCAATGATTGACCAACTGGGCCAATTATTGCCCTGGGCTGGGGATATTATCTAAAAAGAAAGGTATTTTTGGGACTCTATTCTCAATTCTCACAGTCCGACTGGGTTCCACGAATTCACTTAGAATTCGGGCCACCAAAGTCTGAAAATCTGTGCACCAAGGGGTGCCATATTGTCAGAAAAGAATTTCTGCAGCGTTTTCCACCATTCTGTTGCTACAGGGTGTTCCACCATTCTGTTGCTACAGGGTGTCACACTTAACATCTTTAATCTGAGCTCCTGGTTAACAAGCTACACGTACTTTTCCTCTATCTTCACCCACCACCCACTACGTACTTCAACATGTTACGATAATAAATAACATTTTCTCTTTTTCTATTTTTAATGCTCGTATTTAATTCATTTACATTTAAAAACAATTATTTTATTTTATTTAATTTAATACACATAATAAATGAACATTGAACAATTAACAAATTTGTATATGTAAATGCATGAAATCGGCACCTTTAATACATACATGTATGTGCTTGTATATTTCCTAAGGTTGTCATTCTCGATGGGGTCTGGACCGACAGAGAGCGTGGATGTGATCTCTGTCAGTCCAGATACTTCCCTTTAATGGGACAGATTAATGGAACGCATTAATGGGACGGATCAGATCTCATGGATCTGAAGAGGTTGTTCGAATATTTTTTTTTCTCATTTGTCAGGCTGCCTCTTTTAGAGAGATCTGCACAGTAAAGCGAATGAGCATGCTCTTTTTTCTGAGATCTCATGGATCTGATTTTTGTTTCCCCATTCACGTACGGATCTGGACTTGTGTCAGTCCAGATCCCTTAATTTCGCAGATCAAATTTTTTTGGCAGATTTGGACTGACGGTTCTGATCCGATGAGCCCATTGACGATGGGATCAACGACAGATTTGGAGTGACAGTCCAGATCCCATCATGAATGGCCACCTTAAGATGTTTAATGTATTTAAATATGGCGTTAGAATTCTACATTGTGGTGTCATTGTGTGCAACATAATGCAGTTCGGTAGAATCGGTGCAGTCGTAGCCATTCATTTCGTATATGAGTTGAATTGCTGTAAATATGATGGTCAGTATAACACCGATAATCTGTAAATAAAGACAATGAGATACATTTCATTTAGGAACATTCCAAAACGCGTATAATTCAAATTTGCATACAGTTCCTAGACTTGAGACACTGATCGAAAAAAAATCCGAAGCATTCATGTCAATTTTAGCTTCCAAAGTTTTCAACACGAATATCTGAAACTATAAAGAAATCAAGAAGTTATAATGTTTTCACTTTAATTATTTGTATTTTTACCTGAAATTTAGAAGATCGTGATCTGGACTCGATTAGGAACTCTTTGAGGGCTCTAGCGACTTTCTTTGCCTATTTGTTGGACATCAACAAATTAGTGAACAAGGGTGCCGTTTCAATTTTTAGTTTAAAAGTGCTTTAAATTTTTTTTATTCTTACAGATTTTTCGACTTCGGTGGCGGCGTAACATTGAAGTGAAAATGTAATTACATCAAAGCTCCAATTTAGCATTTTGGGTATTGAATCTCTGAAGATCACAGTATTCAGCAGGGCAATTGTTATGTATAGGAGAATACTTGTTTTGGAAAGAAATATTAGACAGCTTACGAGAATTATCGGAGAAAGGAAATTGTTGGTGGCATCGACAAGTTCCAAAAGAAGTTGGTAAGTGATTCGATAGTTTTCGAGTTCGTCACTAATGTCAAATCGATTCGTTACTTGCAGTTGTTTAATTTTATCTGTTAAACTTTCAAAACGTGATTGTAAAGCTTTGCACAGATACAGAAATTGCATTCCTGGGATGAAGGCCAAGAATTGCAAAAATAGTTTAAAGATGAAAAACAAGAAGACAGCTACAAATTCGCCGATCGTATTTTCTGATAGGAATACTAGAAGGAGAAACATGCTGACAAAAACGGCAACATAAAAACTCAATATGGAATACGTGCATCGCATTAGATTGCTCGTGTAACTGTTCAAAATATTATCCTTTTTGTCGTAACTTAGCTTGAAATCGACTTGCTGCCATAGTTGAAAGTAATTCTCGTGAGATCTTGATTTAAATGCCGAACATAATATGATAAGACAATAGCTTGTCATGGAAAAACCACCAAAGATGAACAATATACTTCTTTTCATATAATTTTTTGTTTTATTCATGGTACTGATTATGCCAAGTAGTCCCATCGATGCGATAAATGTGATAACTGTTACTGTGTAAAGCATCACAAATGAGCACCATTTAAACTTGGATCGTGGTCCCGATTTGCCGTTTCTTACAAGAGGCCACATGCCATGCAAAACAAGAATTGGAACTAGTTGTTGAAAGTTACCGTACACTTCCCAGTACTTGTCATATTTTCTAGTTTTATTATCTCGTAAAGCTAGCGCCATTGTTGCGACTTAAGTTCTTCGTGCCAAGAATTCAGTGTTTATCCTTACAAATACTGTATATTCGCCAATTCGCTACTGCTAAGAATTTAATTTGTTTAGAGCTAGTATGAGTCGTACATTTACGAAAAATATATAGATCAATTTAATATGCATATGTTGTGAGTATACAACTTGCTACAAACACTTCACCATTACTACAGTTTGCAAATATTGACATAAAACAACATTAACAACGTTTTGTATTAAATGTCACAATTTGTCAATACTGAAAATGTTCAATTCAAAAAATAATTGTGACTTTGGCAAAATGTAATTTGTCAGAATGACATGTAAAACAATGTAAAAGTGTATTACTTTAGTAAAACACTTTTCACTGTAGACCTACTGTGTAAATTCTAAATTTTCTAATTATTTGATTGTGGGTAACTGTTTACCCTTTTGGCACTTGGTTTAGAATGACTTTACTTTACTTTATTGTTTTATACTTAAACATTTTTACAGATCTCTATTTTATTGCAAACCACAACTGTCTTGCAGTAATCTTTGATTATCTTACAATAAGCAACAATCGATAGTGTTGTAAGAAAGGTCTGTTTTGTTGTTAAAAGTAAAGACAACGAGGCCGTTTGAACAAGAGCAGCACTTGTTTTGTGTCCATTGAACATCAAATTTCAAAACATAAAGCAATTGCATGAAGAAACCATGAAGCAGCTTTTGGCATTGTTTAGTTTATTATGGAGGTGTGTTCCAGCTGGGACGATTTTTTAGCGATTCTAGCTGGTACGATGCAAAGGGTTGGAGGTAGAGGCTAGTGGCGACATGAAAGTACTAGGGAAAAAAAGAATAAACAAACTACTTGTTAAATATAGCATATGCATTTGGAGCAGACTGGAATGCAAAAAAGAATTTGCAATTGGTAAAGAATGAAATGCAATAAAGAATTTGCAATTGGTAAAGAATGAAAAAAACGCACATGAAAATTACACCCAGAATAAAAATTGCACTGTCCTAAATGCCCACACAGAAAACTTTTCATAATGACAATATTATGAAGTAATAAACTCTTAAATTGTGTACATGCTAGAAGTAAAGTTTTAAGATGCAGTATTCTTATTGACAGAAACGAAGTATATGTTTTTTAAAAAAAATTATAATAAATTGAAAGTTCTGTATATTCAACCATCCAATTATAAATATCAATTGTACTTGAAATTGCGAGTACATCTTCACCTTTACGTGAAAATTACTATGTTGTGCGTATTTTCCGTTTGGACAATTATCCATTAGCGCGTTTTTCTTGCACACATATTATAACAGTTTTTTTCTGTCAGCAATTTTCGTTTGGGCTTTTTTTATATACGTTTTTTTTTCTGGTCTCCACTTTTTTTCGCTACATCCACATCATTGTGTATCGAACCACGTTCAGGGAATGAATACAATTCCCTCAATGCTTCGTTTTCGCTCTTTCGAGTGGTCAGAAAGTGGTTGGCTAGGCCACTAATTCTATACTGGTTCGGCATGAAGGGAACAAGTTAGTCCCTTTCGTTCCCTCACAAGTTCCCCTCTTTAAGAACCTTTACAATAAAAGGATCTTTTAGCTGTCTGCAACTCCAAGGGCTTTCGCCCGACTAAAAGCTGGTTGATCGTGTTGTCTTCTTCAGTCTCATCTAGGATTAGAGATCCAGGATTGCACCTGGGGTGACAGTTCTAGATGATAAGAAGTTAGAACTTTCGTTATATTCAATATATATAAAAATAAGACTTTAGCAATTTTTAAGCATAATAACAGTTTATTTCATTATTTCCATAGAAATCTATCCCAAGTCGGGCATAGATTCTCTGTTTCAAGAATGCTTGTATTACATACATAACACAGCCTTTTATACCCAAAAAGAGGATACTGAGAACACTTTCTCAGTGTCCTCTGATTGGGTATAAACAAAAGTAAAAACCAAACTGGCCAACAAAAACGATTGGCCAGTGGTCACCAAAATATTAAGAGATGATTCACCCTTTAATTAAAAGGGCAAAAAAACGAAAACAACTTCAAATTATAAACACATTAAAATCCCCTCTTGTGGAAGGGTAATACAATAGCAGGAGGGGAGAAATGATAAAGTCAACTTAAAAATAGAATCTGGATCAATCGGTACCTTAATGTACCGAGTGGCCAAGAAGCTACAACAACATACAGATGAGTCAACAAAAGTTAAAAACCCCACGATAAAACGGCGCTAAATAAAGATAAAAGTGCGGCGGCCCCAAACGTCTCAATTGCTAGCCTCCACCTCCAACCCTTGGCGTCGTCCGAGTTAGAATGCATCAAGAAAGGATGTACACTTCTGTTCCAGTTTAAGTTAAATTAGCTAAAACTGTTACAGTAATGTTTATGGTTCTTAAATAGTAAATCCATTTTTAAAATTAGATAATGTAAGGTACTTCAACATATTATGATAAAAAATAACATTTTCTGTTCTTTTATTTTTAATGCTCGTATTTAATTCATTTATATTTAAAAACAATTATTTAATTTAATTTAATTAATACACATAATAAATGAACAATTAACAAATTTGTATATGTAAATGCATGAAATTGGTACCTTTAATACATATGTGCTTGTATATTTCTTAAGGTTGCCATTCTTGATGGGGTCTGGACCGACAGAGAGCGTGGCTATGATCACAGTCAGTCCAGATCCGTCCCTTTTTTAGCTATTAAAATACGGATCAGATCCGACAGATCTCAAGAGGTTGTTCGAAGATTTTTTTTTTCTCATTTGTCAGACTGCCCTTGTAGAGTGATCTGCACATTAAAGCGAATGAACATGCTCTTCTTTTTCAGATCCCACGGATCTGATCTTTCCCCCCCCCCCCATTCACGTACGGATCTGGATTGTTGTCAGTCTAGATCTCTTAACTTTGTGGATCAAAAATGTTGGCAGATTTCGACTCACACATCTGATCCGATGAGCCCATTGACGATAAAATCGATCAAAGACTGATTTGGACTGACAGTCCAGATCCGTCAGTCTAGATCCCATCATGAATAGCCGCCACCTTAGGATTTCTAATATAAATAAATATGACATTAGAATTTTACATTGCAGTGCCATTGTGTGCAACATGAGGCAGTTCAGTGCAATCGTTGCCATTCAGTTCATATGCAAATTGAATTACTGTAACTGTGATGCTCAGTATGACACCAATAATCTATGAATAAAGACAATGAGAAAACAAAAGAAATATTTCATTTAGAGATAGCATATAGTGTTGAAGTTTTATAACCTTGAAATATGCTTGTAATATAAATTTACTTACAGTTCCTAAACTTGAGACACTTATCGAAAAGAAATCCGAAGCATTCATGTCAATTTTAGCAGTCATAGTTTTCAACAGGAATATGTGGAACTATAAATAAATTATAATAGTTTTACATTAAAAATGCTTATTTTCATAAATTTGTATTTTTACCTGAAATTTAGATGATTGTGATCTGGGCTCGATTAGGAACTCCTTGAGAGCGCTAGCGACTTTCCTTCCCTGTTTATTGGACACCAACAAATTAACGAAAAAAGGTTACGGTTTAATTTTTATTTGAAAACAAAAAATGTTTTAAATTTTTTATTCTTACAGATTTTTCGACTTCGGTGGCGGCGTAACATTGAAGTGAAAATGTAATTCCCTCAAAGCTCCACCTTAGCATTGATGAAATTAGATTTACATTGTTGAAGTTCGAAGTATGTAGCAGAACTATTCCGTTTATGAGATTACTTGTTTTGCTGCCAAATATGAGACTACTTAACAGAATTAGCGGAGAAAGGAAATTATTAGTTGCATCGACAAGTTCCAAAAGAAGTTGGTAAGTGATTCGGTAGTTTTCGAGTTCGTCGCTAATGTCAAATCGATTCGTTACTTGAAGTTGTTGAATTTTATTTGTTAAATTTCCAAAACGTGATTGCAACGCTTTGCACAGATATAGAAATTGTATTGCTGGGATGAAGGCCAAGAATTGCAAAAATAGTTTAAAGATGAAAAACAAGAAGACAACTACAAATTCGCCAATGGTATTTTCTGATAGGAATACTAGAAGGAGAAACATGATGACAGAAATGGCAACACGAAAACTCATTATGAAATACGTGCATCGCATTAAATTTCTCATGTAACTTTTCAAAATCTTATCGTTTTTGTCGTAACTTAGCTTGAAATCGACTTGCTGCCATAGTTGAAAGTAATTTTCGTGAGATCTTGATTTAAATGCCGAACATAACATGATGAGACAATAGCTTGTCATCGAAAAGACACCAAAGAGGAATAATATATTTCTTTTCATAAAATTTTCTGTTTTATTCGTGTGACTGATTACGCCAAATAGTGCTGTCGAAACAATAAATGTGATAACCATTACTGTGTAAAGCATCACAAGTGAGTACCATTTAAACTTGGATCGTGTTCCCGATTTGCCGTTTCTTACAAGAGGCCACATGCCAAGCAAAACAAGAATTGGAACTAGTTGTTGAAAATTATTGTACACTTCCCAGTACTTGTCGTATTTTTTGGTTTTATTATCCCGTAAAGCTAGCTCCATTCTTACGACTTGTGTTCTTCGTGCCAGATTTTCAGTGTTTAGAGCTGGTACGTATGGTACATTTACGAAATATATGGATCAATTTATTATCTATTTGTATATTAATTTCAAATGTTGATAAATTAATTTGATGACTGGTTTAATTGATGTCAATCTTGCGAGTAACCAACTTACTAATAACACTTCACGATTACAACAGTTTACAAACATTGACATAAAACAACACTTTACATTAAATGTCACAATTTGACAATACTGTCAAAATTTCAATCAAAAAAATGAATTGCTGACTTTGGTAAAATGTAATTTGTCATATGACATGTAAAACAATGTAAATTTGCATTACATAAGTGAAACACTTTTCACTGTAGACCTACTGTTTAATATCTAAATTTACTAAATGTTCAAACTGTGGGCCTCTTTTTACACAGGCAATTAGAAATAGGAACATACAGAAGTTGGCTCCGCCCTTTTTATGACGACCGGCAACTTGTAATTGGTTGGATATGTAGTCTGACGTCACATGCTCCGCCCTTTTCAACGTCGAACCACACAACAAACCAACTAGAAGTTGCCGGTCGTCATAAAAAGGGCGGAGCCAACTTCGGTATGTCCCGGTTTCTAATTGCCTGTTCTTTTTACAATTTTGGCACCCGGTTCAGATTTATTTTATTTTGGTTTATTGTTTTATAAACATTTTTAAAAATATTTACTTTGTTGAAAACCGCAAGTGTGTTTCACTAATCTTTGATTATCTTGCAATAAACAGCAAGTTGTTATTCATCTTTGTAGAAGAAACACTAGAATTGCAAAGACAAATTTGTTACTTAAACATCAATTAACAACTTAAACAACAATCAAAGTTGAAGTGTCCATTGGCCCATTGTTTGAAAATGCGTGAACGAGTTTTAATAATAAAAGTGAACGAGGAACAGTGTCGAACGATGTGCTTTCATAGGTTTGGACCTGTCTACAATTGCACGGTGCAACCAGGTCCAAGCGACCAGACTCTTAAGGATATCTCGCCATTTTTCCAAAACAGATTCGCAAATGGGTAAATGAGTGTGACTGCAGGGAGTCATGCACTCCCAGGCTAGCATTTACTGGGGATCATAAAATGGCGGCCGTTACAAGTTATATATTTTTAAAACTAAACTATAATAAATGGAATGTTCGGTATAGACCTATTCAACCAATCAAGTATCAATGGTACTTGAAACTGTGAAATACATATTTTCACCTTTGGGCTTTATGTGAAAATGACTGTAACACCCAGTACAGTAACTCCCGTTCCCGCCAAAACCATAGCCTGGGGGTAAACAACTCCCGTTTGTTCCTCCCTCCCTTCTCTACAGAGGCCGGAGACACCATAAGGCAGGAGACATACGATCCTGAAGCAGCTGCAACAGCTTCTTCTGTAGTGACCACGACAGGAGAAGATGTATATCAGCGTCGACCAGAAAGAGGAAGAAAGATGGCCACCATCCTTCTGCATCGATTTCACCTCCATGCAGACGGATGATAGTAATCTAACTTCATCTGACTTTTTCTATAGCTTGAATCTTCTCCGTTTAGGCACCGCACGATACAAAAAAGAAACGAGCTATAGAAATCATCATCATAAGTTGGGTAAAAATATAAGGTCGACGTCAAAAGCTCACATGACTATGTATATGTATTTTTCTGTGTGGGTAATTTTCCGTGCACACATTTTTAACAGCGGAGGTTTTTTTTCTCTGTGCAATTTTCGTGAGGTTTTTGAATATGCGTTTTTTTTTCTGGTCATCACTTTTTTGCTACCTCCATAACATTGCTAGCCTCCACCTCCAACCCTTGGTGTTGTCCCAGTTAGAATCATTTCAGATGGATACATTCATCAAGGAAGTATAACAATGTAGAGCTCTTGTTACGGGGATCAGGTGTAGAATCTCTTAGTTCAATCAGATACCGCTTTTCACTAAGAGACTTGGAGGGAGGGAAGGGATCGAAGTACGTCACTTGGATCCCCAGGAACCCCCAGGCTAGGGGAGCGGCAGAAGGATAAAATACAGGGTGTTATAGAAGGAAGTACACTTCTGTTCCAGTTTAAGTTAAATTAGCTAAAACTGTTCTATTAATATTTATGGTTGTTAAATTGTAAATAAATTTTGAAAATTAGTTAATGTAAGGTACTTCAATATGTTATGATTGTGATGCACCTTTTCTTCCTTGATAGAATCTGCTTAAATTGCAATACGAAGCAAGTAATTATTACTTGTATCTATAGTGATTGTCTAGGTCACTAAATCTATCGGCCCGGGAGGACTAAGCCAATATAGTACTTATTTATGTCCTCCCTGGTCTTCGTTAAAGGACTCACAGTCTTGAGGATCTTTTGTCTTTGTACGTCGTCGGCCTTTTGTTCGTGAATTACTCTTGAAAATGGCGTTGAACTGCTTAGCTGAATTACAGTTGCAGGTTTGCACCTGATTGTTGCCTTGTGGTATCCGATAAAGTGTAGAGCTACAGAATGATGATAAAAGCCCAGTTGCGAAATTATAAAAGTCATAAATCACCACTGGTTTGAATTTAAATAGATTTATTTAGAGTTTAAAAAATATGAACTTGGCAAAAAAACTCGATTTAACACAACACTTAAAAAATAACGTATTTGAAAATAGAAATGAATCTAGCCAAAATTGGGCATAGATTCTGTATCAGCAATTGATTTAAGAATTCTCTTTTTTTGAACATACAAAAACATCTTTTATACCCTGAGAATCCAAGTCAGATTCTCAGGACACTTTTTTTATTATTGTTTAATTTCATAATTTGGGACCAATTAGGACCAATCAAATGAGTGGTCCATTTGCCCAAAATTTTCTGACTCAGACTTTTCACACTCAGAAAGAGGGGAAGGGGGATCATGTTGACCTTTACATATGGTCACCCCTCTTGCATATTATATGTAACACCCAGTAACTTGTGATCCAGCCAAAACCATAGTCTGGGGGATAAAGAACTCATGCTTGTCACTTTCTCTTTCTCTAATTAATATTCAAGTGGCGGATTGATACTCTTAGGACCATGGTCACTCGGACCTGGTTACACCTCGTATGTGTACACAGGTCCAAGGTATAAAAAGACCATGTTCCTCTTTGTTCTTAGTTCACCTTTTTGCCCTGTCTTTTGTACTACGTAGATCTTTATCCATATCACATAATGGGCTCGTGGACACACCTTTAATATCAAACGTTCATTTTTGTAATCTTGATGTTTCTGGACAAGAATGAATAGTGTTTATAATGAGAAACTGCGTTGTCTATTTCTCTGGAAACTAATCGTTATCTAGACAAGCCGGAGACACCACAAGGCAAGGAGACATACAGATCCTGGAGGAGCTACAACATCTTCCAGCAACAAAGGAAGATGTACATCAATGGCGGCCAGAAGTGATGGTCACCATCGTTCTGCACAAATTACACCCTGCACAGAAGGATGATCACAATCGATCACCATACGACTACATCTATAGCTCGCATCTCCTCCGTGCGGTCTCCGCGCGATCAGGAGAAGAAACGATCTATGGAAAACATCATAATAAATTGGTAAAAAAATTATAAGGTCGTCATCAAAAGCTCACATGATAATAAATAACATTTTCAATTTTTGTATTTTTAATATTCTTATTTAGTTTATTTTACATATAAAAACAATTATTTCATTATTTCAATTAACCCATAACAAATGAACAATTAACAAATTTGTATTTGTAAATGTATGAAATTGGTACCTTTAATAAAATTTACATATCGCACATGCGCAAGTAGAGTGGCACAACTATTTGGGAAAACGAGTTTAAATTTAAGAGAAGATCCTTGGCTTACTTTGCTGAGGTTTTCAAGTGCAAAAACCGTTTAACTATTCACAATATCAGTTTATTTGGCTTCCCTACAATAGATTCAGATTGAATAAAATGCAACTTTAAACTCATTTTCCCAAAAAAAAAGTGTTTTTTTAATTGTGCCATACTTCTTGCCTAGGTGCGATATAAGCTTGTATATTTCTTAAGGTGGCCATTAACAATGGGATCTGGACTGACAGAGATCGCGGATCTGATCTCTGTCAGTTCAGATGCTTCCTTTTTTTAAGCATTAATGGGACATCCGATGAGATATCTGCACAGTAAAGCGAATGAACATACTCTTCTTTCTCAGTTGCCATGATCTTTTTTCACCCATTCTCATACGGATCTGGACTGATGTCAGTTCATATCCCTTAACTTGGCAGATGAACATTTTTGGCAGGTTTGGACTGATGGATCTGATCATATGAGCCCGTTGTCAATGGGATCAACGATAGACTTTTACTGACAATCCAGATCCGTCAGTCCAGATCCCATCGTGAATGTCCACCTTGAAATTTCTGATAGAAAAAAATATGACATTAGAATTCTACATTTTGGTGTGATTGTGGGCAACATAAGACAGTCCGGTGCAGTCGTACACATTTATTTCATATATGAGTTGAATTGCTGTAAATGTGATGGTCAGTATAACACCGATAATCTATAAAAACAATGAGATAAATTCCATTTAGAGATAGCATATGGTGTTGAAGCTTTAAAACATTGCGGTACGCTTGTAATTCAAATTTGCATACAGTTCCTAGACTTGAGACACTGATCGAAAAGAAATCCGAAGCATTCATGTCAATTTTAGCTTCCAAAGTTTTCAACACGAATATCTGAAACTATAAAGAAATCAAGAAGTTATAATGTTTTCACCTTAATTATTTGTATTTTTACCTGAAATTTAGAAGATTGTGATCTGGACTCGATTAGGAACTCTTTGAGGGCTCTAGCGACTTTCTTTGCCTATTTGTTGGACATCAACAAATTAGTGAACAAGGGTGCCGTTTCAATTATTAGTTTAAAACAAAAAGTGCTTTAAATTTTTTTTATTCTTACAGATTTTTCGACTTCGGTGGCGGCGTAACATTGAAGTGAAAATGTAATTACATCAAGGCTCCAATTTAGCATTTTGGGAATTAAATCTCCGTAGATCAAGGTATTCAGCAGGGCAATTGTTGTGTATAGGAGAATACTTGTTTTGGAAAGAAATATGAGACAGCTTACGAAAATTATCGGAGAAAGGAAATTGTTGGTGGCATCGACAAGTTCCAAAAGAAGTTGGTAAGTGATTCGGTAGTATTCGAGTTTGTCACTAATGTCAAATTGATTGGTTACTTGAAGTTGCTTAATTTTATCTGTTAAATTTTCAAAACGTGATTGCAACGCTTTGCACAGATATAGAAATTGTATTGCTGGGATGAAGGCCAAGAATTGCAAAAATAGTCTATAGATAGAAAAAACCACGATAGCTACAAATCTGCCAATGTTACTTTCTGATAGCAATACTACAATGAAAAACATGATGACCGAAATGGCAACATGAAAACTCATGATGAAATACGTGCATCGCATTAAATTTCTCATGTAACTTTTCAAAATCTTGTCGTTTTTGTCGTAACGTAGCTTGGAATCGACTTGTTGCCATAGTTGAAAGTAATTCTCGTGAGATCTTGATTTAAATGCTGAACATAACATGATGAGACAATATGTTGTCATCGAAAAAACACCAAAGATAAATAGTAGATTTCGTTTCATGAAACTTGTTGTTTCATTTGTGTAACGAATTATGCCAAATAGTGCCGTCAATGTGATAAATGTGAAAACCATTACTGTGTAAAGCATCACAAATGAGCACCATTTCAACTTGGATCGTGGTCCCGATTTGCCGTTTCTTACAAGAGGCCACATGCCATGCAAAACAAGAATTGGAACTAGTTGTTGAAAATTATTGTACACTTCCCAGTAATTGTCGTATTTTCTGGTTTTATTATCTCGTAAAGCTAGCGCCATTGTTGCGACTTATGTTCTTCGTGCCAAGTATTCAGTGCTTATTCTTACAAGTACATTCGCCAACGAATTTAATTTATTTAGAGCTGGTACGTGTGGTACATTTACGAAAAATATGGATCAATTTATTATTCATTTGTAAATTAATTTCAAATGTTGATAATTTAATTTGATGACTGGTTTAATTGATTTTCAATGTTGTGAGTAATCAACTTACTACTAACATTTCACCATTACTACAGTTTACAAACATTGACATAAAACAACGTTAACAACGTTTTGTATTAAATGTCACAATTTGTCAATACTGTAAATGTTCAATCAAAAAAATAATTGCTGACTTTGTTAAAATGCAATTTGCTATATGACATCTAAAGCAATATAAAAGCGTATTACTTTAGTAAAACACTTTTCACTGTAGACCTACTGTGTAAATTCTAAAGATTATAATTATTCGATTGTAGGTAACTATTTATCCTTTCGGCACCTAGTTAAGAAGGATTTTACTTTATTGTTTTATACATATTTTTTACCAAACCACTACTAATTTTTTGCAAACCACATCTGTCTTGCACTAATTTTCGATTATCTTACAATAAGCAACAAAGTGAAAGACAACGAGGTCCTTTGGACGAGAGCAGCATTTGTTTTGTGTCCATTGAACAAAATGCAATTGCTTCAAGAAACTATGAAAAAGTACTTTTTGAGCTTTTCCTAAACACAAGAGCAAAGGTAATCATATTTAACAATTGTCGATAAGATATGCAAATCAATTATAAATTGTAATGTTTCGTTTTCTCATGGCCCACAGAGAGATCTCTGGTAGCCATTTGAAAGTGTCGAATGAACGTTGATGCTCAAGTCTTTCGGTCTATTGGCTCCCGTGTTGTATACTTAAACACCAGGGACACAATGGTCAGTACCTCAGGAGTCCAGAGATAGAAAATAGCGTTGTTGAATCAGCTTACACATGGCTGCTGGAGACTTCTTCTATCGGTCGAATCATTAGATTAAGTGGCGACTGTAATATAAAGTCCCACGTCTCGAAAATAAACAGAGTCCACACATGGATTGATATTTAAGATAAATGTTCTCTTTATTTGACAAAGAAAGCGACTCGCGACTCGATTGAGAAGAAAGCAAGATCTTGGTGATTCTATATCTGAATCTAATACCAATCTCCTCTTCTCAATCCACACGGTCCTGTTTATATATGTTCGATAACAATAAAAACATGTGATTGATGAACAAAGGTGTGTCCAAGTTTCTTGGACACAAACAGGACCTGAAATAACTACATAAAACATTACAACTTCTTATTACTACTTTATAACTTCTTATACTCTTTAAAAGGATTCTCACGGACCAAGAGTTCAGCATCGTCGATTTCTCTAAAATTTATCCTATTAAAATCGACGATGCAGGTCTCTTGTCTATTCTTCTCATCTTGGTGGGCAGGGAGGTATCATCGATGACCTCCCAGCCACCCCCAAGAATGAGGTGAGATCCTGTCGATGAACATTCTTTATTTCGTACAGGGTGATTCTAAACGATGACTATTAAATTCGTCACAAAATGTTAGTGAAAATCAATTAACAAGACTTCCAGAACATTTAAATAAAATAAAAATGATGTTATATCATTTCATTTAATAATAATTTGTATGGGATTTAGTTCAAAGTTAGGTCTGGGCCGTAGCCCGGGGAGGGAAGGTAGGCAGGGTGACGCCCTGCCGGGAAAAATTATCACTCTTCCCTTTTTGAAGCATTTTACGTTGTCCTAATCATTTTCTATCTTGGTGATTTGAAAAAAAAAAAACAGAACAGAAGCTATTGACTTTGATTTATTTTTTAATTAAATTTAATAACAAACGTAACAGAAAGTTGCAACTTTATTTCACTTTTTTCATAAGAATATTTTGCGATATTATTACTTTTTGTTTCTTATATTTCTTAAGGTAAAAACTATTCCAATACATTTTTTGCCCTTCCCTAAAATCAAGATCTGGCTATTGCCCTTATTTAGGGTAACTTTTTACTAAATATTTCAAAAACATGTTGTTGGTCGAGTGACAATAACGTTAATCCGACACGCTTTGTAGAACTGCTCCGAAATTCATTTGACGGTTTCGAAGTTGTTCGTAGTCATGAAACCGAACCGAGCTAAAGCTGAACCAAATCAGACCATTTAGACAGCACTAATGAATTTTTCCAGACTTTCTTCTGTTTTTAATACTCACATTTAATTAATTACATTTTTTTAAATTATTTTGTTTAATTATTACAGTACACATAGTAAATTAATGATTAACAAAATTAATATCAAGGCACAATTTACTTTTAGTACATTAATTTACAGTTCTAGTTTCTAACGAAAAATTAAATGTTTTTTAACATAGATATACTGCAAAAGGCAAAAAGAACAGTACTCAATAAATATTCATTACTGTTTCTGAATAGATATTTATTTTGTTTTTGTTCACCCGGATGGTGCCACTGCACTTTCTAGTATGTTCTATTGGATCTCTCTTTCCAGATACCGGCCTTTTTGAGAAAATTTATATTTTTTAAGTGAACGTTTTCAGGAGAAATATTGTGAGAGAGAAAAAAATCGAACTGTTTTAGAAACTAGAATAGTTGACGATAATGGTGAAAGTGTTTTCAAAATAATATTTTTCAAAATAAACATTTTATGACAGTTTGAAAAAGGGCGAAAATAGGTTTTTGTCCATGAAATGTCAATGGAAAAACCAAAAAATGGATAATTTTCAAACTACTGTAATGTTTATTTAAGACATTGCCATAAAAAAACTTTTGGGTAGTCTTCTACCATTCTAGTTTTGAAAACAATTTGAATTTTTTTCATAATGTTCTGTAAAAAAATGTTCGCTTGACGTTAAAATTTTAGAAACGATTTTTCTGACGATTCTTATAACCAAGACAATGCTAAAGGTAGGAGGTGGAGACTAGCAGTGACGTAAAGGTACGGGGAAAAAATAATAAACAAATTAGCGTTTAAATGGCATATATAATGTGAGCTTTTGACATTAACTCTATATTTGTACCAACTTGATGATGATGTTTTCTATAGCTTGTTTCTTATCTGTATCGCGCGGTGACCGCATACAGAAAGACTCGGATGGAGATCGATTGCAATCATCCTTCTGTGCAGGGGTGTAATCTGTGTAGAAGGATAGTGGCCATTTTTCTTGGTCGACGCTGATATACAACTTCCTTTGTTGTTATACCAATTGAAGATGCTGTAGCTGCTCCAGGATCCGTATGTCTCCTTGCCTTATGGTGTCTCCAGCCTCTGTAGAGAAGTGTTAGTTTCCAGACATAAAGACAATGCAGTTTCTCATTGTAACGCTTTTAATCATCCTTGCTCAGAAACATCAAGCGTACAAGAATGAATATTGTTGATTAAAGGTGCGTCCTCGAGCCCATGATGTGGTACGAATTTAAAGATCTACATAACACAAAGTTGAGCAAAGAGAAGGACGATGAACAAAGAGAAACATGGTTCTTTTATACCTTGGACCTGTGTACACCTACGGGTGTAACCAGGTCCAAGTGACCATGGCCCTAAGAGTATCAATCCGCCACTTCGATATGAGTCAGAGAGGAGGGAGGGACAAGCGGGAGTTGTTTACCCCCCAGGCTATGGATTTGGCGGGATCTGGAGTTACTGGGTGTTGCAATAACATATGTAATTGGAGCAGAATGGATTGTAAAAACAATTTACAATTGGTAAAGAATGAATTTATATTGAAATAGTTTATTATAAAATGCAACAAAACTTGAAGTGGATTTCGCTTCTGTATACTCTGCTACAATTGCATATGCTTTTTTGCTTTTTAACCCACTCATTTCTTTCTTCTTATTTTTGCTACCTCCATATCACTGCTAGAGTCCACCTCCAACCATCGTCTCAGATGAATACAGCCATCAATAAGAGACACTTCTTTTCCAGTTTTAAGTTAAATTAGCTGAAACTGTTACACTAATGTTTATGGTTGTTAAATTGTAAATACATTTTGAAAATTAGTTAATGTAAGGTAAATAAATTATTAAGCACTTTTGATATGTTTTCATAGAATGTGAATTTCGAAGATTTTTTAATGATTAAAAATCAAGTTTCGGTGTCACTGTAAGGACATTAAAATTCTATATTGTGGTGCCATTGTATGCAACATAATACAGGTCGGTAGAATCTCTGCAGTCGTAGCCATTTATTTCGTGGAAGAATTGAATTACTGTAACTGTGATGCTAAATACAAGATGGCAAATCTATGAACAAAGTCAATGAGAAACAAAAGAAATATTTCATTTCGAGATGTCATTAAGTATTCAAGTTTACATACAGCTTCTAGACTTGACACACTGATCGAAAAGAAATCCGAAGCATTCATGTCAATTTTAGATTGCATAATTTTCCACACAAATATCTGAAACTAAATAAACAAATAAATTATAATGTTTTCACATTAACAACTTGATGGATTCGACTGAAATTTTCACCATAAACAGATCATCTTTTATTACAAACTTTCTGCTAGACAAACATTTTTTCTTAAAAAGGTAAAAATTAAAAAAATTAAAAACTATAAAATACCTGTTTCATAATTATAGACACACTAATGAACTTTTCATCTTTTATTAATTATTGTGACACAATAACATTCGGAACACAACAGTAACATTAAAATTTATAAGGTATATGACTGTCCTGATGTTTGAGAACTTAAAACATTTTTTTCTAAATACTTTAAACTAGATTTATAAACACATTTACAGAAATTTTGCCCAAAGCAGCTAAAATGGCACTTTTCAGCTTTGATATTGTAGTATGATCATTGCAATCTGCTTAATCATCAAGTATGATGAAGTCCCAAAAGTGTTCTATAGGATTTAAGTCCGGGGGACACGCCGGCCATTCGAGAGTGGTGAAATTTTGGTTCCATAACCATTTCTTCGTTAGGTTATTGGAGGAGACTGGGACATTTCCTTGCTGTAATACTAAGCTAATGCTATGGAATCGATGTTTTATGGCAGTACATACCCTCGTAACAATGTCTGATAATCACTGATATGTGTTCTGAATGTTATCGTGTCACAATGATTAATAAAAATGAAAAGTTCATTAGTGCGTCTATAATTATGAAACACTTATTTTCCGGTTTTTAATTTTTTTTTATATATTACAAACTTTCTGCTGAATGTTTGTAATATACATTAAGATGATCTCTTTATGTTGAAAATTTCAGGCTAATCTATCAATTACAACACGAGATATAACCAATTTTTGGGGTGCGAATATATACATGTATATGAAACGCACAGTATACTGTATATATTTGTATTTTTACCTGAAATTTAGATGATTGTGATCTGGGCTCGATGAGGAACTCCTTGATGGATCTAGCGACTTTCTTTGACTATTTGTAGGACATCAACAAGTTAATGAAAACGGTAACATTTTAATTTTTAATTTAAAACAAAAAAAAAAAATGTTTTGAATTTTTTTATTCTTACAGATTTTTCAACTTCGGTCGCGGTGTAACATTGAAGTGAAAATGTAATTACATCAAGGCTCCAATTTAGCATTTTGGGGATCACAACGTCGAAGTTCAACGGGGAAATTATTCCGTATACAAGAATAATTGTTTTCGAAAGAAATATGAGACAGCTTAAGAGAATTATCGGAGAAAGGAAGTTGTTGGTGGCATCGACAAGTTCCAAAAGTAGTTGGTAAGTGATTCGGTAGTTTTCGAGTTCGTCGCTAATGTCGAATCGCTTGCTCACTTGAAGTTGTTTAATTTTATTTGTTAAATATTCAAAACGTAATTGCAATGCTTTGCACAGATATAGAAATTGTGATGCTGGAATGCGTGGCAAGAGTTGCATAAATAGGCTATAGATGGAAAAATACAAAACAAGTACACTGATGCCAATTTTGTTTTCAGGTGCCTCTGTCTCATCGAGATCTAATAACATGCTCACTAAAACGGCGACAGCAACTGTAGCATAAAAACTAATTATGAAATACGTGCATCGCATTAAATTTCTCATGTAACTTTTCAAAATCTTATCGTTTTTGTCGTAACGTAGCTTGAAATCGACTTGTTGCCATAGTCGAAAGTAATTCTCGTGAGATCTTGATTTGAATGCCGAACATAACATGATGAGACAATAGCTTGTCATCGAAAAGACACCAAAGAGGAATAATATATTTCTTCTCATGGAATCGTTTTTTTGGAGAATGAACATGTTTATGCCAAATAGTGATGTCAGTACGATAAACAAGTTAAGAATTATTGTGTAAAGCATGACAAATGAGCACCACTTGAACTTGCATCGTGGTCCCGATTTGCCGTTTCTTACGAGTGGCCACATGCCAAGCAAAACAAGATTCGGAACTAGTTGTTGAAAGTTATTGTACACTTCCCAGTACTTGTCGTATTTTTTGGTTTCATTATTTCGTAAAGTTAGCGGCATTGTTGCGACTTACTTTCTTCGTGCCCAAAAATTCAGTGCTTATTCGTTGCAAATATCTTCGCCTTTTCGCTACTTCTACGGAAATAATTTGTTTAAGAGCTAGTACGAGTCGTACAGTTACGAAAAATATGCATCAATTTGTTATCCATTTGTAAAATTAATTTCAAATGTTGATAAATAAATTTGATGTTTTCTTTTAATCTATGTGAATGTAGTGAGTAACCAAGTTACTACTAACTTTGTACCAGTTTACAAACATTGGCATTTTTAGATGCACCTCCAACAACCTTACACTAACATTAAAAACACTTTTAACAATGTTTTTTCATTAAATGTCACAATTTGTCAATACTGCATATGTTCAATAAAGAAAAAGAAATACTTTGGTACAATCTAACGTAAAACAAAGCAAATTGTATTACTTTAGTAAAACACTTTTCATTGTATGCCACATTGTGTAAAATATAATTTTGTTTAATAGTTCGATTTTGCATAATGCTGTATTTTTTGCCACCTGGTTTAGAACGATTTTACTTTACTGTATTGTTTTAGAAATCAGGAACCACAAGTGCCTTCCACAAAGCTTTGACTATCACGCAATTGTGTGTGCTGTCCTAATGATCCGTTTCGTTAATAAAAGCTAAGAAAACTAGTTTGCCTGGACCAGAACAGCATATGGACATTTGCCTTAAAGACACTTGTCCTAACTTCATTTGCCCTATTGCCAATTGCCCTAAAGACATGATTGATCTAAATCCATTTTTTTTAATATTTTTTTGCCCTAAAGGAAACCTTGCCTTAAATGGAAATGTGCCCTACACCTACTTGCCCTAAAGAGACATATTTGCGTTAAAACCACTTATTCTAAAGTTTTTATTTTCTCTAAAACGACATTTGTATTAAAGGGACAATTGCCATTTAGGGCAAGTGCATATGAACAAAAAGTAGTAGCATTAACTGGCAGAGAACTAAAATTAGTATACAGAGTGTAAGAAAATATTATATAACAACTAGTGGGGTAACCAGTCATAAATGACGGGAGCAAAATTCACAGGCAGTTGTGCCCAGCATTCGAATTTCTTTTCCTCCGCCCTTTTATGACGTCAGACCAAGTAACAAACCAATTAGAAATTCATGACGTTCATAAAAGGGCGGAGGAAAAGAAATTCTAATGCTGGGCACAATTGCCCGTGTTAAATTCTAGTTTAATTTTGCTACTATTATTCCCTCCCCTTTTTATATTTGAAAAAGAAAATGAGATTTTCATTTTCTCTGGTGTGCGCATGCGCGTCGTTTGTTCCTTTTTTACTCCTTTCGTTTCAATTTCAGTCACCCCCTCCCACTTTTTTACCGTCCACGTTTCTCTCTCCCTCCCCCTCTACACTTTCCAAACTTTTCCCCTCTCCAATTTAATATCAACGGGGTTCTTGGATGGGGAGTGTGCAACATGAGAAAAAAAGCGGTTCATTTATTCATTTAAATTTATATAAATTCCGACGTGCTTCAAGATTTTTGTCCTTGTTTGTACAGCATTAATCACACACACACACACGCAGACCTGATTTAATATATTTATAATAATTATGTCCATCTTTAACTCATATGATGAAGAATCTGTAGCTGACAGGCTTGCAGGAAATTGCTTGTAATCTGAGATTCAAAATTAAAATTGCTTTTTTAAAAAAAAAATGTTGAAACATTTAGCTAGATAATAAGTACTCTATATAATATCTTCATATGGAAATGCATGGAAAAAACATGTGATGGTAGGAAAATAATTGCGGTTTTTGTTTTCTCAGCTAATAACGAAATTTATGAATTAGTAATAATTAACTATATTAATCGAAATAATCGCCATTAGAATTGACACATTTTTGCCAATTAATTACAAGTTGATTTATTCTGGTGGTGTAAAATTCCGGAGTTTTGAAGTTCTCGAATGCATTTTTGGCAGCAGCAGCTACGTTGTTGAAGATATTTGTTTCTTGTCCATTTTCAATTCAATAGCCTAAATTGAAATACAATTAACAATAAAACCAAAGTTAATGTTACTCAAATACAGATTACAAAATGCACTTTGAAATGATCTTAACACAAACACTATGTAGTTATACTTATATTGAAAACAATTGAGTTTCTACTGCAGTAAATAAAAACCGCAGTTTTTTTCCTACCAATCTAATAATTCATTTATAAAACACATAATAAATTGAAAATTAACAAAATCTTAATATTTTAGTGCATGAAATCAGTATCTATAATGCATATTTGTCAGTATACTGCAAAGATCAATCAGTTTTCTGGTCATCGTTATAAGACTCGATCATGACATTAGAATTATTCTACATTAAGGTTCCATTGTGTGCAACATAATACAGTTCGGTAAGAATCGGTGCAGCTGTAGCCATTCAGCTCAATATGAATTGAATTACTGTAAATGTGATGCTCAGTATAACACTGATAATTTCTGAGAAACAAAAAAAATATTTCATTTAGAAATGTTGTATTTTGTTCAAGTTTTTTTTAAATAATGTTTAGGCCAACTGCATTAAATATAATTCGAATTTACGTACAGTTCCTAGACTTGAAAGGCTGATCGAAAACAAATCCGAAGCATTCATGTCAATTTAAGATTCCATAGTTTTCCACACGAATATCTGAAACTAAATAAATAAATAAATTATAATCTTTTCACAATTTCACAATTTTTTTATTTTATATATATTTGTATTTTTACCTGAAATTTAGATGATTGTGATCTCAGCTCGATGAGGAACTCCTTGATGGATCTAGCGACTTTCTTTGACTATTTGTTGAACATCAACAAGTTAACAGAAAAAAATGTTTTGAATTTTTTTATTTTTACAGATTTTTCGACTTCGGTGGCGGTGTAACACTGACGCGAAAATATAATTACATCAAGGCTCCAATTTAGCATTTTGGGGATCACAAACGTCGAAGTTTGAAGTCTTCAACGGGGAAATTATTCCGTATACGAGAATACTTGTTTTTGGTCGGAAATAGGAGACAGCTTACGAGAATTATCGGATAAAGGAAATTGTTGGTGGCATCGACAAGTTCCAAAAGAAGTTGGTAAGTGATTCTGTAGTATTCGAGTTTGTCACTAATGTCGAATCGGTTGCTCACTTGAAGTTGTTTAATTTTATTCGTTAATATTTCAAAACGTAAATGCAATATTTTGCACAGATATAGAAATTGTATTGCTGGGAGTCGTTGCATGATTTACAAATATAGTCCGTAGAGAGAGAAAAAAATCGCTCAGCTACATTGCGGCCAATGTTTTTTTTTTAGTTTAAGAGTCCTCCTCATCTGTATTGAATACTGCAGTGAGAAAAATGGTGACAACAACTCTAGTATGAAAATCAATTTTGAAATACGTGCATCGCATTAAATTTCTCATGTAACTTTTCAAAATCTTATCGTTTTTGTCGTAACGTAGCTTGAAATCGACTTGTTGCCATAGTTGAATGTAATTCTCGTGTAATCTAGATTTAAATGCGGAACCTAACATGATGAGGAAATGGCTTGTTATCGAAAAGACACCAACCATGAATAATATATTTCTTGTGATGAAATGTTTTGTTTTGATAATGTCCCAAATGTCCCAATCCCAAATGAGCACCATTTAAATTTCGATCGTGGTCCCGATTTGCCGTTTCTTACAAGCGGCCACATGCCACAAAAAAAAAAAAAACTAGAACTAGTTGTTGAAAGTTATCGTACACTTCCCAGTACTTGTCGTATTTTCTGGTTTTATTATCTCGTAAAGTTAACGGCATTGTTGCGACTTATGTTCATCGTGCCACAAAATTTAGTGCTCATTCGTAGAAATTTTTATTAAGGTTGTTTTGCCAACTCTCTACTCTTACGAATATATAATTTGTTTCGAGTTAGTACATCAAAAAAATTATCAATTTATTATCCATTTGTAAATTAATTTTAAATGTTGAGACATTTTTTTGATGTATTGTTTAATTTATGTTAATGTTGCTAGTAATAAAGTTACTACTAACATGCACCGTTACTAATTTAACATGAAAAATAATTTAAAAAAAAAAATGGGTTTGCATTAAATGTCACAATTTGTCAATACTGCAAATGTCCAGACAAAAATTAATCGCTAATTTTGGTACAGTGTAATTTGTCCTATGGCATGTAAAACAATGCAAACACTTTTTGCTAAATTGTCTAATTGTAGGATTGTGTTTTTATTGGTACCATTTGGTGTGCGATTTTGGCTATTGGTTAACACCATTTTACAGTTTTTTTTTACTTTATTGCAAACCAATAGTGTCTTGCACGTTCAATGTCTCACAATTAGCAATCATTACGATTATTTTCATCATTATCCTTCACATATTATTTTTTTATAATTTGTGCAATCAGTTTAATCGTTTTCAAACACCCTGTATTTTTATTGTTTTTGGTATTTAAGCTGTTTAACATTTAATTGAATTAAATTGAACTAAGTTATATGGCATTTATTGTTAAAAAATAAATATAAATTAGATTTAAATATAAAATACTTAAATTACTTTAAATTACGTTTTAAGAAAAGTTTTAGACTAAAATATAAATAAACATTAAAATGTAATCGTAAAGCTATATAAAAGACTGAAAATTCAAACAACTTCAAATTTGTCGTAAACTTCCGTATACTATATTTCATGGTGTTATCTAACAAAAAATAATTATGGTTCAATTTTTTGTATTTTCGTTGTTTTTCTAATTTTAATAGTAGTTAACAGATAGAATTTTGGTAATTAGTGTGACACCCTGTAGAAACAGAAGGTGAAACACTTAAGTCAAAATTCAGTTTTGACTGTAAGGCACCCCTTGGTGCACAAATGTTCGGACCTGGGTGGCCCGAATTCTAGAGAGTTCGTGGAACCAAGTCCGACCGTGAGAAAATTGGAAATAAGTTCCAAGAATATTTCTGATTATGATTTAATATCCCCGGCCCAGGGCAATGATTGGCCCAGTTGGTCAATCATTAAGCCCTGAGGTGACAGTTGCCCCTCCCAGGAGACCAGACAAGGGAGCCTGAGACTTGAGTGTGAGAACAGTCAGTCATGAGAGTTCAAAGAGTGAACCTGGACAGTCAGAGTAGAGAGTTCAAACTAGAGAGTCAGTCTTCAGGGTTCCAAGAGTGAACTTGTAACAGAGTTTTAGAGAAAAAGACAAGTAAGTCTTGTTCTAGACAGTAGTTCTAGAAGAGAGTAAAGATCTGACTTAGAGAATAATGTTATGCAAAAGTAATAACAATTATGTAATCAAGAGCAAGTAAAGAGTTATATCCAAAATACATAAACCAGTGTCATAATTGTGTATTTTGGATTGTATTGGGTTTCTGTACTCCTAACATAGAGGAGTATCCAGCAGAAGGTACTCAGACAC
This sequence comes from Brachycybe producta, assembly GCA_036925085.1. Lineage (NCBI taxonomy): Eukaryota > Metazoa > Arthropoda > Diplopoda > Playtdesmida > Andrognathidae > Brachycybe > Brachycybe producta. The sequence goes on along the minus strand of JAUPFP010000006.1, from coordinate 8,730,656 downwards.
AGCCTGAGTCCCTCTGCCTGGAGCGATTCAACAAAAAGGACTAGAGTTTCTTCGGCATCGTCACGCCTATATCCAAAGATCCCTAGGAAAGACGGTCTTTTTGTGGGCCGTGCCAGGCGAGGCAAGTAAATGTCGCGCCCGGTGAACCCAACCCACAGAGGTTCAACAGCAATAGAGGCTGGTCCGCAGCAGTCGACAACAGAGTCGACCCCGGCACCACCGACTCAGCAGAGGGAACAACGTCGTCAACGAGGACGAAGTTCCTCACGCATCGTCGGTAATGGAGCCAAAGGTACGAGAGGTGGGCCAGTCACGTCACATTAGTAAGAATTGTATTTTTGATGCTTACTTTGACTTTAACTGGAAAGTATTGCACAACAGGAAAATAAATGCTATAACTTTGTGTGAAATTTGATGCAATTCTTAATGGAAATGTGAATTATTCATTTGAAATTTAGTCATAAATTGATTTTAACATTAGACTAGTATTTAATGTCTGTTTATTCATGTTTTATTTAAATTATCAATAATATTGTCAATTATCCATAATATTGAATACATTACAGTACGAGCTCGCATGTTCCAGAAAAAAAAAACGCCTCAATCTATTTTCAAAGAATGGTGCAACTACTAGCGTATATCGTTTAAACTTAAATATATAAAAAAAATTATAACTTCAGTTGAGTTGTTAAGATTATCGGAAAATGTAGTTCTATGAAAAAAATCCCAAAAAAATTCTAAAAAATTAAAACAAGTTAATCATTTAAAAAAATCAATAACTTAAATTCAATAACAAAAGTACTTAAATATGGGCCATTTTCATCACGAATTTTTTTAAATATAAATAAAAATTAAAATGTAATACCTTGTACACACATGAGCTAAATTAATTCAAATTAAATGTGTTTAGGTGAATTAAACGGAATCCAGTTAAGGACATGAACCCAAATAAAAATTGACTTTATTATTAATATTTTAAATTAAAATACTAAATCAATATTTTTTCAATTGTTTATATAATATATTTTATATAAGTATTAAATCACTATTTTGAGATTATTAAACTGAATAAATTGAATGCGACATATTGTCCGTTTGCCCTTCGCAGGGCTCTGTAGAACGTGTTTAATATTTAAATGCATTTAACTGTGTACATATATGTGTCGAAGGTATAAGCGTAAAGCTATATAAAAGACTTTAATAGACCCAAACAACTGCAAAAAAAAGTTCTGAAATTATAGAAATTAGTCAATCCTATAATTCAAATGTTTATTGTATGTTTATTAATACTTGTATTTAATTCAGTTACATTTAAAATTAATTTTTTATTTAATTAATACACACAGTTAAGTCTTGGATTTTTATGCAACATCAACAAAATGTTTCTCAATTTGTGGACCAAGTGCCTATTGTGGTGTAGTCATCATTAGAGCAACTGCAATTATGCTTTTTTTCTAATCAAAAAGGCTGGTTAGATGCTAGAAAGTTTGGTTACTGTCAGTTTTCAACTAGATTTCTAGCCTATAACCAATGTTTTAATTGAGAAACATTTGCTTGATATTGCATAAAAATCCTAACCATTACACATAATAAATTAGTGATTAACAAATGTTGTGTTCATACGATTATAATTAATTTTTGTCCTATCTCCAGAGCACATATTGCATTAAATAATAAATGATTTATTGTTTTAAGGGATATTTTTATGAAAATATTTTTAGTAGGCCCTACATTCATTTACTATTCTAGTTTCTAACCAAATTTGAATTTATTTATTGTTACTTCTGAAAAACAAAACAATGTAAGCTTGCATTTATTAGAAAGAAAAAAAAATATTTATTTTTGAGACAACGATTGGTGTGTGTGTGAACTACCTAAAGTAATCTAATGTGTTGCATTGTATTACATTATATTTGCTTGCCATCAAGTGTTTCACAGAACTGAATCGCAGTAATGGTGAAACTTATTATAAGACCAACAATCTAGATAAGAAAAAGAGAAATATTTCTTTTAAAATTACATATTGTTTCTATTTTAAACAATATCACTTTTCTAACTTAAAGTTGTTATAATAACTTTTTCTTTTACAAAAATTGCAGTAAAAAAATCAATTGAATATTCATAAAATAGAGGGTCCAAAACAGCAGATTAATGTATTACGTTGCTTTTTTTTCATAAAACTGATAAAATATTACATAAAAAAAGAAAATGTTGTAAAATGAGTTATTGTGATGTGGTGCAAAACCCCTTAACTAAAAAAATACCTACAGTTCCCAAATTCAACACATTGATCGAAAAGAAACCCGACGCAGTCATTTCAATTTTAGTTTTTCTTGTGTTCATTATGAACATCTGAAACTGTAAAAACATTATTATTATTATTATTACAACAATCTTTGTAACGGTAGATTTACATTACTCAACAAAAAAACACGCCCTTTCAAGCTCTGATTACTCCGTCTTTCAAAGAGCAAAGTGATGAGAAAACAATAATATATTTTAGAAAGTAGATTGAGTATCTCAATTACTTAATCATGAATATTTTAATTTTGATATCTTTCAAAATAAACTTTTTATTGTGAGGAAAAATTAAAATATATCGTCTTGCTTAAAATTAGGTCGTTTTCAAACTCATTTAAAAAGCTTAGTTTAAAACATATCAACATGAAAATACTCTAAAGTGATTATATGCTACCCCCCTTCTAGTTTCCAAAACACATTTTTGTTTATCTTTATTTTTGCACCTGAAATACAGAATAGTCAAGAGTTCGAAAGGCGTTTACACTTTAAAACCACCTTAATAAAGAAACACAGTTAAAACTGTTTGGGTTTGGGTTTTCTATCTCTTAAAATCACAGCTGTAAAAACAAAATAAAGGAATAATTTAAGAAGACTTTCACAATAACTTATCAAAATAGTATTTTTTTTATGAATATTTGAAATATTTCAATTAAATAAGTTAAAAATATAACAAGAGAATTTGGTGGACAGTAGAAATAAATGAAAAGGCTGGTGCTCAATTGCTGATTTATAGCAATGAAAACCATAACATTGATGTCTCTGTGAGTGTCTTACTTTGGAACTGAAATTTACTCAGAGAACATTACTTTGGAATCCTCAAAATATAACATGCATGTCATCAACAAATTGTCGAGTAATGTGAATCTACTTTAACTATTATATTTATTTTAGGCACTTCAGATTTAGATGATTGCGATGTGTTTTCGGTTAAGATCTTCTTGAGAGTCAGAGCCACTTTCTTTGCCTGGCATGTGTTTAATAGATCATTCGTTGACGGAACATGAAAAGAGAATAACGGTAAGATATATTTTTAATTTGATTTGTCTTGTTATATAAATTACATATTTTATTTTTGAATCATACAGATGTATCGACTCGAGTTGCAGCAAAGCACTGAAGTGAAAACGTGACCGTAATGATGCACCAATTCATGAATCTGACAAATATTTTAGGGGCATTCATAGCTTCCATAGGAACAATTAATCCGTATACGAGAAAAACTAATTGGCCACCGTACGCGAGACAACTAATGAGAATCATCGGTGACAAAAATTCGTTGGTGGCATCGGCAAGCTCGACGAGCATTTGGTAAGTCATTCTGTAGTATTCGAGTTCGTCGCTGACGTCGAATCGATTGTTAACTACGAGTGTTTGAATTTTTTTATTTAGATTTTCGAAACGGAGCTGCAATGCTTTGCATAGGTACAGAAATTGTATGGCCGGTATATACGGCATTCCTTTGATAAAAATTCCGTATACGAATAAACCGTATTGATCGTTATAGTTAATCGAGTAAATAGCCGATACGCGTTCACTCGAATAGAAGACTTGTTCGTAAGCATAAAGATGAGCTGAAAAATGATTGATAAAAATTATGAGAAACGCAAATTTAAGTAAATTGCGTCCGTAATTTATCAATCTGTTGCACTTTCCGTCATACCGTAGCTTGGAGTCAACTTGTTGCCAAAGTCGAAAGTAATTCTCGTAAGATTTAGTCTTAAATGCCGAACATAAAATGGTGAGACAAGCGCATGTTATTGAAGTGATGCAAAACGTGATCGCGATTATTTTTCGTAAAGGGTCTACTAATTGTAATTTAGTTACATATGTGGCTATTATCAGAATTCCCACCATTGCGAGACAAGTAATTAAGATTGCTGCGTAAACTGTAGCAAGTAAACCCGATTTGTACCAAAACCTTGGTCCAGATTTCTCTTTTCGTACTGGATGCCACAGTCCGTAAATTACAAGAAGAGGAATTAATTTTTGCAAGTTTGCGTAAACTTTCGGATACTCGTAATTCGGTTCCATTCTTTGTATTTTCGTCTTTTTGCTATTGTCTCTTGTTTGTTGAACGTTGTCGTTCGTAACCATATTTCTATCTAAATTTAAGATAGAAGTTAACAGATACAATTTTTGATATTACGAGCAGCGTAGGAGCCTAGTAAGAATCGTATTTTGGATGCTCACCCTGACTTTATATAGAAAGTATTGAACAACCAAACAAAGAAATTTTATAACTTTGTGTGAAATTTGGAATAATATGTAGATGTGAAATTTAATTCCAAATTGATTTTTTAACCTTAGACTACTTTTTAATGTTTGTTTATTCGTGTTTAATTCGTAATATTATCGATCAATGCTTGTTGAATAGTAATAATATTGAATCAGAGGCGGGCTGACCAAATGGCAGCTTTGGCAAATGCTAGAAGGGCAGTTATTCAATTGGGCCGGTTGTTCTTTTTTAAAAAAAAAATATTGCCAACCCAGTATAAAATGCCCGGGCCATATTATTTTTCGAGCACGCGTCTGTATTGAATAAGCTACAATATAAGCTCACATTATGTTAGAGAACCCAACGCCTGCTGCCATCTAATTATTATCAAAAAATGATGTGCAGCTAAATCGTTTAAAATTAATTATATTAAAAAGTATAACTGGAACATAATTTAAAACATCATTTGAGTGTTGAGTTTATCAGAAAATATACCTGGGATTTCTATAAAAAAAATTCTAAAAAATTCATTTATTTATTTGGTTTAAATTGAACTTTTTTTCTGAGAAAGCGATTTTTTTAAGCTTCATTTTTTAAATTTTTCACTAGTTTTTTTTATTTTTCATAACTGTATTCTGATATCAGTGATATGTTATTTACCAACCACTTTGCAAGTTCATTACAGTTTCAAATGTGTATAGTTTTTAAAATCTCTTAAGATATTAAATTTTAATCTAGAGGTTGTGCCACCCAAGTGGGCTTTGCTATTAGAAGTAATGTATATTCGGGGTGATAATAATTATAGGTCTTCAAATAAAATATTACAATCAATAACCAACACAATGAAAATATTGAAATTTATTCATATTCATCATTTTTTTTTCTTCTAGACACAATACAACGACAATACAATGTCCAAAAAGTAAACTTCCAATCAGAACCGTCTTTACTATAAGGGCACACGGGGCCCGTGCCCAGTGCCCCCGACCTCACGGGGGCCCCGAAAGGCCGATATATTCGCTTACACGAAAAAAAGGAGCTTAAATTTTTTTCTATTTTTAGGTAGATACCTACTAAGAATTACCGTCAACATTTCTAAATTGAAATGTTAATAGGACACCAGATCAGATTTTTAAATTTTTTCTAATTTTTACTATCCAATGGGGCCCCCAATTCTTGTGTGCCCAAGGGCCCCGACATGCCCTAAGACGGCCCTGCTTCCAATGAAAAACACGATCGTTTAATACGTTTAACACGAAAACGGATTACACAAAATATTCGTTATGAAAAAACAATTTTTCGGTTCTACACATAAAAATCTACGTAAAATTCTTTTTTGACAAGAAAAAAAAAATCAAGATCTCGTTTTGCAAATTCGCTTTGAGATTGAATCTGTTGGAGAGAAGAAAAACTCTTTCCATACACGAAAATACACATTAGTGGCCGAGTTTTTAGAATTCGGTTATTTTTTGTGTATCCTGCTTAAATAGGCCTACATATTATTTATTAAACATAATATTATGCATATTCACGATATAGATCTTTTATTATTTGTATTCAAAATGACTAATTTTCATTAAAAAGTAGGCGTAGCCAAGATATAGCTTGACTTTTAAATATTAAAAAAATATTGGCATTATTTGTTTTAGATATTCTTATTATTGTATCGTAAATATACAATATTTTAAAGTATGTTTTCTGTTAAGGTGGCTGAATAGATATTTATTTTGTTTTTGTCCTCCAGGTTGGCGTCAATGCCAGCGTCAATGGCCTTTTTTTGTAAAATGTGGAAGCAAAAACGTCAAGCAAACTTTTTTTAGAAACAATATTACGAAAAAAATTTTCAAATTGTTCGTTAAAAAAATATATTAAAAGTTTTTTCATGGCAATATTTTTTAAAAAAAATAAACACTTAAAAGCTGTTTGAAAATGACCCATTTTTAGTTTTTTTTTTCCTCATTTTTTCTCAATTGAACTCGAAATTTATAAAAAAAATATTTTCACCTTTTTCAAACTTTGATAAAAATTAATTTTTAAAGATATCAATCATTAAAAAACTATTAGCATTATCATTTATCACCAACTATTCTAGTTTCTAAATCATTTTGAATTTTTTTTGTTTGTAATGTTTATAATGGAAAACGTTCGCTTGAAAAATTGACATTTTCTCAAAACCGCTGGTGGTAGGTGTGGCGACTATTGTGGGGCCATCCGGCAGTGGGAGGGTGGGGGGTGGCAAAATTAATACCATTAATTATTAATAATTAATACCATTTGCAACGCTTCCCAACATAGCAGCTAACAAGTTAACAACCAAGGCTGTCGAGGCCGTCCACGTGCAAAAGTAATGTAATTAACAATATACAACATAAAACTCTGAATGCATTTTAATTAGATTAATAGAGTGGATACGCAAAAATTTATATTTATTATACCCAGGGTAATTAAATGATCAACTGATCATTTTTCAGAAAAAATTTAGAAGTTCGGAGCTATGCATTCTCAAAGTAGTTTCACTATAATTCATAGTAGTATTTAAAATCTCGTATGGCTCAAAATAATAATCTAATGTGAAATTATAATTTAGTGTGGTGTTCATATTTGATGTGATGATACTCGGGCAAATATTGCCGTCTGTTGCTTCAGAAAATTGCATCGCTGTTATGATGAAACTCAGTATTACACCAGTAATCTAAAAAAAAAACATAAGAAATTTACAAATTTAAATAATGAAATTAAAAAGTTGTGGGAGGTTTTTTTTTATTTTTCAAACGTACGGTTCCTAGGCTCGAAACGCTGATCGAAAAAAATCCCGAGGCTGTCATGTCGATCTTAGTTCTCACAGTTTTTATCACAAACATCTGATACTTTATAACAACATACGACAATAATGAATTAAAATGATCCTAGAGTTCAAGTTGAAATTCAAGTGCCAAGTTTCCTTTTTTTTTAAAAAAAAATGCAACAGAAAGCAGAAACTGCAAAATGCAATAATAAAAAACATACTTCTGCACATATATAGCTCAATATATGATGTTCATAAATATTGAACAGTAATCAGTAATTAAAAATCAATTAAAACATCACAACCTTCTTTTGTGATATTGGTTTCTGCGCTTCTTGCTGCAGCAAAATAGAATATGCCCAATTTATTGCAGAAAGTTTATTAGGATGTCATGGACTCATGGTCCCATAATGAAGCAGTAATACCAATTAATAGTACTGCCGTGGCCCATAAAGATAGCCAGCTCGGGCTAGTCAAGAATCTAAAATTTTATTTTATTAATATTTCTTTTATAATAACTTAGATATACCTCAAACTGTGATGATTGGGATCTGACCTCAATGGAGACCTCCTTGAGTGTTTTAGCCATTTTCTTTGCCTGTGTTTTTTGTTGGACATTGAGCCATTTATCATGTAAAATACAGAGATAAATGACAGTACGTCAAATAGAGAAACAAATAAATACTTTTAAAAAAAAAACTACGTTTTTTGGTACAAGCTTTTATTTCTACTAAGTCATGGTTTTGTTTTTTTTGTTTTTGGGAACTACACGAGTGTAATTTATAGTGTTGTAAATTAAAAAAAGGTAAAGAAAAGAAAGGAAAAGGAAAAGAAAAACGCAACGTGTCCCCGAGATTACTCAATGATTCAGTTAGAAATCTACATTAAAAAAGTGTTCGGTTTTTTTGTTACAAAACTATGTTTTATTTTTAAAAAAAAAAGCTGGGGGGGGGGGGGTGATGAGGAAATGTCAGATTCGTGAATTAAGTCATTTTAATTACCTTCACTATATGATAGTAAATCTGAAAAACATTTTTTAAAATAAAAACTTTAAAAAATATATAGTAAAAAAAGCACGTTCATTTTCAACATTTAAAAATTAAAAAAACCGGGTTTTTTCTAAAAAAATAAAAACATCAAGAAATAAAAACACGTTTTTTTTTTACAACACTAGTAATTTGTTTTATTTTCTTGAAAATTATGTTTAATTTAAGGTACCCTCCTCCTATAACGGTGGATCCTGTACAGGTCATTCGAGGATCATCCGTCAAAATTTGATAAGATTAACAGGTTGCACTAAGTAGAGAGGAGGCTGCAGTGTACAAAATCTAAACTAAGTTATGTGGAAGTTGGTTGAAATAGGAGAAATACAAGTCCACACAAACGGGACAACGGTCATTTCAACTTAAATAAAAGCTTGTAAAAAAATATAATTTAATTAGCTATTTTTTTGTAATTTCAGCCAGTTAATATTTGGTTATACAGGGTGTCCATAAAGTCTTTCCATGATTACAAAAATCCACTGTACACAAACTATGCAAAGTACAAGAAAACGGTTTTCACCTATTTGTAGCCACACTCATTTTTTTTTTTTTTTTCTGTCCGGTTTTCCAGCCCATAAGCAGTCCAGGCGGCGCTGCGGTCATCAAAACCAAATGAGGTTTTCATGAAACGAAATCGGCAACTGCGGTTCAGCAAAACTTTAGAACGGAATATCGACGAGAACCACCGGATGTTAAAAGCATTAAACAGTGGTATCTGAAGTTTAAAGAGACTGGTAGTGTTGGAGATTTGAAAAGAACTGGGCGACCAACTGTGACTTAAGCCATTGTTGATGACCGCAGTGCTGCCTGGACTGTTTACAGGCTGGAAAACCGGGCACGAAAAAAAAAGAAATTTATGAGTGTGGCTACAAATAGGTGAAAACCGTTTTCTTGTAATTTGCATAGTTTGTGTACAGTGGATTTTTGTAATCAGGGAAAGACTTTATGGAAACCCTGTATATCTTACCGATTGTTTAATAAAGGTGGCATTATAGCACTGCAGAGTAAACAGGATCGAAATGACAGACCAATTCATGGTTGTGCTGATACTGTTGATAACATTTGATTCGGTTGTGATGACAAACAAGTAGACAAGGACACTTATTTGGCCACCAAATGCAATACAACTGAAAAGTATAATTGGTGACAGAAAATTGTTGGTGGCATCGACAAGTTCCAAAAGGAATTGGTAAGTGATTCTGTAACGTTCGAGTTCGTCGCTAATGTCGAACCGATAACCTTCTTTGAGTAATTCAATTTTTTCTATTAAATGATCAAAACGTAGCTGCAACGCTTTGCAAAGGAATAAAAATTGCATGCCAGGTATTAACGGCAATCCTTTCACGTAAGTTCCATAGACGAATATACACAAGAGATCGAAATAGATGCGACTGTTAATCGATCCGTTCCTATCTGACCATAATTCGGTTTGAATGCAATTGATCAAGGAGATTACGACATGAAGGCTGACAACGAGAAACATGAGTTTCGATAGATTACGACTGTAATTTCTTAACGTGTTGTCTTTGTCGCAAAGATTTAATTGGGAATCGACATGCTGCCAAAGTTGAAAGTAATTCTCGTGAGATCGTAACATAAATGCCGAGCCGTAAATGATGGCACAATCAATCGTTATCAGACAGATATTGAAGGTAATCATGGTATTTCTTCTTAAAGAATCAGTTATTTGAAGCATGTTTTTCGTTACGTCAAAGTATCCCGTAAGTAAGATACATCCAACGACGATTCCCGTATAAGCCGTGACGAGCGAGAACAACTTGAACTTGAATCGTAGTTCAGATTTGGTTACCAGCGGCCACATTCCAAAAAAAACAAGAATTGGAATTAGTAGTCGGTAGTTGTCGTAGACTTCCGAATACTCGGTATTTTTTTCTGCATCATCCAAAGGTTCGATTCGGTTTGTTTTCTTCATTTCTTTTATAAATTTTACTTGTTTTTATTGTTGCGCTTATTATTAAGATTTTTTTTTATGTAGTAGTTTTTGTATGTAGGCAACTCGTAAGTATATATTGGTAGCAGTTGCTTCTGGGTGTTCGTAAAAGTAATTTATGAAGAGTTGTCAATTAGTTTTTGTAATTTGTTTTTACCACGGTTTGTATACATTTTGCTGCATGGTTACGTGGTTATTTGTTTTTGAGTTAATGTATTAGTAAATAGAAAAGACATTTTGTCAAATAGACAAAAACAAATTCAATTTTTAAATTACTGATAATTATTGATGTGTATGCTTTTAACGTTGGGCGTTTATTACTTTTATTTCAATTTGCAATCAAATACATATTAAGTAATAGCAATTTATTTAATATTTATCTAAGGGTGCTTTTAGACTACTTGTGCTCGTACATTCGGGCTCGTTGAGGTGGCTCGTCGACAAGCCCTGTTAATGTGGACGGATTCGCGTGCAGCGATACAAGTAAAACGACACGCGAGTCAGTGGCTCCGCTTGGTATAAGTACAATATCAAAGAGGTGCTCGTCAAGACTTGCAAGTCATTGGACGGGGACGCGAGCACAGCTTCATTGACTCGCTGTACTCGTGGCGTTTCTCCCAACAATGCGTGCATGATAATAAAACTTGCACTTGTAATTAGAACTTCGTCGTCGCTCTGCACGAGTCAAAGCCTCTGGAGTAACTAAACTCTCAACCCTTAGTTGTCAAGAGCATGAGCTCAAGCCCGACAAGCCAACAAGGGTACCACGGCCGAACCCAAGTACGAGCATGAGTAGTCTAACCAAATATTGTAACAATGTAGAGCTCTTGTTACGGGGCTCAGGTCTTAACTCTCTTAGTTAGAGCCAATACCGGTGTTCATTGAGAGAGTGTTTGATATACAACCAGAGTCCAATGTTGCTGGGGTCGTTCTCTTTGGTATTTCGTTGATTCGACGCTAATGCTTAAAAAGAATCATGTAGATAGGCGAGAAAATGCAAATTGTCAATTATATTTGGTTTATTATGCACAATCATTTAGACATAGTAAAGCAGAGAAGAGTTACAAATTGTGGCGTGCTTAGCCATCGAACCATAATATGAGTTATTTAATTGTTTCGATATCAGAGAATGGACCCAGAAACTACCGAAACACGGATCTTTATACCTAGGGCCTGTGTGCACCTAGACAGGCGCACCCATGCCCAAGGGACCGTGCATCGATGGGTATCCATCGGCCGATATCGGAACCAGGATATGACTTGATGCTGTGTGGTCTTGGTAGAGGCCGAAAGGGGCGTAAATAGGGCACTTGGGGTACGAGGTACCCCCAACGCTATGGTAACGACAAAAGATTAAATACAGGGTGTTACAATACAATGTATATATAATCGCATTTTCACAAATGACTAACAATCAAGTGAATTTTTTTTTAAAAATGTGTGTAACGTTAATAATTCTGTGATTTTGTGTTTAATTAAATATTGGTGGAATTACGAGGAATGCAGCCAATTTCATCTTTTAATTCACAAAACTCAATTCCTGTTAATATGACACTGATTATGACACCAGTAATCTGAAAAAAAGAAAACAATTAATTTAAAAGTATATTTTTTTATAAATGTAAACGTAATAATTATGATAAATACTGATCCTAGACTTGGCACACTAATGGAAAAAAATCCCGATGCTGTCATATCAATCTTAGTATTCTTCGTATTTATCTCAAACATCTTCACCTTTAAAAAAAATTGTTTTCAATAAAGGAAATACATAAAGGTAGAAAGTGTTTTAGAAACTAGAAGAGTAGCTCAATCACTTTAGAGTATTTTGATGTGAATATTTTTCAAAATAAACTATTTACAGACTGCAAAGACTGACTCCATCACCAGTTAGGCAGGATCTGCCACTGTCACCAATTTTGATGAAAATTAAATTTTGTGAAAATTACAAAATAACTCGAACCTTATTTTTTTAATTTTGCCATATGACCATTATTTTTGAGGGAAAAAATTCTCTAAATTTGGGTATCAGACACAAAAATGCATTTTTTTGAAAAATGTGGCTTTTTTATGCTATGTAATCTATACTGATTACCATAGAATTTTGTATTCAAAGACAAATTCATAAATACCAATGAAGTTAATGCAGTATCAGTTGGGTAATTATCATTTTCAAACGGACATAAAAAAGAAGCTTAGTTCAAAAGATTATTATATATGAAATAACCATAAAATTATATTGAGCCAACATTCTAGTTTCTAAAACACTTTCAAGTTTTTCATAATTTTGCTTCTGAAAGACAGAATATATAAAGATAGCTTGAAGATTTCTATAAGACTATTTTAAAGAACGTATAAATGTTTATTTGATTTATTTATAAATGCAGTCAAGAACTAAATATTATATTGTCATTTTAATTTGGATGCACTTCAAATTTAGACGATTCCGACATTGTGTCCGTTGAGAGATTCTTGACAGCTCTAGCCACTTTCTTTGCCTAAAATGGACATCGTGATCGGAAGAAGAAAAAGAAAAAAAAAAGATTGAGAAAAAAAATGAATGAACGTAAATATGTATTATTTTTAATTTTTACATAAATTAAGATTTTTCATACATATCTTTTTACTTCAGTTGCAGCATAACAAAGATTCGTAAATACATACAAAACAATACTCCAATGTATGGATGTACCAATAACGGTGACGATATTCGAATCATCGACGGGAGTGACCACTTCATAGACGAAAAGAATAACTTCTCCAAAGAAATTAATACAACTCATGAGAATCATCGGAGAAAGAAAATCGTTTGTGGCATCGGTAAGTTCGAAAAGTAATTGATGAGTTATACGATAACGTTCCAGTAAATCGCTGATATCGTACCGATCACTCGTTAAAAGTCTAACGATTTTCTTTCTTAGGTTATCGTAACGTAACTGCAGTGCTTTGCATAGGTAGACAAATACGGCTGCAGGCATAAACGGTAAACCTTTGGTATAAATTGCATATATCGTTAAACCGAAGTAATCGGAGTGGACACCAATGGACGTAAGTTTAATGTAATTGTTAGCGATTATCATTAGATAGATATCGTGTGAAATATAAATAATAACTGTGAAAATATTGAAAGTAATGAAACTGAACATACATATCGATAGATTACGAGCGTAACGTTTGAGTATTACGTCTTTTTCGTAATGGCGTAACATCGAATCGACTTCTTGCCAAAGTTTAAAATAATTTTGATGCGATTTAGATTTAAATGCCGAGGTATAAACGATGATCCAAGCGCATGTTATCAAAGTAGAGCAAAAAAGGACAGTATTAGTTCTTCTTAAAGGATCTTCCATATGCAATATAATATGGATTACGCCAATGTATCCCGTGGTTACGATACTACCGAATACGATTACCGTATATGCCGTAATAAGCGAAAACAGCTTGAAGTTACACCGTTGTCCTGATTTGCTATCTCGTTGCAATGGCCACATTCCCAAAAACACGAGAACGGTTATTAGTGGCTTAAAATTGTCGTAAACTTCCGAAAATTCGTATTTTTTGGTCATTTTTCGTAAATATTGTGGCTCAAATCGGTTTGTTTTCTTTGTATTAGCTGCAAATACATATTTTACTTCGTTTGTCATAGTTGTAGTGTCGCGGTTTTGCTTTCGCATAAATGTTCACTTGGATTTTATGTGGCGAAAGTTATTGAGTTCTCAAAAAAGTCTTATTATAGGGCTACTAATATTTAATACGTTTTTAAATGGGTTTTAGGATAATTAGCCAATCATATGTGCATATGTATACATTCTAATAAATGACCAATTGAGGCCAGTATAATAATCGTATTTATTTTTCAGACCAATTTGTGTTTATGAATAGACCCCCCTTTAAGTAGCCATTTGCTTTTAGATTGTTTGTGTAAAATTCGATTCATGGTTAAAATCTATAATCGTTTTAAATGAATGTGTTTGTATAGTTTTGTGTTTTATTGATTATGATTAATTGCATTCTTTCTATAAATTTGAATCGAAAATCGACAAAAGTAACAGATATCGTTAAAAAAAAATGAATAACTTTGTAATTTCTTATCAACAGAAAAATCTCATTTAAGGAATTAATTAAATTCTTGTTTTGAAGTTAATTACATATTCTGTCTTTAAGCAACTAAATGAAGAAAAACTAGAATTTTTTTTAGAAACTAGAAGGGTAGTTCAATCGTATAAATATGTATTTCCATGTTGATATCTTTCAAAATAAACTGTTATGGTAACAAAATTAAACAAAATATCGCTTGTTTAACGTTGGGCTATTTTCGAATTCACATAAATTGTTTATTTTGAAATATATCAACATGAAAATACGTATTTAAGTGATTGAGCTACCCTTCTAGTTTCCAACTAGACTTTTCAGTTTTTCTTCATTTTGCACCTGAAAGACAGAATAATCAGAATTAGAAAAGCTTGTACACTTTAAAACTACCTTAAATTATGTACAAAAAATATGCTACATATTTTTAAAATTATTTTATTTCTTATAAATTCGTAATTCGTAATCATACAATAAAATTATGTTGTAAATTAAAATTTCCCGCCACATTAAAAGTTTTATCGGCTTGTATAAAGTTTTATCGGTGGCGGCGTGGTTGCGCCGACAACTAATTTCCACATGTTTTCTACGGTGGCGCTACCTTGTGAACTTCTTATAAAGCTTGAGAAAATTCTAGAATTTTCTGCATTTTTCGCTCGTGTTCTCGTGTTTGTAGAGGTCTTTATACTAAAAAAACGTTATACATTTTATGTTTTCTAATTGAATACTGCTTGTTTCTAACCTAATAATCGCTTTTTTATTGTTAGATCGTCGGTTTTTTTGAGTTGATAATATGGCAAAATGGGGCAAAGGTGATCCGAGGTGGATTGTAGAAGAAAGACCAGACGCAACAAACGTCAACAACTGGCATTGGTATCATTAATAATTAGATGCAAAATGAATAAAAGAAAAACCACTATCGTATAAACTGTTACGCGAGAGTCTTAATGCTTGTATTTCTAACTTAGGACGGAGAAAAACGCTTCTCAGTGGTCTAAAGACAAACTAAAGGAACTTTTGGTTGGTTTGGAGGTTAAAAACGAACTAGGTATTAAAAGAAACGTGTCTAGTGTTTTTTATACTGCAAAAAACGATGAAAATGCTTTTATGAAGCAATCCAAGAAAGAATTTCAAGATTTATTCGAAGCTAGAAAGGTGCATATGCAATTTTGGTGATGAAATCTTTAAAAAAAATAACCTTTTTATAGCAGTTTGAAAAAATGTATTGTTTTTTACAAACCAAAATTGTTGAAAGTAATGTTCAATTTGCTTTTAAAAAGTTTATTTTAAAAAATATTGCCGTAAAAATTTTGTTTTTCCTGTAGTTTGCTTGACGTTTCGATTCTTTCGAATGAATATTGAAGTTCATCAAATGAGCTACTTCAAAAAAAAAACCTCGTATTTTTTCAGTGCGGATTCACCGAAATTAAACAATTTAAAACCGTTTAAATAGGAAGTTGCCGAATAACGGAATTAACGAAACTAGAAGGGGAAGCGTCGGCCAACAACCGTAAAGCGAAACTGATCTTCTTTTACGAGTGGGTCATCAAGCTTGAATGGGTCGGAACTGCTAACGGAGGAGAAGGCGAGGAGATAAAGGGGAAGGTCGAGATTCCGAATCTAAGCGAAGAGAACGAAGCGAGCGATCTCGACGTTAGTCGAAAACATTTTTTATGCGTTCTTGTAAATTTTGAGTGTAACGTTTTGTTACGTCTTTCAGATATCTGTCGGTGTCAAGAGTAGTTCTAAAGATGCAAATCAGTTGAAAAAACTCATGCGGACAGAAGGAACCGCAAGGATACGAGAGCGACTATCACAATACGTAAAAGATCTAAAAGAAGGTTTTGGCGGTTGACTTGACGAAGACCTGACTGCAAAAGCCTTTCTTTTGTAATAATAAATCGAATCGTTTTTTTCCTTTGCTTTGATAGAATTTTCTGTAGGAATGATTTTACCAAAAAAGGATGCCGTAAACGACGTTAGGACAAACAAAGAGTCTGTTACGATCAAGATGTCCACTCAAACGAACTCGAAGTCGTCCGAAACGACGACTTCGAAGATGAATAAGTTGGATATTGCCGGAAAGAATGTTGAAACCGCTAAGTTGGAGCAGAAAGAGAATTTCAAGTGTACGGCCGAAGAATTGTACAATGCTCTCACTGTTAAGGAGGTAAAATTGTATGAGTTATCGATTCATTGCGGGTCGTAATTTAAGGATTCTTGTTGTTTGTGTCGCTTTTTTGATTATAGATGGTTCAAGCTTTCACTCGTGGCCCTTGCATGTTCGATGCTAAAGTAGGAGGAACGTTCCAGTTATTTGATGGAAACGTATCCGGAACATTTCTGAAACTGGTGAAAATTATGTTTTAAATGAGATGTTGATAAATGAGAACGATGCTTTGAAGAGACATTCGAAGGTTTAGTTAGAAACTAGAAGAGTACGAGAACTGTATTAAACATTCATTTTATGGCAATACCTTTCAAAATAAGTATTTTCTGTCAGTTTGAATATGGTTCTCTTCGATTTTCAATACAATCGGTTCAATTTCGATCAAAGTTGGAGATTATTTTTTAACATAGAACTGTTAAAAAATAATCTCCAACTTTGATCGAAATTGAACCGATTGTTTAACCATTAACGAATCACTATGGCTGGCCAGTCTATAGATATCAATAATTGAATGATAGATATCCAAAGTTCGGCCATTTTGACATGAACAGTTCACCATAGTGGTCATGAATTTTAAAGTGTAAACAGCTCTCGAACGTTTGACTATTCTGTCTTTTAGGTGCAAAATGAAGAGAACCGTAAATGTGTTTTAGAAACTGGAAGGGTAGATGAGAATAAAGGTTATTTTCACATTGATATATTTCCAAAATTAAGCTTTTTATGTGAGTTTAAACTTTAAACAGAAAGACATTTTTAGTTTTTGTCTATAAAAGGTTTATTTTGAAAGATATTAACTTGAAAAGACTCTTTTTAGTGGTTCTTCTAGTTTATAAAACGTTATGGATTTTCGTAATTCTGCTCCTGGAGAACAAAATAACCGGAGTTGAGCATCAGTTGTTCATAAATCAACTTAGCAAAGTCTATAGAGAGATGAATTTTAGTGCTTGCTAATGTGGCAGCCTCGCGGCGTTTTTATCATTTTTTTTCACGTTTCTTTCGTTTTATAGGAACCGAATAAGAAACTAGAGATGACTTGGAGGTTTTCCGGTTGGCCGAACGGTCATTACTCAACCGTCACTTTGGATCTGGACCAAAAGGATGAATGTACGACGATCAGTCTAACTCAGAAAGGCGTTCCTGCGAGCGATCTCGAACGAACCAAAATGGGATGGAGTCAGTATTATTGGGAAAGTATGAAGGCGACCTTCGGATTCGGAGCGATGCTCTTTTGAGATCGGCTTTTTTTTGTTTGGGAGACTGGTTAGTACGTTCTTAATTGAATTATTCATCCTTTTTCTTTTTCGATAAACAACTAGAATTGTGCATGACCGATAGTTTCGTAATTTTTCTCGCAAAAAAAAAGATTCGTCCCTTGAAAATTTTGCTATATTTATGCTGTTAAGAAGCTCGTAATTCGAAATTACTGAACGGCTTAATTAAACTTGTACATTTTTACAAACACACACATTATATCGTAAGAATTTAATTTTGAGGACGTCATTCTATTGATTTTTATTGGCCTGTTTGTGGATCTTACCGATACTTGGCTGATAATCATTATTCAAATTTAACGCCATTAGATACATATGTATACGAATGCACCGATTATTTAGCGGTTGGATTAATTTATGGGTTTTAAAAGAAAAAAGTTTCGAATAATTGGCTAGTAATAAATTACTTTTCGGATCATTACGGATTGTAAATCTTCTGAAAGTATTTTATAAAGCAACAATAATTATGCTTTTCTTTGATAATTCTAGCCTCTAACCAGGCTTATCTGTCAATCATTTCACGCATAATTCATGTGACGTCACGTCCATAAATGACAGGCAGTTAGAAATAGGTCAAAACTTCAGTTGGCGCCGCCTTTGTTATGACGACAGGCAACTTCTAATTGGCTGGTTATGAAGTCTGACGTCACATGTCCGCCATTTTCAACGTCAGACTACATAACCAATCAATTAGAAGTTGCCAGTCGTCATAACAAGGGCTGGACCAGCTAGTGGTTGGCCCCACCGGCTATGAAATTGTGTTGGCCCCATCCCCAAAATAACCAGTGATTTGCCCCTTATAAACCTTCAGCATTTGGACCCCATTTTCTTTTAGCCCCCAATTGACATTGAAATGAAAGGAGTAAAAAAAGGAACAAACGACGCGCATGAGGGATGTAAAAAGGGGAGGGGATAATAGTAGCAAAATTAAACTACAGTTTATCATGGGCAATTGTGCCCAGCATTACAATTTCTTTTCCTCCGCCCTTTTATGAACATCATCATCAATTTCTAATTGGGTTTGTTACTTGGTCTGACGTCATAAAAGGGCGGAGGAAAAGAAATTCTAATGCTGGGCCTGTGAATTTTGCTCCCGTCATTTATGACGGGTTACCCCACTAGTTTCTAATTAATTAACTGCGTTGTCATGGCTACATAATACACGTATATTTGAATTAACGACTAACATCAAAACAATAGCCCCGCATATTATGTTGCTTACTTAAAGCCACTTCGTGGCGCTCTTCATTAAATGACCACCATGACTCGGAGGAGGAGAGGATCACATGATATCCATTTAGACCAATCACGGTTGAGAACAGGTCAAGAGGGAGCCTCTTCCAAATTGTGCTGCAGAAGCAGCAGAACACGAGAAAACAAAACCAATTTGTCTTGCTTCACGAGTTTAGTTACACGTAAGCGAAAAATAAAGCGAATCCTAATTCCTCAAACCCAGAAGAACATCTACTGACCGAAATATTCCGGTTTTGTCCAGAAATAACTAAGAAAATCAACTTTGAAGTTACGGTAAGTGTTTCTAATTAATGTATTGGGTGGCGGTGAATTTGAAATTTTGCAAAGTCATTGCCGTCTCGATCATTGGAGTCCGAGTCATTGGAGTCATCAGAGGATATGGAAGTGGAAACATGCCTCGTTATTTTAATTATTCTATTGTTATAGAATAACATTTAAGGGAAATTTAAAGTGTTTTTGAAACTAGAAGGGTAGTAGTATACTATTGTCAGTGTTTATATTATTCAAAATAGGTCTTTAAAAAGACAAAGTTTTAAAAATAAATAACGTCTACTTTGAGTTAGGTCAATTTCAAAGTCATATCAAAAGAGAAAAGCCTATTTTATTTAAAAAAAATATCAATATGAAAATACATAAGTGCCCTTCTAGTTTCTAAAACAATCATTTTTTTTTATTTTCACTTTAAAAGTCAGAATAATTAGTTTTCAGGGTCGTTTGCATGTGAAACCCACCTTATTATAATATGACCCCCTGATTGATAAAGACAAAACAATATCACAATAATTAAATATAGCTTATATAGCATATATGGAGAAAGAACATCAATAAAGTTGTGCTTTCTTCGATTAGATTCGAAGAATCCAAAGCTGAAGTTGGAATGTATGCAGATATCCATTGTTTGGCAATATCATGTCTCTTGAATCAGTTCAGTTAGGTGGTTCGCAAAGAGACGCTCTTCTAGTGAGTTTTCAGGAGGCGAAGGTAAAGAAATCGAATTTCAAACACAAAATTCTTCATTTTGAGATGTTTTTTAACTAGCGGCTGCAAAATATGCAAATTGAAAGTTACGTTGGAGTGGAACTGGACGTTTCAGAAGCAAAATAAATTGAAAGTTTTAGAAACTAGAATAGTAATCCAATCACTTCCGATGATTATTTTTGAACTCTGGTTATTATCTGCGTTTTAGGCTCAACACTAATGAGAAATTGAAATTGCCTTAGAAGCTAGAACATTGGTTGAATTGCGTATTTTCATTAGTATTTTCTTATGATTTAGTAATAGTATTTTCCTTTTGATATTTTTCAAAGTAAACATTATGTAACACCCAGCAACCCCTGTTCCCGCCAAAACTATAGCCTGGGGGTAAACAACTCCTGTTTGTCCCTCCCTTCTTTCCCAATTAATATTCTGACGGTGGAATGATACACTTAGGACCTTGTTCACTTGGATCTGGTTACACCTCGTAGGTGTACACAGGTCCAAGGTATAAAAGGACCATGTTCCTTTTTTTTCCCTATCCTTGTCTTTGCTCTAACTTGTATTACGTTGAATATTTCTGTACCACATCATCATGGGCTTGAGGACGCACCTTTGATAAATAACATTTGTCTTTGTAATCTTCACGTTTCTTTACAAAGATGAATAAAAGTGTTACAATAAGAAACCACGTTGTCTTTATGTTCCAAAACTAATAACTTCTCTACAGAGGCCGGAGACACCATAAGGTAAAGAGTGCATACAGATCCTGATGCAGCTACAACATCTTCTACTGCCGGTAAATATCAACAGGAGGAGATGTACATCAGCGTCAATGGAGAATAGGATGGCCACCATCCTTCTGCACAGATTTCACCCCATGCAGGAGGATGATCGCAATCCATCGCCATCCAACTCTTTCTGTAGCTCGAATCTTCTCCGATGCAGAGAAGTAACGAGTTACAAGAAACAACATCTACAAGTTGGTCAAAATAAGTCAACATCAAAAGCTCACATTTGGTGGAGGTGGGGGGGTATGCCTCCATTTGCCTTCTCCGACCTTTCTACAGAAACCGTCCTTTGTCTAAAGTTTCGTGATTGTGCCTCACGATCCTTCGTCCGTCCTTTTTATGTTGGAGCTACGTGTGGAGACCAACGATCGCATCAAAAGTCAACCGCGTGGCGCCGTTTTATGTTGAATCGCGAAAGAGACTTGTGGCTACACACATCACATTTCAATCGCGCGATTCTGTCCTTTCCAGAGAGACATGTGGAGAAAGAACTTTTGTCTGCCATTCGCTTAGCACTCGGGGAACACAGAGGGCAACTTGTGGACACACGTGTTTCCGTCCATGTTTTTGTGTTCTATGTTTTATGTTTCATCGTCATCCTCTTTGTTCTTAACTCTTACTTAAATTTCAAAGTGAAACACACTTGACCCTCCTCCGTAGGTGGGCAACACTTCTAACACATTCTTTTTACACTCAGAGCTAGGTTTGCTCAGCCGAAACTCCGTATCATTGTGAGGTAAGCCAACGAATCTCATCTACTTGTCTTTTCACCTATTAATAGGCCTTTAAAAGACGTGTCTTTTAAATGTGCGTATTATCTTCACTCTTCATTTTAATTTTCCAAGCAAGTTTTTGTTTTAGCTCCGTATCATTGCTAGGGGCTTACGAGCTTAAAACACACTTTTCTCTAGCCACGTGGGACTCTTGTCCCCTCTTCTCTTTGTTCTTTTGTTCATCCATTATGCTTCCCTTGGGACCTCTATGTCCCAAGTCATCATCTTCAAACTCACCATCATCACCTCAATACTACTTCACATGAACTATCTCCATTGGACACCATTGAAGCACCGGTCGCCATCTTGGATTAACCGGGAACTTTTCAAAAAGCACCAATGAAGCGGTTTTTCGCTCCATGTGAGTGTTTGGCTGTATCTTCCTTTCTCTTTTTGTTCTTTCCTTCTTTCTACTCTTCCAAAGGGCCTGCACTTGCACACCCCTGGTGGAGTTTCTCTTTCAAGAGAAAAGTTATCTTTTCTTTTGAACATTTCTCTCTTTTAACTGTTCTTCCTCCTGGTGACCATCAAGTGCCACCTGGCGGATTTTCATTATTTCGAACATATTTCGAACATTTTTCGGACATTGCAATAAAATCAACAACCGGAAGCGGCCACCACAGCGCCACCTACGGACCTCTTCTCTTCACTCATCATAGTTCCTCACTACCAGTGACTGCCCTTTTCATCCAGAGCCATTCAGTAGCAAGGACGGCTAAATTCATCATTCTGAATATTTCTTCTTGTTCAATAAGCTTTTTGCTTTGTTGAACAATCATCATTTCTCCATTTCTAGACTGATTTGCTCTTTCAATAAAATAGATTTTTTAGAGTGTGGGCACCACACCAGAATCCTCTACTCTTTGAGCAATTCAGCTTTCTTCACTCTTTCCTGTAAAAGCCCAGCCATCTTGGACTTTTATTCTTTTTATTCTTCTTGTGATAGTTCAGCCATCTTGAATTTTCATCAAACTCTTATCCTTTTTTTCTGCTAAACAAGTGAATCTAAGTGTGCGGGTACCACGTTTTAGTTTCACTCTTCCCGTTATTTCCAACTTTCTTCCAGTGCAATATTCAATTGGGTGCCACACTCGAATTTGCATCATACGCCTGCTGTTTTTTATTGAGAATTCTAAAACTCTCAGTCTCCACGTGGTCGCCAAAATAACGTGTTGAGCGAGAGATCCTTCCAAGAAGACTCAATAAAGAATTTATAATGATACACCAGTTGGGAACCATCACGCCCAACTGAGGACATTATAACCAACACAACATGCCACGGGCCTGCAACAACAACACAACTACACATGCGAAGCAAAAGTAATCTACCGTAACTCAGTGTATAAGAGTACAAGTGTCGGTTACCGACAGAAACACCAATTTCCAGCGCACAAGAATGCACATCGAGTTACAGAACCATGACGGCATGTTGAGCAAGTCGCCTCATACTGGACCCGATTCGGAACCAAGAAGTATCGCTCAGAGTGTGCTCGAGAACCGTCTGAGCTGCACACACCGAATCGGACGCCGCAGGACTCGTACTTCACCACAGATCTGCACCACTTACACTCTACATGCCGCATCATCAATCATGGCCACCTGGAACGAATCTTCGGATCTCCTGCCTGATCACCGGGGCTCTCACGAGAATTCACAAGATAACCCTATCATTGTTAATGATGCAACACCACCGCCGCAGTCGACTGAGCCTAGTCTCTTTGAGTTATCACAACAGGTGACCACGCTAGCCGAATGCATGGATTGGCTCATAGACGATCGTTTCACGTCAAACCGACCAACAACACGGTGGAAAACACGCACACATCATCATGACGATGATTCTGACATGTCTGCAACCTCTTACTATGTTACAGAAAGCCACATGTTCCGCATCATGATCGTCACGACAAACTACACACCACGTCATCTACCGTGCCACCCTGACTGGCAGTACACTCCATGCACAAGCGAACAATTGCGTCGAGACCAGTCAGACTTTCAGCAATGTAGAGACGAGCGTGCGGAGCAACCGTGCGCACCACTGACTATGACACGTGCTGACTCCACAATCTCTTTGTCCCGGCTGCACGTGGTGACCGTCGCTTGGCACCCACGGAACAGCACCAGGGTAAGGCCCGGAACCAAGACCCAACACAGGATCTTTCAGCATATGCACCACGTTTTCCACCGCACGTGGCAGCACCGATGACGACTGGGATGTCAAATGTACAAGACGGCATCTATCGCCCAGAGACCTCGACCGATGATTTCAACAAGAAATACAACGGCTATCACCCAGCCGTTGCAATCCAGAAATTTGATGAATTAACAGGTTTCTGCCCCTTCCTGGAAGAATTCAAGGAAGTGGCTCACCTGTATGACTGGACTGACCACCACAAGGAAGAGTATCTCACTGGGTGCTTCACCGGGGCTGCCCATATGTGGTTGTGCAAACTGAAGTATGAATGTTGTGGCATTTCGTGGCCCGAGCTGTGAGTACAAATGATGGACACGTTCGGTAGGCCGAATGAATTACCCATCCTGGAGAAGCAGTATATAGAGATGCTTCAAGTAGAAGGCGAGGGCACCCAGGCCTTCATCTGGAAATTTATGGCCCTGGGCGACCGAGTTTATCCATACATGGGCGATCAACTGCGCATAAATCAGTTGCATCGTGTGCTACATCCAACCCTTCGAGATGCTGTCCATCATGCAACCACTACGTCAGTTAAGGACTTCCCCAATGCCGTCCTCAACATTGAGGTAGTCCTATTGTCCTTAAACAAATGGCCATTGGAACCGAAGGCTGCATCTGGTGCACAAACGGGCAAAGAAGCATCGAAGACCGATAAAGAGCAGGCAGTAACCGCCAGCTCTAAAGACCACACACATCGTTTTAGGCACGATAAAAATTAGAACCAAACTTCAACGACTAATCTGGGGCGACACTCCATAACATCCCCCTCCCAGCTCCAGTTTCAACCGGAAAGGCACCACCGTGCGAAAAACCCGACACCGACAGTTCCGACGATCCTGAAAATGTACCTATTCACATAATCAATCGGGCACCCATACGTGCATGGACCTCAGACGAATTGATCCAGTGGCAGGACACACTCGACATCCTCTCCACATCTATGGAGGTGGGAAGGGTGCCACGAAAATCAAACGGTAGCCGTCATGGCCCCGGCACCCAGCCACCAACAAAGGGTCACTCCTGCTGCCGAAAACTTATGAAGATGGTATATCACCAGCTGATGGACAGCTGTTCACCTCAGGAAGTCGGAGAATACGATGCTAGCGACAGACATCCGCGCATCGCCATCACCATCAATGGAGAAGTCATACATATGCTCGCGGACACCGGAGCTATTGGAAGCGTCATCTCAGTTGAACTCGCACAGAAGCACAAGTTTGAAATTGAGCCTGTGTTAATCCCACCCAACATTCAGGGCGTGGGAGACCTGAAGATCACTGTGGTAGGAAGACTCGCCGCAATGGTTCAGCTGGGCACCCACACTGTGCGAGGGCACCTGCTGGTGATTACCGGCCAGCCTGAGGCTATTCTAGGCCGAGATCTGGGTCGAGCTTTTTACACCTCGTCGTGTCCATGACTACAAAGTATACTTAGAGGACGACTTCGAGTCCACACTCCGACAAAAATGCATCGAAGCACACATCGGATGGGCTCTGGGAAAGACTTCATCAGAGGCTATTGATAAATCCAACAACGCCTCTGGGGTGGTGTAAAACCTCTACGATGTTGCTCTAATCGAAGACCCTGACGAATTAGAAGTGTACGGAAGCGAGGATCAGGCATCCGCTCAGGTCACTTCCTACGTGTTCGTAGTTTATGACAGTCTCTTGAACAGCGTTAATTGTGGAACCATTTGTATGGGAGAACCGGCCTTTCAATCGGAAGAATTTGCTACGAATGTCGATCCCGATATCGAACTGGTTACTACTTCAGGTTACAGAAAGAACGGAGCTCTTTCTGTTCTGCAGGTTACTTTTTAATGACCGTTTGTCATTTTAATCATTGACATTTTTTTTGTTTCATTTAATAGTGTAACATTCGTCCACAAGTTGTGACCATACATTTTTTAACGCCATGTTAAATCGCATAGGAACAAAAAGCTGTCCTGCAAACGTTTCAATAACTCATTTAAAATTATTTAGAGCATTGACAAAAGAAAATTAGCAAGTGCATTAACGTATTAGTTTCACACTTGATTCGTTTCTATAAATTTTGAAAAGGTCCTTCCTTTTTTTAAATAACGTTTAAAATCATATGTTGCTTAACTCTATGTTAAGTTCCGTAGGACCAAAAAACCGTCCCACAAAAATTAGAAGAACTCATTAAAAATGATTTAGATGTAGCACGTGCTGTAATGTTGTGGTTTCTATGTATTGTTCGTCTGCATACAAATGTGACCACACATGTGTAATGCCCGTAGACATACGGGTGCATATGTCTGTACACATGCACAAGTGTGTACATTTGCATACATGTGCTTACCCGTGTATGTGTGTACATGAGCATAGATGTGCATGCATGTGTGTACATGTTTGTACACGTGCACACAATTATCTATGTGGGTAAACGTGTACACATTAGTATACATGTGAGTATACGTGCACACACTTGGGTACATGTGTGTGTGCACATGTAGAATCTATTTGGGATTATGTTAATGTTTTTTTAAATTCATTTAGCATATAAAAATATTTTTAAAAATTAATTTTTCACCATATGCTTTCTTAATATGGTATGTCTATAAGTATCCACTAAGAATGAAATTAATGTGTGGAACATTTATATAGCCACCTTAAAACAAAAATGTTTCAATTCAAATATAATTCCGCCTTATTTAAAATCACCAACCACACGAAAAACATGCAACATGTTTTTCGTGTGGTTGGTGATTTTAAATAAGGTGGAACCGTGGAAAACAATATTTCCTTCGCTGTTTTCATTTCAACTCCCAAGCAGCTTGACCCCTGATGCCTATTTCTCACAACCTTCATGTAGCTCGGGCTAAAATAGCCTTGGCTAAACGACTGTGTTCACATGTGAGCAGCTACATATGGGCTTTGTGACCTGCCTAAAGGTGGTGCTGACTACAGCATATTTATTTCATTTTTACAAATTTGGCACGGGCCATTGTGTGGACATTGTGCTGTGTATAGCCTGAAGAGAAGAAGAAAATAGCTTTTTATTGCTTTCTGGACACCAATGTGACTAGCCGACAAGCGACTCAGAATACAAATCAATACAAATGTACATAAAAACAGGTAACAAATTAGTTTGAAATTAAAAAAAGGAACAGAACATGATGACAATGGGAATAGATTGGACAGAACAAAATAAGGTTGACTAATAAACATAGCAGGGTTAGGTGAGGCATAGTCTTTGAGTCGCGCTGTGTTGATGGTTTCGCACAATCTGTACTGAGTCTTTGATGACTGACGTCACAATGTTGGTTACCAATGATTTTGGAAGGTTGAACCGGACACGGAAATCTTCGAAGAGCCTGGGTATAGTGCCTTTGGCACCGACCATGAGACTGATAATTTCTATTTCATCTAGTCCATAGCGCTCCTGATAGAAGGGGATAGTGTCTTTGTAGTAATCCACTTTTTCAGCATGAACTTGCAATGGCTGATCCATGTGGTTTTCTGTTCTGATGGTCGGGTCCACCATGAATTTTTTCTTGTCGCCTTCGCGAAAAGCAATGATATCTGCTCGTTTGTTACTCCCACCTAATGCTTGGCAGTGGATCTCCTCGTCAACTTTGAATCCAGCTGAATGAAGAGCAGAAGCGATTGATGATCGGACACGGTTGTGGCGGGTGTTATGGAGAAGGTAACCCTGGTCGCACTTGCCAAGGACATGGGCAATGGTTTCAATCTCTTTGTGACAGTGTCGACAAAGGTTTCCATCCTCAGCATGTGCACGCCCAGGGTTACCCCGAACAGCAGTCAGGTTTCCGGTCAACTTCAACCCTTCAATCCATTCAGAGTTCGAGAGGACTGATTTATCAGTTATCCACTTGTTGGCATATGATACTTCGGAATAGAGAGCCACGCCTGAACCCCTCCCCATGGTCGTCCACTTTAGAAATGCATTGGAACGTAGCCCTTCACGCATATGGCGAGAAGTTTCTGTTACTGGAAAGGGTTGCAAGGAAAGCTTACCCCTCGATGACGTTATCTCCTGTGCCAAATCCCGGAGGTGCCTACAGTATATGTCGCCACTGGTGAGAAGTTTCTGACAGATAGATATGCTGCAGGAAAGCCTCCCATTCAGCACGAACGATGCCAAGACCTTTGAATTTACGAGGGCTATACAGCATGGCATCTGCTGTGTCCCCAGGGAGACAAAGGATTTCCTTGACCGCACTTCGGATTTTCTTGTCAACATCAGCAAGGAATGATTGCTGGAGTTGTTGGAGAGGTGCATTCTGGAAGGAGAATGTGGTCTTTGGCCAGATGAATTGGTTGATGATATTCAGCTTCTAGTCGGCTTTTAGGAGATGAGAAGATACTAGCAAGTCCAAGTCTGCTTTCAGGTTGCCGATAAGGGCCCTGTTGTCGAAATTTATTTCACTGCCAAAGGTGACTCTGAGATATTTAATTGTCTCATTATTAGGGCTCGGATTTTTATGCAATATCCAGCAAGTGTTTCCCAATTTGTGGCCCAAGTGCCAATTATTGTGAAGTAATCATCATTAGAACAAATGCAATTATGCTTTTTTTCTCTAATCAAAAAGGCTGGTTAGAGGCTAAGATGTCTGCTTAATATCAGTTGTCAACTACAGTTCTAGCCTCTAATCAGTGTTTTTGATTAAAAAAACAATTGTTGGTTAATCTAAACTGAGATGGTTACTTCACAATTGGCACTTGGGCCACAGATTGAGAAACAGTTGCTTGATACTGCATAAAAATCCGAGCCCTACTCATTATTAGCGATGGAGGTGACGAAGTTGGCTCCATCTAGAGGTACGTCCTGTTCGGTTAGGCTGCCTTCTTTAACAACAATGGCTGATGATTTTTGTGCATTAATGTCTAGCCCTATGCTCCGGAACAACGAAATCGCAAGTTCAGCAAGGCGTGTTGCGGACTCGACTGAATTAGCGATCAGAACAGTGTCATTTGCAAATCCCGCCACAGAAACACTGCCAAGTTCATCGGACAGCCGAAAGCCATAATGCTCTGAGATGTCGTGTTCGGAGAGTTCTTCTAGGATGAAATTGATGGCCATTGTTGGAGTTGCATTCGATCTGCGTTGTATTTCCCTAAAGTTGGGTGACAACATTGCGCAGCTTTGATGGCATGTTTGTCTGGTTGAGGACCTGGAGCAGGTCTTGGTGGCCAACATTATTGAAAGCTCCAGTTACATCGAGCATGATGATGACAGTCTCGCTTTTCCTTATTGGCTGCCTGGAGACACCCGTTAACGATGGTTGTGTTGATGTGTTCCGGGTGTAGAAGTGAACCCACGTTGGTGTATGGAGAGCAGTGCAAATTCCTGCAGCTTGCAATCGAGAACACGCTCGATGATCCGGCGGATGACCGATGACATAGAGATGGGACGCCAGTTGTCAACGGATTGTGGGTCACCTTTCTTGTAGAGCAGAATTGTTCGGGATGACCTCAGTGGTTTTGGCATGTAAGACCAACGCTGCATGATTGTTCCGATGAGACCAATGGCATCTGCAGCTGCCTGGCACTTAAGAGGGCGCATAAGTACCCTATCAGGTCCAGGGGATGTGTCCACCGCAATTTTTTTGATGGCATCCATTACTTGTGCTGGCTCGAATTCATCGGAGTATGCTTTGTCAAGAGTAATTCTGAACAGACTCGGGTATTATGCTCATATGGGAGCGGACACTGTTGTTGGGTGTACTGAGACTTGCCTTGAAGGCTGCATATATGGTACTCATATCTATGGTACAATTTGATGGCTTGTTGGAGTTCATTACTGAGCGAACCGCTTGTCTTCTCCAATTGTAGTATAGAAATTGGGTCTTCTGATATTCATATGAGGCATTCCGATTCTGCCTTTCCCGTTTACTTCTTCGTTGCAGGTTTGTGGTCTCCGTATAGTGTCGGTCCATGTGTGCAAACGACTTTTTTTCCGGGCCTCGAAGAACTTCTGGGCCGGGTGTTTTGGACCGGGGAGGTTATGAATAGCAGCTGCAGCCGTCCGTTGAAAAAGTTCAACAACTTCATCAAATTTCTCAGTGTCTGGGTCCGAATCGAGAAGAGCACGAAGCAGTTGATTGAAGGGTGCAAAGTCAGAGGCAATGGTGTCATTTGTGGCATCAGGGCTTTTAGAGAGAGCAGCTGCAGGAACATCACTTGGTTGATACTGGCTTGCTATTGTTGTACGATGGTGCTGCGGGTGAGACTGCCTTATGTGTTGGCTGACGCCACGTTTGGAACCAAAATGTTGGTTGCTGTGTGGGCAAAGGAATGGAAGAGCATCAGATATGGTGACACTAGGGGCAGGCCTGGGGATGGGTAGGTCTGCTAGATCGTTGCTACTACCATGGGCCTCTGGTTGTCCAGTGTTGGGCTGCAGTTTGCAGTGCGGTCGATGTGTACTCAGATGGAAGAAGGAGCAATGGCACCAGTCACACTGCATCATTGGGTGTGGTGGGGCAGGGGCAAGTTGTGGAGTGCAACCAGACACCACACATTCCGGCGCTGGATCACTATATGTATGGTCATATAATGCCATATGACAGAATAGAGGTGAATCAGTTATACTTGTGCAAGCAGGTAACAAAAAGCAATGAAATAGTTTCGACGTGTTGATTGCGCAGACAACATGCAGAATAGACAGTATAATTTATAACCTATATGGTGTAAAAAGTTACTTACAGAAACGTAAGAAATTAGCATAGACCAGCAAATCAACAGAGTAGTGATTTTATTCAGAAACAGTAAACGAGATAACAATGAAAACTAACCAATGATGGTACTATTACTTCCTAAAATAAAGTTAGCCACAATTACGCAAGGTATAAGAAGAAACAGCAGTAACCGGACGAGTTAAATGGCTGCATTGGTTTGTGAACGATAAGGCACATGGAGAACTGTAACCAAAATGACAAAACGAACGAAAAACACAAACAAGCAACAACAAAACGAACAAACAAGAAAAAGCCGTTAGTGTAAAAATAGACGTCTATTGGTTCAATCGATCATTTTTTTAGACTCGTTTTACGTCTTAATTGAAAAGAAATAACGCGAGAAATTAAGAATAAACGCCCATTAGGCAATTTTAAAATTAAAATTCATAATTATATAATACATAATTGGAGGCAAAATGGCTGATATTGTCCATACTAACAAAACTGAATTTCATGAGTCTTCATTGAACACACTAAATGCAACATATTTTAATTGTAGGTAGGTTGATGATTTAGAGTTTATGGAAATAAGTAATTATTAAATAAAGATCTATTGATAATTTTAATAAATTAACAAATAGACTGAAACATCTAACAATGGAAATAGAAAAGGAATGACGCCATTTTCTATTCAGATTTATGACCACCAGGTGGCGTATGATCAAGTTAACTTTGTCTTGCATTCACACTAAATAATGTGTAGGCTACATATGGGTAACCAAGGCTACCTAACCAAAGCTAACATTTGACATTGACCACCATCTAGTGTGTGTTCTCACAACCCTTATACATAGGCTAAGTCCTTAGCCTGAGCTACATGAAGGTTGTGAGAACTAGGCATAAATATACTTCAATTATGACGTAATATAACTATTGTATGACCCGTTTATTGACAGCTGTATTTTTTAACTTATTATTTTCTAGTCGCCATTTTATTGTCATAATTATTTCTTTCTTTTTGGGGGGAAAACACTTGTCCTGTAATTACAAGTTATATATTTTTATTAGAATTTTTTATGTTTTATAATAAATAAAATATTTGTCTGATAAACATTAACATTATTTAACATTTTTTTTAATGAAACATGGTTACCGGCGTGCCGCCGCCGACTAACGTCAACCATTTTCTGGTTTTTTTTTTATAAAAGAGTTTAAATTCATGTTTCTGATTGGCTAAAATAATTATTTTCTGTCACGACTCCGCCTTTTGGAGTTTTCCAACGAATCATGTACGTGTGAATTCCTGTTTCTAATAATAACGTTGAAACTGGCACTCCCATTTTCACAGTAGTTTTTGGCGCTGGTTGATTAATGTTGGTGAAGTTATAAGGGGAAAAGGAAGAAACCAGTGGAATTTTAGTTTGTTATTTATTTAATTTTGTGTGTTTCTTAATGTATTTCTTCATGTTTATGATGTGCTAAGGATGGCTTCAAGTAACCGAATCCCTAGCGAGCTAAACGGTGAGTAAAATGAGATGTTTTTAATCCTGAAACAGTTTCGTTTTTTAACACTTGATAACAAACCTAATGTGAAATGGACATAAAACAAGAGATTTCATGTTGAGAATGACATAAATGCATTATGCAAATGAGCCTCTTCGTTAAGATTCTTTTGCAGCTATGATTGAGCTAAAATGTAGCGTATATATGACTAATACGAATGACTCGTATAATAACCACTTCCTGACGGTTCGAAAAGACATTTCGAGACAATAATTTTTATCGAGAAATGTGTATTTTAATGCGGAAAATAATTGATTTTCATTTTTTAAAAAAATCTCTTTAACGTTGGCTCGCGAGCCCATTTAAAGGCGATCGAAATGGCTCTCACGTTGAGAATGGGTTTCTAGGCGGTGGTCATGACGTCATCGATTCAAATGTTCCGGTCGCCGTCTTCCGTGTCGATAAATAAACAAGAGCACGTGCGTTTCGAATTTTTGGTGAATAAGTTCGAAAGGAGAGTGGTGGCCACGTGCCGAGAGGGCTTTTTTTGTTGTTTTACTTCTGTGGGGATGTAGATGACGTCATTTGTCAATTGACGGATTCTCAATCATGCTAACAAGTGTGCCGGATGTTGATTGTGACAGATGTGTCATAAATCATAATAATGTAATGGAACGATGAAAGGGGAGGGAGATTACTTCAAAACCATTCATAGAAATCAGTGGCACTTGTTTGAAACGTATTGATTGAATTTTTGAGGGTCATTTGAAAAAGAATATTTAGAAAGAAATCTGCAAAAAAAAAAGAAACCTACAAAAATTTGGACACAGAAATACAGGAATGTTGACATTAACTACAGAAATCTGTAGAAAACTAGTATACTACAAGAAAATCTGCATGAAAATACTTAACATTTTGTAATCATTTGTAGGGCCATACGAGAAAGTAGCTGAAAAGAAGTTGTCAGTATTCTGCTGGAATTTACTGGAAACTTGCATAAATTTATGGAAATTTGCTAAACAAATCGTTAGAAGCTTTCATAATTTTGCAGGAATCTGCTTGAAACTTGCAAATTTACTAGAATCTAGAAACTTGCAGAAATCTTTAAGAAATTTGAAGAAACTTTGCTGAAAACTGTAAAAAGCTGTCAGAATTCTGCATAAATCTACTAGAAACTACTTGCAGGTCATTGAAGGAATTTTTCTAGAAACTGAAATATGCATGACAATTATAGAAATCTGTACAAAAAAAACTACTTGTAGTAGAGATGTGCAGAATTTCTCTAAATTTTTGCATTTGATTGAGGGATTTGTATTTTAGTGATGATAATAATAATAATAAGAATAATAAAACTTTTAATTGTTTCTTTTCCAGCCAGCATTAAAGATCTTTTCAAGAGGAAAGGTCGAATTCTGCTGAAATGTCCAGTGAGAATGGAAACGAAGAGCGAAAGGACAGAGAACAAAGTTCTGGTGAGAAACATTGAAGAAAGGTGACAGGTTTTTTTTTTTCCTGAAGGGGGAAAAAAAAAAAGGTTGAGAAATAAGTTAGAGAGAATATTGTTATTTAGGTTAACTGGTTTAAAACCATATCGGAATATGTACATCCTCCTCCTCCTCCTTGACATTATGAGCAGTAGCAATTTTGGAAATGCAAAAGTAGGGCACGGTGTGTCTTGTCTTGTGGTGTTTGTTTGTTTGTTTATTGGTTGGTTGGTTTGGGCGGCGGCAAGGTCTTTTGAGTTTACACCAACTTAACTAGTAAGTAAGTAGGCCTAACACAGGGAATCAGAATAATTACAAAACTACAACATCTACTTGTCTGCCACGTCTATAATATAATCATCAATCAGAAACAAATCAATGATTGGTTATCAACTTTTCATCATTCATCAACAGTACAGATAGATTGCGATTGCAAAAAAGGGGGTGGGAGACGCTCAAAAGGGAGCTCGGAAAGTCCGAACCTTGTAGAAAAATGCAAAAAAACCACACACACGAAATTTTTTAGAAATTCATTTCATATGGATCAGAAGCGGGCCATCGCATGTCTTGAGTGCATTATGTTTGCGGGGGACTCTTGCAAGACCGTGTTGTCCTCACTTCTGTTTTCAGATGCATATGATTCGAAAGTTATGCAAATTCAAAGTGGAAAGTTGTATTTAGATGGCTTTTTTCTTCTTTGGCTGCCATTTAGACGGTTGCAACTTCACACATTCATTGCACGTTGAACGAGAAGTTGGCGAATGAAGTTATTTTTGAATGCATTAGGTTCTCAGTGGTCCTTGCAAGATTGTATTATCTTCACTTCCGGTTTCAAGATGCATGACTAGAAAGTTATGCAAATTTAAAAGCGGGGATTTTTGTTTATTTTAGTTTTATTTTTTCAATTGTGTGGCAACTTAGAAAATACATTGCATGCGAACCAGAAGTTGGCCATCGAATTACGTTCTCAAACTTCTCAATGGTTCTTGCAAGACAGTATTGTCTTCACTTCCATTTTTTTTTTCAGATGCATAATTTCAAAGTTATGCTAATTCAAAGTGTGTGGGTGGGTTTGGTAGTTTTTCTATTATGTCTTTTAGGCTGCATATAACGATATAATTACAGAGAGAGAGAGACTATTGACTCGAGTTCGACATTTGTGTGTCACGTTGAATGTGTGTCTCACTGGAAGTTAGCCAAATTTACACATGGATCTGGGTTCTCTCTTTCTTCGCTCACTCTAATGCATCCATTCACCGAGTTGACTGACGAGCTTTAATCATAGATTCCGAACCAACGATGTAATAAATAATTCCCTTTTGTGTATTCGTGTTGTAATTTCTAAAGAAGATTGCAAATTGAAACTCAGTAATTCCTTTCATCCTTTGTGTGTGTGTTTGTGAATGAATAAAATTACATGGGGAGAAATTATTTGGAAGAATTTATTTCTTTGTTTCATCGTTAACATTTTAAAAGGCGACTTCAACTTAAGACTACAGTATTTTGGGTATAATTAATTGAAAAGTAATTTGAAAGTTAGTTTCAATGAGCCATGTCTCCAATAGGCGCCTCTAGTGGCAGTAGGAAAAAAATGGCCCCCTAAGAAGTTAGCAGACGAAACCTTAACATAGAACTCTATGGAAAAATCGCTGCACAGGTAAGTTTTTTGTCGTTTTCTCGCAAATTACACGCCCAATTTTCGTGAATTTTTGAAAAAATAACGAAAAAAGTACGTAGTTTCACATCCTTGCATTATATTTTTTAATATTTCACGTTGTTTTTGATGTTTTGTTTGATAAGGTTGCTGTTAAACCGAAACTTTTAACATGGAAGCCAATGGAGATTTCGATATGTTTGTAAGTTCTTTTGCTTATTTCTTGCAAATTACTTGCACAATTATTGTGAAATTTAAAAAAAAATAAAGGAAAAAATACGTAGTTTCACAGCCAGGCATTAGTTTTCTAATGTCCCCCGTTGTTTGTTTGTTTTCAATGTTTTATTCTGAACCCTACACTGAAAACTTGAAGTCAATTTTTTGAATAACGCATGAAAAACAAACAAACAGGAAGAACATTTAACTAAACAATGATTAATTATAAAACTACCTATTTATCTTTATTTCTTTAAAATTTCACGATATTTGTGAAAGTAATTTACAAGAAGAACTTACCGACTTATTGAAATCTCCATTGGCTTTCATGTTATAAGTTTCGGTTTAATAGCAACGTTCAGAAGAAAACATTAAAAGTACCAAAACAATGTGAAATATTAAAAAACTAATTCATGGATGTGAAACTACGTACTTTTTTCTTTATTTTTTCAAAAATTCACGAAAATTGAGTGCGTAATTTGCGAGAAAACGGCAAAAAAACTTACCTGTGCAGCGATTTTTCCATAGAGTTCTATGTTAAAGTTTCGTCTGCTAACTTCTTAGGGGGCCATCTTTTAGCCTACTGCCACTAGAGGCGCTTATTGGACATATGGCTCATGACCTAATGAAGTTACAGTTAACTTGAAAAGTAACTGAAACTTCAGGAAGTAGAACTAGCTTCAAGAAATAGAATTCTGGGGCCTTGTCACGAAAAGAATAAAAAATAAGACTGTCATATGACATTAAATTGTCAGATTTAACGGTGATTTATTTGTCGCCCATAACTTTCTAACTGCAACAAAAACAAATGAGTAACTATAAGTCTGACATGTACGTAATGTGATGGTCATAAACGTATAATGTACAAGTAGTGACGTCGTAAGGTTTAATTTTCACAATTTTATGACTTTTTCTGTAATTGACAGGCTTTGGAGTTTTATTTCTTTGAAAAGTAGCACCTCAACCACGCCCACTCTGAATTGACCTGTCATTTGAGGTGCCCATTGCACACGTAAAATGAAGACATGCTTGTCTTGCAGGCGTCAGTGGGAATGTATTGCACCCAACATTTCCGTTCCCGCTCTTTCGGTTCACGTGCAACGAATTTCTGAAGTTGCATTCTCATGAACGTTTATAGAAACACCGCAACCACGCCCCACTCTGAAAAGTTGCCAGAGTTTTAGTTACTTTGTAAAGTAACTGGAGTTTTAGTTAACTAACATTGAAGTTAGAAATGTAGTTACTTTGAAAAGCAGCTGGAATTTCAAAAATTCAAATACTTTGAAAACTATTTTGAAGTTTTAGCTAGTTACTTTGAAATGTAACTAACTGCAGTATGAACTGCTAAAAGTACTGGAACACAGTGGAAAGTTATTTGGACCTTAAACTATGATGTGGAGGCGTAATTATATAAATTATATAGAAGTATAGTACTGATGTTTTCGTGGTTTTCGACATACGACACAACGCCCAGAATGCATCTCATTATTATCTTTAAAAAAAAGAATGGAAAGATGTTGAAATGTTTAGTTATTATGACATCTTTGTCTTCGGGTTGGGTCTCTTTCTTGTGTCAGTTTGTGCTCATTCTTCTTTAACCATCCTAGAATAAACACAAACAAAACTCTTTCAATTTGTTTATATTTTAGGTTTTCACCGCTTAT
The DNA here is from genome assembly GCA_036925085.1 of Brachycybe producta. Taxonomy (NCBI): domain Eukaryota; kingdom Metazoa; phylum Arthropoda; class Diplopoda; order Playtdesmida; family Andrognathidae; genus Brachycybe; species Brachycybe producta. Next base: position 8,693,656 of record JAUPFP010000006.1, on the reverse strand, counting down.
CGTCTTTACGTCCTCGCAGCCAAAATACCGAGCAAAGTGAGACAAGAAACACTTGAAGTTCGTGAACGAATCAACACTTAATTAATTTTGCTTTGTTTTTTTTTACTTCAGATCGAACTTCAGTTCAATTATGTCGAAATCCATTCGATCGAAAGCAAAAAGTCAAATCAAGTTAGTAAAAAGATATTTCTTCTCGCGATTTAAAACAATTTAATGATAAATTTGTGTTTCCATAGCTTCGTCTTCTGATCGGAGAACGAATTTACACCGTGTTCTCTCTCGATACAGAATCTTCCGATGTCGATATCATGATCACTCACGTCGGAACCATGATCAAGAATATCTTTCCATCTACGCCGCTAGAGTAACAGATGAAAGGTTTTCTCGAAAAACACTTTTTAAAGTGTCTTTTTATTTCAGTGAGATTGTACGAAAGATCGATGTCTTACCACCGGAGCGTACTCGAAAGCTTTTAGATACGATTCAGAATGGAGCAAAAAATGATGTTGGACCTTGCGGCGGTTTTTCAAAACAGTACGCTTGCATGTGTGATTGTCTCGGACTTCCTTATAGAGAGGAAGTTGCTTGGGTATAATATGTTTTTTTTTTTCTTTTTACCTGTTAATCGAGACTTCTAACGTCGTGTTGTACTTTTTTTAGGACGTCGATACGATCTACTTATCTCATGATACTAAGGAACTTACGCTTCACGATTTCGATCACCTCGAAATGAGGTTAAAATTTCATTTACGAAGGGATCTTTGCGCTTATGAAACAAATATTTTTTTCGGTTTTTTTTTAGAGATATGGTGCCAATCATTGCCGCTTTGGAACACAATACTTGGTTTACAAAACTCCGTGCTTCTAACATTAAACTCGTAAGTTTGAAATTTGATTGCAAGTTGTTGCACTCAGTGCAATTCACCGTTCGTGGATAACTTTTGAAAGTTTGATATATTTAAAAAACATTTAAAAAACTTGCAATGTAAGTAACGTTCCAGATTCAACATTAAGAAGAAATTAAAAAGGTTTAAGAAACTAGAAGAGTAACTATATCACTTAAAAGAGAATTTCATTTGGTTATCTTTTAAAATAAACGTTTTTTATGGCAATTTCTAAGTTTATATTTTCGTTTTTTTTTTATTCCAGTTGAACCAAAATGTTAAAAAAATTAATTTTTATGATAATTTGATGGACCAACATTCGAAAATTCGTTAAAATTGTATAAAAAAAAATAAAAAAATAGTTAAAATTGGATAAATATTAGAAATTTGGTTACAATTGTATAAAAAAACTAGGAAATGGTTAAAATTGGATTTTAAAAAAATAGAAAATTGGATAAAAAAAACTAGAAAATTGGTTAAAAATGGAATTAAAAAAACTAGAAAATTAATTATTTCGTTGATTTTCAAACTAATGTTGATATATTTAAAAATGAAGTTGTTTTCACAGTTTGAAAATGAGGAAAATTTTAGCTTTCACAGTTTCAGATGATTTTTTTCTGAAAACCGAAAATCAAAACTTTATAAAATGGCCATAAAAAGTTTATTTTTAAAGATAGAAACATAGAAACTCTCTTGAGTGTTTCAGATTTTTTTCTAGTATCATTATTTATGAGTTTAGTTTTTGTTATTTTATAAATTATGATTTTCTTTGAATTTTGGTTTCGGTTTTTATTTATTTATATAGACGTCTGACGCCACAGAACAGATTTTGGTCGTATTGAGGAGGAACGTTGCTCTAGAAGAGATCTATTTGGATAACACCGGAATCAAAAGGTATCCAGTTTTAAATATATACCTTCGATTATCTTGAATCGCAGTTCGTAAATGTCTTTTTTTTTTGTCTTGGTTTATTTCGATCCAGTGACTTTGTTCACAAGATGTCGATGGCTCTGATAGCAAACAGCCAGACGGCACTTCACACGATAGATCTTTCGAATAATCTTATCGAGGACAAAGGTTTGTTAGTTAGCTCTTTATTTATATTTTTCTTTTTTCTTTTTGTTGCAAGTTTTATTTCATTTTTGGTATCTGTGGTTTTGGTTGGGTTTACGTTGTCACGGTGGTCGTTGGCACGGATAACAATTTGCAGCACGCTAATGTTATTTTTTTTTTTCGAGTTACGAAGTTGTTGTTGTGCCTTTTTCGAAAAGGCAGAAATGCCAATAAAGGAAATAGAATACGAGATGCGCGCTCACTTATCGTCGAGCGTGTTCTCGATCGGTTTGCATGTTTAAATGATGGTGATGGTGATGATGATGATGTTGATATTGTTCAGTAATGTGTCTTGTTGGCGGTTTTTCTATTTTAGGATTCGTTAGCTTGAATGGGATAATTGCGAAAATTGTTCAAGGTCTGGTTCAACTTACAAATCAATCAGACTAACGTTTTCTTTTTTTTTAAATCGTCGTTGTATCTTTAACTTCTTTTGTCTGCATGTCTTTTTCAACATGAGCTTTGCAATTATGTTTTTTATGTGTTCTTATTCATTTTGTTTTCATGTTTTTTGAGGCTAATTAACTGCTTCGTTTAATCGAAACAGTAACTCCTCTGTTGTTTGTTCAGGTCTTGCTTGGCATTATGCATGCTTGATGTATTCAAAGCCTTGGTGGAAAGATTTTGGGCATTTCTTTCGATTAGTAGCAGCTAGCCTCCAAGCTAAGGCTGCTCCTGCATAGAGCTTAAGTGACTGCTCGTATGAAAAAAATTCTAAGCGTTTTTATGGCTAACTCAAAAAAACGGAATGTCTAGCATTGAAGATTGGTCTGCACTATAAAAATGCAGACTTGAACTAACGAGATGGCGAGATTAACCAATAAAGCAGAACACATAGATCGAAGTTATGATTACGAGATTTCTCGGTATCTGTAAAATCTTCTCATAGAAGTTGTGACTGAATCTCGGTTGAATGGTTATAACCGGAGTGAATGCAGAAATTCGAAAACTCACCTTTTTTAGAAGCAACTTTAGAAGAAATTCATTATCTAATTAAATGTTAAAATACTGAAGAAATGAACTATTGACATTTTTATAGTGATATTTTTAAATTAAACTTTTATGACAGTTTTTGCAAAAGATAAAATTGGGAGTTTTAATAGCGCTTGTTATTTTTTTAAGTTGTGTTTTCAAAGATTTTTTTATAAAAATGTTTTTTACTTTTTTCGACGCAACTTTTATAGAAATTCAAAGTAACTTATAAAGTGGATTAGTAAAGAAATGAGCTACAAATGATAAGAATATATTGAACTAAGCATTGAACTTTTTTTTAAAATTGCTTTGTGAAGTGCTTTCTGCTCGAATCTGCTTAAACCATTTTAAGAAGTTTTGCACTAAATTTGACATAATCGATATATTTGTAAAACTCGAGTTTAAAGATTTCATCTTAATGTTTTATTAACACAAATGGCTGTTTTATTTTCTTGCTAAGAGCATGACTGCATTTATTGTTCATGCTATTCTTGTCGTAAGCTTAAAAAACAGTTATTTTATTCTATTCCTTCCTTCATGAGGTGTGTATTGAGTTTGTTTATTTGAAGTTTTTTGTTGTTGTGAATGTGTGTGTGTATTTGAACATTTCTCGTGAATTTTGTTTTACATTGTGATTTTAGTCTAATGTTTGTTTTATTTAGGGCGTGATTATGTATCGTTTGCAGTCTTTTGTATATATTCTTATTTTATGCATGTATTTTCTTTATTTTTATATTTAACATTCAAAACGAACTCTAATACTATATAAAAAAAATTTTAAAGGTGCAAATCACGTAGCGAAAACTGCATCGAAAGCACCGAAAGGAATCGTTCATTTAAACCTTGCCAAGACGGGATTCACTTCGAAAGGAGTCAATACATTGGCCCATGCCCTTTCTATAAATAAATGTATGCCTTCTACATTATCCTATCTCAATTTGGCAGACAACATATTTAAAGAAGAAGTGAACGTAAGGTTTTTTCTTTTGGGGATTGGCACTGTCGCGCAGTGACGTAGCGAGGGGTGATAAAGAAGGGCAAACGCTGTGAGCACCGATATCGGGGGTGCCAAAATGATAGCCAAAAATATTACAAAATAGTTGATGGACCTCAAAAAAGAAAGCCCATTGCGTAGACATATAACATGATATTTGCTTTGATCAATATGCAAATTACTGTATATTGAGTAATTATTTTTGGTAAACCAACTTCTTTGCGGAAAATTGTTAGGAAAGATGCCATTGTATGGGCAATTTAACCCTTTACTCTCTGTTTTTTTGGGATATGGTGCATTTTCGACAGCTTGCCCTGGACACCAAAACCCCTAGCTATGCCATTGCTGTCGATATTTGAATTGTAATTTAATAGGGTTTCGTTTTCTTGTAGAATCTTTATAATTTCCTCGCTCAACCCAATTGTCTAACTCATTTGGATCTTTCCGGCACCGAATGTTCCATTGACATGGTAAAATTTTCTCATTATCGGTTTTTTTTTTGCCGATCTAAATGATTTCTTACAGAGCGTGTTTTCTTATTTAAAAGTTATTTGGTGCGTTACTTCGAGGATGTTCTCAAAAGCTTTCTCACATAAACCTCTCTCGAAATGCTTTCACTCACAAGAAAAGCAAAGATCCGATCGTTCCCCCATCCTTCAAACAGTTCTTTTCGACGTCTGTAGGCTTAAAGTATCTAAACGTTTCATCTTCGAGGATACCTATCGAAGCTCTGAAGTAGACAAAACTTTTTTTTTTGCATCCTATTTAATTAATTTTAACGTTTAACTTTGTTCTGTTTTTAGAAATCTTATGTTAGGTTTGGTCTGCAACGAGCTTGCTTCTGATGTCGAGTTGGATCTCAGTAGTAATGCTCTCGGAACTCAAGGTGCTCTCGTCGTCGAGACGTGTATTCCGGAGATGAAGTGTCTATCTAGCCTCGACATCAGCGATAACGGTAATGCTGTCGTTGATTCGCCTCTATGCATTCGAGATAAAGCTCCAGCATATTTTTTTCTTCTGTTATCGCAGCTCTGGAAGGAGAATTAGCTAATGTGGTTACGGCCATCAGTAAAAACAAATCTATCAAACGTTTGTCTCTCGGAAGAAACATAACAAATCTGAAAGCAAAGTAAATTTGGAGTTTTATGTCGTTTAGTTCATTATTTGTTGCTTAAAAGGTAGTTTTCTTTCTTCGTTTATTGCAGGCACGTTTCTCATGCGATGGAAGCGCTTGTTCAGTTGATTCAGGAAGAGGACTGTGTACGTAGTAAACCGTAATAAGTGAATGTAGCGAATTGTTTAATAATTGTGATTAGGTTTGCTACATTGTGTGTGATTTGCTGATTCTTGTAAGAGTGCTACATCATCCGATTTATCCTTTGATGCAGCGCTTTTTAAAACATTACTCGAAAGACTTAGTTTTGACCAAAGTTGACGTTTAGAATTGTGTGCTTTTTACTTTTGAGATAGTTTGAGGCTAAATGGTCACAACGTTAAGTTGTTAAACATAAATGTGTTTGAAAGCATGAGAAAGTAGAAGAGCCAGCGTGTGTAAATTTAAGGAGGTTAATTCATGCTTCATCTCCAACTTTTGAGCCTCTGAGCACCGTTTCAACATATAAAAGATCTTTTTTATTGAATAATGTTGAAAAAGTGCTTAAACCTTCAAGCTCAGCACCTATTGTGTGCAAGTGAAATTTCAAGTACTAAGTTTTTTTTTATTGAATTTTGGCCTAAATTTATACTCAAGAAGGTTCCTGGAATTTGTTGGGAATCAGAAACTAGTTGCTCTTAAGGGTTCCTCTTTCAGTTAATACACTTTTAGTTGTTATGCTGATGACTGACTGATAAGAATAAGCATAAACAAAATATTTGCTATTACTAGTTGCAATAAATGTTGTGTCGTTTCACATAGGTGCTGGAATATCTTTCGTTAGCCGAATCACGCTTGAAGGCGGACATTTACAACCTAATCAATGCTCTCGGAAGCAATCAGTGTCTTGTGACAATTGATATTCTGTGCGTTTTTTTTACTATTTTGTAGTTAGTGAAATTTGTTTTTAAATCGTGTGTTCCTTTCTATTAAGTGGGAACCAAATGGGTGATGCAGGAGCTCGTCTTCTTGCGAAAGCAGTTCAGATCAACAATCGGCTACGAGCAGTAGTTTACGATAAAAACAATATTACTGGGCAGGGCTTCCACGACTTGGCTTACGCAATGGAATCGTCAGTCCACATACAAATTGTATTCGCGGCTACAACTGACAATTCTGTTTCTTGATTTTTTAAAGAAATTATTCTATACGTTATATGCCTTTTCCTTTACACGATGCGATACTTGCAATGAAAGCAGCTCCCGAAAAAACGGAAACCGCTTTGAGAAAGGTTTTCTATTATGAAGCAGTAAGTTTGATTACATCCAAACTGACGTTGGTTTTTTTTTTGTCCGAACTTAGATCGAGAATTTATTGCATCGTAATGTGTCGCCCAAGAAATTCAGTAACGGCCAAGGATTCAGACTACAGCAGGGTTTTCTTTTGAGTTCCACTCAGCAGGCAGTCACTACATTTTTAATTTGCCTAGACATTATAACAAGAAAGATGTGAATTAAATTTCAAATTCCATTTCAGATGGTCGATAAATTGGTTGTTCAAACGCAGGATACAGTTTCGATGATGAGGCAAACTGCTGGTGAAACTAATAAGGAAAGTCTCGATAAGGCTGCGGGTTACATACAGGATGCAAATAATTCGAAAATGGTTCGTTTGCTGTTTGTTTTTAATATTTTTGCATAGTTAAAATGATACCACATCTCGATCTTTTTCAGCTGTTAACTCGATTCCACGAAGTTGTTCTACAACGAGAGGAATCTGGAAATCCTGTCGATCTGAAACTGGACAGTTTAGGTTGTGAATTGTCTGCAACGATCGTACAACATTTGCAGGTTAATTTTGGTTGCTTCTCAAGCTATAATTAATTTAACCTTAAATAATGATGACGTACAATGATCGGTTGTTGTTTTAGGGTACGGTTGCAAGCATGATTAAGTGTGCCGAAGAACAATGTCCGAATGTTTTGGCTAATGAGGTCAGTTAGCAATTAAATCAAATTTTATTTATGTCATTTTGGAGGATAATATGTCTGTGATGGTTTTTTTTTAGAGGACAAAACGTAACTTGCAACAGTCGTGCAATGAGAAAAGTGCTCTTCCGAAAGACTTCGTAAACCACTGTATCACGGAACTTGCGGGAACAGACATTCTTAACAAATTAAAGCAAGTTCAATTTAAAATTCTCTGATTTTCGTTTTTCATTTCAAGTTAAGCAAAAAAGTGTTTAAGGTGGTTTTTAAGTATGAACGGCTCTCGAACTCCGATTATTCTGTCTGTCTGATGCAAAATGAAGAGAAATTGGAATGTGTTTGAGAAACTAGAAGGGTAGCTCAATCACTTAAAGGTGTTTTTATGCCGACATCTTTCAAAATAAGCTTTTTAAGTGAGTTTGAAAAGACCCAACTTTAGGCAGGCGATATTTTCTAATTGTTCTCTGTAAAAGTTTATTTTGAAACATGAAAATATATCTAAGTGATTGAACTACTCTTCTAGTTTCCTAAATACATTCAAGTTTCTCTTTATTTTGCATCAAAAAGAATAATCACGAGTTTGAAAATAAGCTGTTCATAAAACATATTAATTTATATTTATTTACGTGACATTAGTTTTTATGTAATTCAGTTACTATTCTAGTTTCTAAACTCAAGTTTTTTCTTTCTTTAGTGAGTTACATTTAGCCGTTGCAGCTCATCTTTCAGAACGAGTTGTAGATCAAGTGATTGATGTTTTAGCTTCAACTCATCGGTCTCTAGTACGTATAATGAGGAGTTTGATGCGTTAGTTATGAAGTCAAGTTAAAAGATTTCGTTTCTCGTAGTTGGCTGCCACTCATCAGAGGCATAGTATGACTCCCGATGCGAGGCATAGTCGTACGAGGGCGGACTCTAATTCTAGTAGAGGAGAAGTGCCGTTTGACATTACCGATTCTTCTGGATCTCCTCGAGTAAGAGTTTTTTGTTCTGTTCGGTTGAGTTTTATGGCGTTCTCAAGACGATCGACTTTTTGTGGTCGAATTGCTCAATTGTGTGTACTGCGGTAGTTGACAATTTATTGCTATGAAATGCGACCTGACCTGAAAACTAAGCGGCTTCTCGACCACTGACGGATTGCAGTCGCAGAACAGTGGTCAGTCTCTGCCATCGACGACAGATTTTCTTGTTTTCACAAATACTGCTTGTCAACCACCTGTCGCGTCTCCATGGCGAAACAACCATAGCAATGGTGTTTCCTCGTCAGGAGTCTATTTTGTCTGAAAGGCTCCAGAGGTCGTTCTTGTTTTCTATTATGACCACTTTTTACAATTCACTCAATTACAATAGAGCTACTTTCAAACCACTGCCAGTCGATTCGAGTTTTTATCAACACACCGGCCACGTTTTGCAGCAAATCTCGACCACTAAAAGTCGCTTGTTTCTGAACACTCTTAAAGTAAAATGCTAATTGGTTGGCTTACAATTGTATATTATGTTATAATTACTTGCTAAGCATTTGGAATGGCTTCAACTGGTAAGTTATTAAGTAATAGCAGTACGAGGATATTGTCTTTTGTGTCTCTTATGTCATGTCGTAGATTTGTTTCAATTAGACTTTTTTGTGATTTATTTTAGGCAACTCCTCAGTTGTCGAGCAAGAGAAAAACAGTTCATACTCGAAAATTGAGGCCGCAGTCGGTGGTCGGTGAGTTCAATCTTTTCGATTTGAGCTTTTCTTTCTGATATTATGACAATTTTTTATGTTTCAGACGAAGAATTTCTTAACGAATTACCGGGTTCCGATCAAAAACTAGAACATCTAGTCAAAGACCGTCCGAAGCGTGCAAAAACCAGAGCTCCGACTCGACCTACTGTCAAGTCTTCCGATATGAAAACGGATCAAGATTGGAATGAGGGTCTAGAAAAGTTTTTTCTAAACACTGTTCCTCATAATCTTTCGTCTTCGTCATCACAGGAAAACAAGAGGTAAATTGTATTCGAATCGAACCGTCGATTAATTCCAATTGTAATTGTTGTTTTTCTCTTTCTATCATAGTACGCCTTCTGTCGATAGTCTCGGCGAACCGGTTAATAATATCGGCAACAAATCGGAGAAGGAAACAACGGTCGGTTTCGAGAAAGTTACACCCGAAGCAGAACCGTCAAAGAAAGATTCGTTTAGAGAGAAAAAGTAAGTTTTTGTTTTATACTTTCTTGTTTCTTAACGAGTTCAACAGACGTCCTGATAAAAAAAAATGCATTTCAAATCATAAATTCCATAGGAATGTTATTAAATTGTTTAAACTAATAATAAAAAACCCGGAGGTTTGTCTATAAACTGATTAAATACAGTACAGCGTCGATAATTTGGACGTCAAAAATCTGGAGCGTCAGAAATTCTGACTCGTTAACAGAAAAAATGTCGCCAAAAAACGCGCCTTAAACCCTATTTTTAAAAAATGGGAGTCGTTTCTGTGCGGGACGTGGTCCAGGGAAAGAAGAAGAATGCATATTTCTTATTTTATTTTTAAAATATATTTGTGTGTTTTTGGTTTAAATATAGTGAAAATGATGTTTCTAGTGTAAAGCTGAGTTTTCGTAAGTAACAACTTATATCGTTATACCGAAGTATTGATTTTTGGTATACGTTCGAAAATCCGAACAAATCGTTAAATTCTGGACTGGGTCGAGCCCCAGTTAGTCCGAAATTATCTACTGTGAGCTTTTGACATCAACCAATATTTTATTACCAACCTTTAGATGACATTTTCTACTTTTCGTTTCTTCTCTGAGCAGTATGACACCTGCACAGAGAAGATCCGAGCTGTAGAGAGAGCTGGATGGAGATAGATTGTAGTCACTCTTCTGCATGGGGGTGTAATCGATGCAGGAGAGTGGCGGCCATCTCTCTCTCTTCCGGTTGATGCTGATATACATCTTCTCCATCGGTATTCCGACTAGAGAAGATGTTGTAGCTGCTGAGAATCGTATAGCTCCTGCCCTATGAAACCTCCGGCCTCTGAAGAGAAGTTGTTAACATAAAGACATAGAGACAACGCTACTTCTTGTTACAACACTTTTATTCATTCCTTGTAAGAAGTACAGATACAAGGGTGAATAGTAAAATACTAACTGGAAATCCTCAGGCCCATGATTTGGAATGTATCGCAAAAACAGGCAAAGGAAAGAACTGAGGAACAAAGAGGAACATGGTCCTTTTATACCTTGGACCTGTGTACACCTGCGAGGTGTAACCAGGTCCAAGTGACCATGGTCCTTTATGTATCAATCCGCCGCTTGGGCATGAGTCAGAAAGGTGAGTCAGAGAGGAGGGAGGGACGGTTGAGAGTTGTTTACCCCCCAGGCTATGGTTTTGGCGGGATCACGATTTACAGGGTGTTACACTACGCTCTACTGTAGTTAATTGCATGAATTCATCAAATTGTTGAAACTATTGACTTATAATAACACATTTAGCAACTTTATTTACTTCTCTGATTTCCAAGTTCAATGCGGAAATACGTCTGCATTGGAGATGCTTTTCTTTATCTGTGTTAAGCTGGGTACAGACGGTCAAGCCTAGCTTGTCAGTCATTGGCCTGGAGAACATACACATTTGATCAAATCAATCATCAAATCAGCAATATTATTAGTTAAAAGTGAAAAAAAAAATAGGTGCTGCCCACTTACAATTTTAAAAGAAAACTAAAAGATTGACAAGCCAGAGTTGATCGACTGTATCCAGCTTTAGCAAATTGGCTTGCTCATAACGAGAGCATCTTTTAATCTATTTTTTTTTTTTAGTTCAAAGTCATTCATTAAAGGGCTCAACAATGTGTTCGGCCGTTCTTCTCAGGATAAGTTTCAACGTTCTAAGAGTATGGAGCAGGCAGAACGTGCCTCCATTATTCCAAACATGAGGACGGAGGAACTTTCTCCCGTGCCAACCGGTAGGACATAGCTATAATTAAGTTTCATATTTCAGTAATGACACTTGTTACTCTTTCATTGAAGCACCTGTAAAAGGGGAGGGGGGGAGTGTTGCCACGGTTATTCTTTTAACTTATGCAAAATCATTTTCGAGGGTCACACCTTGTTCGTTTAGTTTTTCTTCGTTATTTCACCTTGTGGCTCATTGAAACTATTGTATATTGGCACAATTTTTTGCTTTCACAGCTTATATTTTATTTGCTCACTCTTTGCACTTTGGAATGATGGTGTTTGGGCTAATTTTTCTTATGAAGAAAAAGATTCTGAATTTCGATAATCTCTTTTTATAATGTAATTTGGTGGTCTCGTTGTTATATTTCTTCTGCTAAAATTTTTCTTTTTACATAGAATTACAAAAGCGGTCCACTGCATTATTTGTTCAATACTTAGCACGCAGTTTCGTTTTTTTCGAATGTAACGGTTGTTAAGAACCCGTTATAGGAATTTCACTGGAAGAAGCTTGTGACGTCAGAGAGGTCAACTGGCAAAAAATACTGTGTCTTTTTAGTTTGATAGATAGACAAGGAATGATAGTAAACGTTCTCAACAGTTTAAATATAGGGGATTTTCCATGTTTTGTTATTACTAGGGCTCAGATCTTTATGCAATATCGAGCAAATGTTTCCCAATCTCTGGGCCAAGGGCCAATTGTGAAGTAACAATTTTATTTAGATCTACCTTTTTAATTAGAAAAAAGCATAATTGCATTTGTTCTAATGATGTACACGGTTGGCGCTTGGGCCACAGAATGAGGAACATTTTCTCGATGTTGTATAAAAATTCGAGCTTCCGTATGTTTTACCTCTTTTTAATTAGGCAAAATGACAGAAGTCTTAAAAAAAAATGTCAACCCCCTCTTGGACGTCACAAGTTTTATCTTGCAGTGAGGCAACTATAAAAGAGCTTTTTTATTATTATTATTTTAAAATCATAGTTAAGATCTTAATTGTTTTTGTTTGTTGTTAAAACAAATTTATATAATAAACTAGTTTAATATAGTGGCGCACTGCTGCTTCTAAGTGCACAGTCACAATTGATGGAAAGGGTCGTCACACATTTTGTTGCTTTTCTCAAATACTTGTAGATAATTTTTAGAGAATCGTACGAAGTTGTATCAGCGGATCCTCGGGCAAAATAGCAATCGATGTCTTTTGTTTGTTTGTTAGTACGAGAGAGATGTCTATAGAAGAGATTCAAAACTTATTTTGAATCTTCGACTGTTTCGATAGTAATTAAAGTTGTGTCGTAGGTTTAAATTTTAGACGAATTTACTGGTGCTAGAATTTATCGCAAGTTTTTCTTTTGTCTTTTCTCGATAAATTGATATATTTTAAAAAAAAAATTTAAAGATATTTGAAAATCTTTTCTTTCAAACTATTGTTTTTTTTTAATTGATATAATTATTATTGTGAATCTTGTTAAAATTGTAAAAAAAAAAAAATAACAGAATTCTGTTGATAGTTTTTGTGCTTCTTTTTTAAATGGTTGTAAGTTGTTTTTTGGTTGAGTCAAGTCAAATTGTTGTGGTGAATCTCGAAGAGAATCTTAAGTTAAATTGTGTGTGTGTCTGTCTGTGGTCAACAACAATAGGCTTGTTTTTTCAGCACTTGTGGTCGAACCAGTATGGAGGATCGTTCATGGCAAAATGTTCGAATTATGAATAGACATAATTTTAATATTTATATCTACAATGCAAATATAGATGTGAACGATTTAATTATGGATATTATAATTAAATTGTATATGTATGTATATATATATATAATTGGATTGTGTGGATATCCCTCCATCGTGGTCACAAACGGTTCGACCACAAATGCAGAAGAGCAGAAGAAGAAGAAAAAATATGTCTAATGACAAAAAGCGTAGAAATACCACGATGTCACAATTTACTAAGGGCTGTTGCACATTTGGATGTTAAATGTTTTAAATGACAAGAATCTCATTCATTTTAATCTTTTTGAATGATATGGTTAATTTTTAAAAAGACTTGTGTAGTTGATTGATTATATTGAAAATGATCATTTAAAAAAAAATCCAAATTTGTACCTGAATTGAGATTTTCTGTAATGTTGAATCCATCCAACCAGCAAAAACTACGTAAAAACTTATTACATGTTATATAATTAATTATATCTCTCTAACATTCCCAATTTTTAGAACATTTTGTTTGTAAAAAAAAGTGCAGTTTATATATCAAGAACGAAGTTGTGATAGTAATCGTAAGGTTTTTTTTAATGTAACACGCCTCTTAAATTCTGGTTATTTTGTCTTTTAGGTGCAATATTATGAAAATTTTAAAGTGTTTTAGGAACTAGGAGAGTAGTTCATGAACTACAATCGATTAAGAGTATTTTCATGTTGATATATCTTTTAAAAGAAGCTTTTTTTTTAACGATGTTTGGACACAAATACGTCATGCAATATTGTTTAGAAACAGCATAACAAAACAATTCAAATCGTTTTCAAAACTAGAATGGTAAAAGATTATGTTAAAAGTTTTTTCATGGCAATATATTCAAACATAAAGTTCAGTTTGAAAATGACCCGTTTTTTCGTTTTTCTAATGAAAAACTGTTTTTCGCCTTTTGTTATAAAAAGTTTATTTTTAAAGATGTCATTATGAAAATACTTTAGCATTATAACCAACTATTCTAGTTTCTAAAAGACATTTTATATTTTTTTTGTGATGTTTTTCCTTAAGTCAGTTTACAAATGGCCCAACTTTAAGCAGACAATATTTTCTTAATTTCTGCCTATACTGTATAAAGTTTATTTTATGTTATTAACATAAAAATACTATGAAGTGATCTAGATACTATTCTAGTTTCTAACGCACTTTCAATTTCTCTTTAGTAGTTGCTCCTGAATTGTAGAATTTTTTTTAATTGATATAATTGCTCTTTTAAATTGCAGAGTAGAGTTATTATTTTAAAAGAAAAAGATGTGTTTTGTCTTATTTTAAAAAATAAGGAAAAATGTTTTTTGAAAGTTTTTCTGTGATTTTTATAGTACTTTTTTGTTATATTGTTTTTTATATATATTGATAAATGTTTTGATATTTCTCATATTCTTCTTTTTTCTTCTGTAAATAGATGTTATTGTTTCGATTCTTTTCGATATGAATATTTACTCGTCATTTTGAGCTTTTTTTTTAAACTTTATAAAAAAAATATTTCAACAGTTTTATTACGAGCTGCCAAATAATACAAAAGAAAAGCATCGATCTTGTGTGCTTTTTTTGCGAAATCTGTTCTGCCAGCCAATTGTATTCCTGTTACATATTTGTTACCTTGTTGAATTCATTCATTGATAATAATGGAATTAAAACACAGATCTTTAGAGAGAAAAAAAAAATACATTTTAAGGTTGTTTTATAGTATAATCACCTATAGAACTCTTGGTTATTCTGTTCTTTATGAACAAAATTAACAGAGACTTGAAAGTGTTTTAGAAACTGGAAGGGTAGCTCAGTCATTTTAGAGGTAATTTCATTTTTAAAATAAGCTTTTTTTATGTGAGCTTGTTAATGATTCAATTTCAAGCAGGGTTGGTATTTAATTTTTGTCTATAAAAAGTTTGTTTAAAAGATATCAACATGAAAATACTATAAAGTGATTCAGCTACCATTCTAGTTTTTAACACACTTTCATTTTTCTCTTAGTGTTGCTCTGAAAAAAAAAAATAGAATGAGCTGTAAATAAAATATCTTAATTATATTTTGAATTTGTTTGTGAGCAGAGGTGCAGTTGGATCGCTTTTATAGTTGGCAGCTTTTCATATTTTTTTATCTCTTCTATATATATATATATATATATATATATATATATATATATATATATATTTCATTTCTATGCTACTAACTCTTCATTATTTAAAAACAAAAGTTAACCATATTCTCGGGAGTTCGCGTAATGTTTCGTAGTGTAAGTGTATTTACTGCAAATTGAGTTAATTTTCTGCTCATTGTTTTAATTTAAATTTGAATGGATTTTACTTACTACAGTGAAAGAAGAAGAACCTATTGAATTGGAATCGGACAAAACAACACCCGAACCAGTTGTTCGAAGAGTTCCAGGTTTATCAAAAATTGGCATAGGAGGTGATATGCTGGCCGAAATGAAAGCTAGACAAGGAAAAAGGCTTTCGACCATTGGTCAAATTAAAGTGAGGCATCTGCAAATCTTTATTCTGCTATTCTTCTTGTACGTTTTGCACTTATTTTTATACAGAGTGAGGGTCAAAGCGAAAAGGAAGAGCAACCGTTGCTTCCGCCTCCAAGTCCTAGAAGAAACTTAAAGCCCAACGGTAAATCTCCAAATATCAGTTCTCTGTCACCCGATGTTTTGCCGAGATCCACAAATACTAGTCTGAATAATAATAATAATAACGATAATGATGGAAGTCCCCAGATAACTGGAATGATGAAACCGAAAATGGAAGAAACTTCAGGTTTTTAATATATATTTGAATAATATACAATATATATTTTTTTTTAACTTGGAAGCAACTTTTCAAAGATGTGTTTTTGGTGCTTTTCTACTTTATAAAGTTGAATTATTTTAAGAATTTTTTTTTTAAATCAGATATAAGTGGTCCCAACATGTCACCACATTTTGGACTAAAACCACCTCCACCAATTGCTCCGAAACCACGACCACGTTCAGTTATCGGCAGCATCGATGGAAGAAAATCAGGTTCGTTGTTTTGAATTTTTATCTTATTTTGCAGCAACAAATATAAGAAAAATGAATCAGTAATTCTGAATTTTTATCTGGAATATAGGTGAATTTTCACCGGGTAGTGAAATTTCGAGTGGCGAAGTCTCGACCGTGAACAGCCCCGAACGTTATGAGGACAGTATCGACAGTGGAATGGTCGGATCTCGAGATTCGCTATCACCGAGAAGCATTCACATGACTGGAGAAATGGATGCTAACGTCGAGAACTCGCCTGTCGTCGTCGGAAGGAAGGCAACGTCTCTACCTCGGAACATCGTTCCGCCACCAGAGCTCGCAGGTATAATGGAGACTGATCTATGATTGCGCAACCATCAGGCGATCAGGTACAGAGACAGAATTAGGTTGGTCCTAAAAGCTAGCTAGTTGGCGCAAATTTAGTCTTTCTTAAGGTGGCTCACAAGTAAATTTGCTTAACACAGTTTGGTCGTAATTGACGTGAACATATTTTAAGGGACTTTGAGGTGGTTTTAAAGTGTGAACGCTGATCGATATCGGGTTATTCTGTCTGTCAAAGAGCAACATTATGAGAAGCTTGAAAGTGTTTTAGAAACTAGAAGAAAATAGGATTGAACATATTTCAGCTTTTAATAGCAATTTTATGTTGATTAAAAAGTCCATTTTGAACGATATCAACTTTTAAAATAAATCTCTTAGATACTAGAATAGTACCGGTAGGTGAATATACTAAATCTTTTGAGAGAAAAAAATATTTTATGACAATTTTATAATCTTTTTTTTTTGCTGAGAATTGTAAAAGTCCTTTAACCACATTCGCCTATTCTAGTTTCTAAAACATTTTTTAATATGTGTGTTGCTTCTTAATGGTCTAATAGTTGATTTCTGAACTCTTGATTATACTGTGTTGCAGAAATGAAAAATTAAGTGAAACTAGAAAGTGTTTTAGAAACTAGAAGAGTAGCTCAATCAATTGAGGCTATTTTCATGTTGATATCTTTCAAAATAAACTTTTATAGACAAAAATTTAAAAAAAAATATTGTCTACTTAAAGTTGGATTATCTTCAAACTTATATAAAAAGCTTATTTTGAAAGTTAATCAAGATTATAAAATACCTTTAAATGATTGAGCTGCCTTTCTAAGTTTCTAAAACACTTTCAAGTTTCTCTTTATTTCGCATCTGAAAGACGGAAACATATGCGTTTACACTTTAAAACCACCTTTCTGCACAATGCGGTTACTTTCGAGCCACTTTAAATGGCCTTTAGTTTTAACAGCTGAATCGATCCTCAAAATACGTAGGTGATGGGAAATCAAATTATACGCTTTAGTTTCTAGAATAGATTTTTCCTTCTATAGGATAACATTTTTGGGAGCATGTTCTTTAGCACACATTTTTTTTTTTGTTTACTAAAACTCCTTGTTTTTCATTTGCTAACTTGCTTTTTAATATTTAGTTAGTTCGTTTGCAGTTTTATACAATTTGGTTTTATGTGGTTTAGAATTAAACCTTTTTCTTTCTCGAATATATATAGAAATAGTTGTTTCAAGGTCCCACTCTATGAGTTCCTCAAGAAACTCCTCTTCGAATTGCTCGTCTCTTTGCGAACCGGACAGAACTCCTATGATCATTCCAAATGTTCTTCGCGGAAACGCTTCTTCGGAACGGCTTTCCAGTTCGGAACAATCGCTGGACGGAGTTCTGACCAAAGCTACTGGCTCACGTTCGCATTCTTTTTACGAAGAGGACGTCATCGATGTTTAGATAATTTATTTTGCTTATTATAATTCAAGTGGATTATTTATCTTCTGATTACTTCTCTCAGTTACGGAATAAAAATCCTCGGAGTTTTTTTTTTTTTAAACACAAAAGGCCAGCAAAATTTCTGCCAAAGCATAAATCTTATTTTATAACCGCGTACGCATTTGTTTTTTGTTTTTTTATAATTTTCAGCAATTGGGTTCAATGAAAACTCGGATTGCAATAATAATAATTATAAATTAATGTTATTGCAATGAAAATGTTTATTTCAAAAAGTTCACTTATTTTTTGGCTTATTTTTTTTTGTTGTTTATTGGGTTTTGTATAATTTTGATATGTTATGTTTTATGTTTGATTTTTTTCTACTTAGATCTATGGGTTTCTTTATTTTTTGTTGGCTAAGTAATTTTTGTTAAGTGTTTCAATGTTAAATGTTAATTTTTTTCATATCTTAAAATTTTTTTATTTAGTTTTGATGACGTCAGTAGCATATATTACATATAGCGTATCGAATGACGTCATCAAAGTTACGTTTTTTTGTGTTTGTTTCTTGCTTTATGATAAATTTCCTACGAAATCTGTAAGAAGTTTTCGTATAATTGTTTATAAATGTTGCAGTTACATATTTTTTTGCAGTTTGAACTAAAAAAAAGACTGTTACATGTCTTGCTTTAATTAGTAATAATTTAATAAAGCAATTTATTGTTAATTACTAATTATTTTTCATAGTTTCATTTTAATATTAATTTGTATTCATATTTTTATTTTATTTTAGTATGGCTTGACCATGACAAGTGTGACCCAATATGGCGTCCTTATATGAAAAGATCGTTTCCAAAGCGTCGTATGAAACCAAGGTTAGTAGGGTATGTACAAACTCATAGCCTCCTTATCGTAAAGGCCTGCTCATTTTCTTCAAATTCCATAGTAATGTTTGGAGAAAGTAGGGCTTCCATATCGTCTATTAAAACCAATAGGTGGCGCAATCTTCTGCACGCTAAGCAGCCTATGATCCAACCACTTTTTTACATAAAAATTACACATCATAAAATTCTTAAATCATATTTTTTTTTAAATTAAAAAGAAAAAATAACTCAATGAACTTTATTTATATTCAAATTTTATTACATTTTTACAATTCATTAATGATATTTTTTAATTACAAAAGGAAATGAATGTGATTTATTTACATTCAAATTTTTTTTTATCTAAAAAAATTTAAAAATAGTAATGAAAATGAATACTAAAAAGTTTTTTTAACTTTTCTTGACAATCTATCATGGTTTAACCAACATTGCAACAGTTTCATTCCCGCTCGCCTGGTTCACTTGCAATGAATTTTCGAAGTTATATAAATATTCCAACACCATGAATATTTTCAAAAAATGAAAGTCTTCTAGATGCCCTGAAAAGCACTGAAATGGAGTCAGGAGGGTCCAACAGACTTCGGAGGACCATAAAACCCCATAAATTCAAAGAATGGAAATTGCAATGAATTTTCAAAGTTAAAATTCCATGTGGAAACATAGTTACACTTCAACTAATATTTTTAACAATTTTTTCCATTTAATAGGAAAAAATACTGATTAACAACACTCAAAAGTTTTAAAAAGTAATGATAATCGTGAAGAGGAAATGAAAAATAACAAGAAAACATAAGGATGCAATTTCTAATAATCTAATCAACAGGGTCCAGAAGATTGCGCCATCTATTGTTTTTAGCAGACGATTTTGGCGCCATTCTTTCTCCATTATAGCTAATATGAAAAGGCCGTTAGGGAAGGAGGCTATGACATACTCTAACATGAATGTAATAAACGGCCATATTCGTACAACCCTCTCGGTGCATAACTTTCGCCATCTAGTGAGGAAAACGAGCAACATGTATTCGGTGTGTAGGCCAAATTTCTATACGCATTTCGATATAATTTTAATGATGTTTTTGTCAATATTTTTGCTTTAATTTGATAAAATGATCGCTGAAGACGAAACTAAAGTATTTTACGGCACTCCTCTTGCTGTTGATGACGATGAAGGTCAGAAATAAGCTTTTAATTGATTTGTTTTCGTGTAATTAACGTTTATACAGGGTGTCTCTAAGTGTTATCTAAAATGAACGATTTTTTTACAGAAGAAGCTCCAAGAAAGAAACCCGTGCCTGTAGAGCAACAAGAAGTGAGAGATGAACGCGGAATTCGTCGTTTTCACGGTGCTTTCACTGGTGGTTTCTCCGCTGGTTACTTTAATACGGTCGGATCGAAAGAAGGATGGGCACCGAGCAATTTTCTCAGCTCCAGAGAAACTAGGGCTGGAAAACAGGGACAGTCACGTCCCGAAGACTACATGGACTCCGAAGTATTCTTCGTTTACGGGCGCATCTGTTTCTCTTTTTTTTTGTAACGGAACGAATATCGGTTTCTTTTAGGATCTCGGCGTTTTCGGTATCGCTCCTCGTGCAATCAAAGTGAACAAAGACTTTGACGAAGAGAAGGGAAAAGGAAACAGCAGTGTTCGGAAGAGACAATTTCAGTTTAACGATGGACCAATACCGGGAGCTGCGCCATTAAAGGATCTTATCGTTCCTTCTCGGTAAACAGAAACAAAAACAACGAATTGGATTTCGAATAAATTATAATCGCGTACGTTATTTTTACGTTTATAGCGAGTCGGCTGGTGTGAAACTTTTGCGTAAGATGGGTTGGAAACCGGGTCAAGGAATCGGACCGAGAGTCAAAAGAAAAAGCAAGAAGACGAAAAAGAAAACGGAAGATGATGATGATCTGTCGCCTGTGCGAATGTCTCAGGAACCGGGAGTTAAAGTTTATGGATGTTCTCTGCCAGAAAACTTCTCTGGAAATGAGGTTATTGATTTTCTTATTTAAGAAGTTCAAGATTTAGTAGAAATCAGAAGAGTACAAGATGATTTGTAGATAATCTTCCTTTAAAAGCAATTTTTTTATATGGGATTGTTCCAAATCTTCAAATTCTTTAATATAGTTGGTTTAAAAAATGTTCTCATCGTTTTTCTGCCTCATAAGACTAAATAATTACTTATGCTTTACGCTGTAAACCACTTTTAAAGGCATTCGGGCAGTTTTTAAATTTGTTTTTTGCTGTTATTTTGCAGAATTCGGACGATGAAGACGATTACGAGCTTTTGAAGGGGATAACTTTTGCACCGGACGATGTAGAAGTTCTAGCCTACAAAACGAAGGATGATTTTCATGGTATTGGCTATAAGGGATTGGATCGTAATCCGGTTCTTGCGACGTTTCGATCGAGAAAGGAGATTGCGGCGCCTCCAGTTAGAGACAAGAAGAAGAAATTGGCAATAGCAGGAGAAGTCAGTGGACATTTTTCGAGTGTTTTGTGTTTTAAAACGTTCTGAACATTGAAGTTGAAAGTTCCAACTTTTCTTTTTGAATTTGGGGCCAACGTTTTCATTTTTAGCCCTTCTTTTAACTTAAGCCGTTGGCTCTCGTCGTTATATTTTGTCATTATGTCGTTCAAGGCATTTGGTGTAGGAGCATTCGAAGAAGACGACGATAACATTTATATGGTTGACGATATGTCGCAGTACGACTTCGAACTCGGTGGAAGTTCTAGCAAATCTGACAAAAAGAACAAAAAAGGTCTTTAATGGCAAAATTCGTTACTGAATCGGAAATAAATTGTATTTTTAATTTTAGATGATTCCAAAAAGACTGTCGGATATATTGGTGAAGTTCTCGAAGGATTTCATTTGTCGTCAAAACCTCCTCCGTTGAAGAAACGTTATCCTCCACCAGCGTTACCGAAAGATTATCAGCCCTTCTACAATAAAACCACAAAACAAGTTGAACCGCAGCCTGCAGCTGTTGAAAAGAAAGAGGTCGTCGTTTTTGATAGGCATCGATTGACGGCTACCGAAAGAGCGGAGGTTATCGGAAATGAAAAACAAGTCGGTACGCACACTGTAGTCGTTATTACGTCGGTTTTTTATGTTTTTGATGCACAAAAATAGCTGGAACGCTTGTTTTAGAAAACTTCTAAAAGAATTTTGAAGGCTTATTTCATACTATAATAATAAAAGATTGCACGAAAGATATTTTTTATGACTACAGCAAGACTTCGTGAGTCATTTTCAAAGATTTTCAGGGTAGAAATTATTCTTTTTTGGCCGTTTTTTACGTCAAAATATATTTCAAAGTTCATATTTTGACAATTTCTCAGAATTTTAAACATTCTTTGAAAAGCCTTTTAGCTTTTCTGGTTCTGGTTGAGCCTTTTTGTGGCTTTTTCAGAGATTTTCAGGACATTTAACAAATTTTTGATTTTGAAAAAAGAGAAGTTTATAGTTTTAATTTTTCTGCCCTTTTGGAGTTTTAAAAAATTTCTAGTTTAGGAGATTTTTGGAGCTTTTTAGCTCTACTTGGTGCCATTTTGAACCTTTGTGCGACCTTTTTCGGAAATTCTTAGATCATTTAACTAATTTTCGGTTTTGAAAAGTAAAATCTATTGGATTAATTTTTTAGAAATTTAAAAATTCTTGAATTTTTGGAAGGTTTTTAAAGCTTTTTGAGCACTTTTTCAGGGGCTAGTCAAGCCCCGTCAGGGTTTTTCGCCGCATTTTAATTGCTATTCCTATTTCTATCAAGGTTCTGTTTTCGAGCTGATGCGTCCCGAAGACAGAGCCAGGCTAAAAGCAATTCAAAAAGGCGCTCCGCCGACGCCAATCGTTATTGGTGGTCCGTTATCGACATCGATCGTTGATCGAAGGGGTGGATTTCAACCTTTCGGTCGCGACCCAGACAAACAGAAACGTTACGATCTCTATCAGAAATTCAAACAGAGCAATAAAGAGGGTTCGTTTTTTTTCGAAGCAAAGCATCGTAAAATTTTTTTTTTTTTTTTAAACTTAAATGGTTTATTTTTTTGTTGTTGGTATTTTAGACGTTTTTTCTAAATGTCAACCTTCGACAATGACCGAATGGGAAAAACAAAGAGAAGTCGAAGAATTTCGTCAAGCTGCTGCCATTTATAAACCATTGGCTCATAGTATGGCGATGAGGTTTACGACGGCGAAACACGGCGACACCGACATTATTCCTACGGATAAATCGAAGAAGCCGAGCGACGCCGTCGAGGCCAAACCCGTCGAAAATCTAAAATACGGTTCTGGGACGAGAGCGCGAATCGAATGGCACCCGGATCGTTTATTATGCCGTAGATTCAACGTTCCGGATCCGTATCCAGAGTAATCAATTACTCTTCGTTTTAAGCCGTTTTTATTGTTTAAATTTGTTTTTTTGTTTTGTTTTAAGATCGACGATGGTTGGTGTTTATAAAATTAAAAAAGACAGATTTTCGATTTTTGATCTGCTAAATGGCAATCAAAGTCGAGCTGTAGATAATTTACCTGATGATAATTCAGAGATCGAGTTGCCGGATTCACCTGTGGATACGGAACCGACGACCACGAGTTCGAAAGTATCGAAAGAACCTCAGAAAGTTGTTCGTCCGAATCTGTTTGATGCATTGGATGATATCGATGTAGCGCCAAATAAACCCGTGGCTCCATCGACGTCAAACACAACACAGAATCCACAGATCGAGGTTTTAATTATTCTTTTAGTTTGCTTTTTTCTTAACGTGATTTAGAAACTAGTTGAGTAAAACAATCACTTAACGTGGTTTTAAGTGGGAGCAAAATTAACGGAAACTTAAAGTGTTTTAGAAACTAGAAGGGTCAATGAATCACTTAAAAGTGGGTTTAAAGTGTAAACTCCGCTTGAACTCTGATTATACTGCCTTTCAAGTGCAAAATGAAGAGAAAATTCACTATGTTTTAGATAAAAAACATTTAAAAGGATTTTGAAACTAGAAGAGTAAATGAATGACTTAAGAATATTTTCAAATTGATATTTTTAAAACTGAACTTTTTTTGAGTTTGAAAAAGTGCAAAATTGACAAGATTTTTTTTTTAGTCTATCTTGAATTGGATGAAAAACAAAAGTTTATAATTTGAAATTGTCATAAAAAGTTTTATTTTATTGACATGAATATATAATTAAGTGACCGATTTTACTCTTCTAGTTTCTAAAGCTTTTTACATTGTTCTCTTTAATTTGGATGTATTTTCGCAACATGTCGTTTCTCTTTAGATTAATTCAAAAACGGACGAGAATTCGGAAGAAAAAAGACCACCGATGGATCTCTTCAAAGCAATCTTCGAAGATACGGAATCTGAAAAAGAATCTGAAGATGACGAAGAAGAAGAAGAGAACGAAGTTGAAAAAGCAACTCTAGAGAACTCAAAGAAAATTTCCGTAGCCGACGTTTTAGCGCAATCGAGTGTTTCTTTGCTCGACAAGACTTCAACCGATAAGACAAAACTTGGTGGTCCGCGCTTAGCGTCGGGCGTGTTCGCTAATTTGGATCTGGATAGTCCGAATCTTACTTTAATGTCCGAATCGAGACGTATGACCAGCGTGGCAATCAAAGCAACAACGAAATCCCTCGATATAGAAGATTCTTACGGTCCGGTTTTGCCTCCTCATCTTAGAAAACCGTCGTTTGAAAGTAACGACATGGAGTACGGACCTCGATTGCCCACGACGACAAATCGCGATTCTTCTAATAGTCGGCGTAAGAGCAGCTCTTGGTGTTTAAGAAACAAAAAAAAAACGTTTGTTTTATTTCAATTTTATCTCGCTGAAATAGATGGTCAAAACAGAATTACAAAGCATCACAAAGAAAAACATAAACGTCGACACAAGAAGAAGTCAAAAAAGAAACAAGGAAGTAAACACAAACGTAGAAAAGACAGCGACTCCAGTGAAGAAAGTTCTTCCAATTCGGAATCACCTGCAGATGCTATGAATCTAAACAAATTGCTTAAAAGCAGGTAACTTACTTACTTGTATTCATTAAGAAATGTTTTCATAAAAAAAGGTAAAAAGAAAAACTTATCCGTTTTTTAAAAAGGCAAATTAACGAGAGAAAAAATTATAAACTGTAAGATTAAATTTTTGAAATGATCGTAATGAAAAATACATGGAAGAAAAAAAAAAATACTTGATAATTTTAATAAAAATGCAATAGTAACTAGTGATAAATACACACTTTCAGTAAAAATGTTGCTAAAGCAGTTTTCACTTGACAAAAATGAGGGTGAAATTTTTCTAGTTTACACTAGAAAAGGAAAGCACAAAAATATGTTTCAAAGTAGTTAAAATTTTCAGTGTCATAATTTTTGTCTTGCAAAACAGGTCTTAAAGCTAAAGGTTGAAAAAATGAAATACGATGATAAACGGTATTTCTGATAAGGAGTGGAAAGTTTTAGGGGGAAAATTCATTCTGTTCCCCACTTCGTCTATATGGATCAAAATGCAAGAGACCTCATGAGTCATTAGTACTCATTACAGATAAAGTTGTGACAATGATACTTTATAATGTGAACCGCTTGTGCAGCAATTACTTTGTTGTACACAAGTCAATGGCAGATATACCATTATTTTGACTTACATATCTTATTACTGTACCTTTATGTAACATGCCGTCAGATTATGAACGTACAAAGCAACCAGCAATACAGAATAGTGACGTCACTATTCTGTATTGCCGTTTGAGTCCCAGTTAGTCTATTCTTAGCGTGGGCTAGTGAAATTCAGCAATGAAAGGCACTTCAGTTTTTCTATCCTTACATGTAACTTTGTATTTCCTGGAAAATTTGAGTTACTGGATTTACAAAGTTTAGAGAGAAAAAAGTTTAATTATTCAGTTTTAAAAGTGAACATTTTACATTTTCTTGTAGGTTGAAATCATTAAAGAAACCAATTATCCTGGACTGAAAAATTAAAATAAAGACATCAATTGGTGTAAAATAAAATATTTTATTTCAAGGTAAAAAATACAATTTTTTTTTTAATTTTTCATAAAATGTTTTTCTTGAAATCCAGTAGAAAAATACGTGCTGTAAATAGAATACAAAAGCCTAATTAAAATGGAATCTTAAGTGTCAATCTTAAAAGAACAAGAATGGAAAATAAATCAGAAAAAGAATCGTCGTTCATAATGAATTTATTCAGGCATATGCTCGTCTTTTCGATATGACATCATTTAAAAGCTAGAGGGGGTGAAAAAGCAAAATGCTAGAAAATATTCGCCTCTTGATAACAAACCTATTTCCCTCCGTCAATTATGTCGAAGTCGTCCGTTTTTGTCGTGGTTGGGGGAGGGAAAAAACCTAAAAAGGAAGAAAAACATAACTAAATTAAAATACGATCGAAATTTATGATTGGATTTAATCACTCAATATTAAATATATTTCAGAGTGTTAAATAAACACGACCAATCAACATTGAAATGTCTGGCTGGAGCGATAACATATCTCATCATTTTCATAGGTTACAAACTTGAGGATTTAATTGACAATTAAGTTTACCCTAGAGGTCGAATTTCCAAGCCTATTTTTCCAAAGCAAAAAACGAAATCTGAAAGGAAAGAAGTTTTTAAAAAGTAGAACAAAAACGAAATAATTGTATTTTGCAAACGGGGGGGAAAAGAAATCAGTTGTTTTTGTCTTAATCACAAATTGGTATTTCATACGAACGAGACTCCAAAAAAAGGAAAACAATCATCATTTATGGAGAAATTTTAAAATGATTTCCACAACAAACAAAAAATGAAAAAAGACTGACCTCAAATTTGTATCCTAGATTCATTTCAACGATGTTTTCTTTAATCGTATTCTGGCCCATTTATCTAGGAAAAAAAAATGAAATTTTTCCATTATAAATAAAGACAAAATCTCAATATTGATAAATTTAATATTGAAAAATTTCAGCTTTTAACTTATCATCATCATAATAATTATGACAGGGATAACTTGAATGTCATCATTTAACTACTTAATAGTTTAAATAAAATTCAATTAAACATGTTAAGTTACCTGGGTTTTTTGTTGCTCCCATCTATCTATTAGTTTTATGACATTTCACATCTGAAATGAAAATATAAAACTTTGAATTTTTGCCTTCGTTAATTTCGGGAAAACTAAAATCGGATTAAAGTATCAGAAATTAAATCAAAACTAATCATTTTGTTTAGTATTTCATAACAGGTCTGTGATTATCATCATATTAATTATATTTTGTAAATTTAAGGTATGTTTTTATCCTTACAAATTTGAGTTTCTTCAAGTTTAATTTATCTTTCATTTATTCCTAGTTTAAATCCAATTAAACATGTTTAGTTCGTCGAGCCGCTTAATAAACGAATCCGAAATGTCACATCTGAAACGGAGATTTTAATTTTCTGTTAGCAAAACTAGAAAAGCTAAACATCAGGTGCAATGGTAAACATATTCGGTGTTTTATTTACAAGTCATTTATACTATTTTTTATAATTAAGTTTTAAATTTTTATACTTACAACTTAAAAATAAGTCGAGTCATCTTCCAACTTTCTTTTTTCCATTTCCTTCCGTCAATTATGTCAAAGTCGTCCCCTTTTTGTTGTGGTGGGGGGAAGAGAAAACCTAAAAAGGAACAAAACAAAATAAATCAAAATCCGATCGAAATTTATGATTAGATTTAATCACTCGATATTAATTATACTTCAGAGTGTTAAATAAACACGACTTATCAACATTGAAATGTCTGCCTGGGGCAGTACCATTAATTCATCATTTTCATTTTTAAATTGTGACAAACTTAGGAATTTAATTTAACAATTACTTTACCCTAGAGGTCGAATTTCCGAGCCCATTTTTCCAAAGCGCAAAACGAAAAGTGAAAGAACAGAAGTTTCTAAAAACAAAAACGAAATGATTGAATTTTATAAAAATAAAATATTTAATATATTACATTAAAATTTAATATCAAAAAAAATTATACTATTAAGAATTATTGTAAAATAATAAATTTTATCATTTAATTTAAAATATATAATATATATAATGAAATTGAGTATGTTGTAATACAGCAGAACATAAATAGAAAAAGTGACTTCTAGTGACGTTTCAATATGGCGTCGCCTCCTTTGTGGTGGGGATTCCTCTGATATGATCACACCTTTACATACTCTACAAACCTTAGGTAAAGGGGGGGGGGCCCCCAGTCAGAAATCGTTAACATGGAAGTCTATTACAATTTAGGTGCATTATTAATTTTTTTTTGGCTTTCTTAAATTCGCACTCTTAAACTATTAGTTAGGTCTTACGCATGTTAATGTAGCCATAAACCTTCATACAATATTTTAACTTTTTGCGCGTGTTTGGCGTTTCCTCTGTAATAAAATTTGCATATTCCCATTCAGCAACAAAGATATTTTAATAAAAACCTAGTTTTATCCAAATTACCAAAGCGGGTCCCCCTCCCCGTATATACTAGAACTAGAATTGTTTCAAAATTATTTTTTATAACAAATTTCACATTTCGCATTGAAACACATGCCCCACGCAGTCGCAAACCAAACAAAACCCGAACCCGAACCCACCCATTAAAATAGTTCACTTGTTTGTCGTTAAATTAAAAATAATCCTCGCATAAACACAATAATATATTTCTTTAGAGTAAAAACACATTTTTATCTAGTTTTATATTACCATTGCAACTGGATGGAAAGCGATTTTGTAACCTGGAAAGCATTTCCGAATAAAACCGAAAGGCGGGAATTACACTGAAAACGAAAGCATTAGAACCGTTGAACGAATCATTCATAAAGAGAAAGATAAAATCGGTTGTATCCGTTTATATACTATTTCGCGGATGGATACAATAAATTCGGGAGTCTCGGGGACCCCTCAAATTTCTCGTATCCCTAGAGAATACAACTGTCATGTATTCTCTATTCTGTGGCAATACCAACGATGGGCAATACCTTATTCCTAAAATATCACTCCGCTAAAAATATTTGCGCATGCGTTGAATGCGAAAATCGTAAACCCACGCCACCAGATGTCGCATTCGCGTCGGACAAAGATGCTGGCGATAGCTTTGGTCAATTTGAATTTGGCCAATAGGAACGCAGTAATTTATTTTTGCAGCATATAAAAACCGCTCTTCAAAGTCTATAGTATTCTAAATGGAATACTAAAGCTGCTTTTCGCTTGTTATTCAATTCAATTCAATTAAGTACACCTGCAATCAGCTCGATGTTGCCAGATGTACATTTCAACTTAAAAATATTTAATTATTTAATTTCATTTTAATTTTAAATTTATCAAATTTTAATATTTAATTATTTATTCTGGGGGGGGGGGTTTGCGCCCCCAAGACCCAAGGTTTGTAGAGTATGCACCAGGGGGTTTAAGCTCAATGGTGTCGGTTGGTGGCACTAAAATTATGGTGCTTTCAGCAT
This sequence comes from Brachycybe producta, assembly GCA_036925085.1. NCBI lineage: Eukaryota > Metazoa > Arthropoda > Diplopoda > Playtdesmida > Andrognathidae > Brachycybe > Brachycybe producta. Next base: position 8,664,817 of record JAUPFP010000006.1, on the reverse strand, counting down.
AATTCTTTTATAAACAAGAGTTAGGACATGATTGGTAGGTTAGGACCACGCCCTAGCAAAACTAAACTCTATAATTCAAATTGAACAAAGCTATCGCCAACACAGGTAGTTAGAAATAGGTGAAAACTTCAGTTGGCTCCGCCCTTGTTATGATGACTGGCAACTTCTAATTGGCTGGTTATGTAGTCTGACGTTGAAAAGGGCGGAGCATGTGACGTCAGTCTTCATTACCAACCAAATAGAAGTTGCCGGTCATCATAAAAAGGGCGGAGCCAAGTTATTGTAAATCTGTACCCCAGTATTCTGATTGGAACCCCCCATGAGAAATTCCTAGATCCGCCACTGGAAACAACTATGTATTTAAGTGAACTGTGGTATGCACATACTCTACAAACCTTGCCCTGCAACAAGCTTATATTATTATTATTTTATTAACCCTGGTATTCACAGCTTTTTTTACTTCTTTTAGTGGAGAAAAATACTGTGATACTATTGGCCAAATTCAAATTGACCAACGCTATCGCCAACAACCACTGTGCCATAGTTTCCTATGCAGTGTTGCCACTTGGAGGGAAATTACCTCTTAGAGGATTTTTTTAAAGGTGGGAGAATACAAGGAGGATATTTAACTGCGGAGGGTATTCTAAGCGTAAATTTAGGAAAAAAAAATAGCATTAAGCAATATGCTTATTTTTAAACATTTCCAGTCACGTAAAGGAACTATTTTGATAAAAATTAAGCACCTGTTTAAAAATGGTTCCACAAAATAACTCAATTTATGTAGAAAAACAATCAACCACATTTTTAAACTCATCACTTAGGCAATGGCTATCGCTTTCAATCTATTAATTTATACAAACATGACGTCATAAACAACGCAACCTAGTGATTAACCGGAGTTTTAGAAATAGCGCCATCTATTGGCTTCAATATCATATTGTGAGCAATGGGAGGGTAAAATTGGTGGAGCTGCAAGGATTTTTCTTCGAAAGTTGGTGACAACCCTTCTCCTATGGATACTATAGAGTTCTCGTATTGATGTTATGTACGGTATTTAATTTACATGCATGCTGAAAACAAAAATATTTGCTGAAAAACAAAAAAGCAAAAGTCGAAAATATTTGTTTTATCTTTTTAGATTAACGAAAATTCCAAAGAGATGGGTAAGAAAGACAAGAAAAAGGGAAAAGGTGCGGAGAAAACGGCCGCAAAGACAGAAAAGAAAGCAGCTCAAAAGAGAAAGAAGGAATTGAAAGCAAAGGGAGAGGTATTATAATTAAAACTATTAATTATATTAAGAGCCTAGATCCACGTCCATCTTGTTGTTTTGAGCAGACGACAACGAGACAAATGAGTGTTCTTATATGGTGTTACTAAAACTGAAAGAAATCGCTTCACAATCGCTCAATTAAAATACAGTAAAGTGCAAAATGCAATAAAAAGTATTGTTCTTCATGTGCTCAATTTATATAATTTTTGAAAAGGTCCTTCTATTTTTAAACAAGGTTCAAAGTCGTTCGTTTTTTAACCCCATGTTAAATCCCATTGGCCCCAAAACCGTCCCACAAACATTTGAAGAACTCCCATTAAAAACGACTTAGAACAATCACACAAAAATTAGCACGTGCATTAATCTATTGGCTTCACGGTGTTTCCTTTTTATAAGATTAGCACGCGAAATTATTTTTCTATTAATTATTATGTGACTTGAAACCGGGAGAAAAAACGTTAAAAAAACCGTTTTTCAATCAACAACGATCGCAGCGCCTACATTCGGAGAAATTTTGAACTAAACGCTATATCTAGGCTCTTAACAGAATTAATTAATTATATTAACGGAACCTTAGGTTGGATCCACATCAAAGCACTGGCGACAATTCTAAAACATTTCTGGGACTTTTGTGTTTTGTTTTTGTTTTGTCTGCTATTTCACAAACTATTTCATGTCCCGGTTCAAGTCGGTAAACATCAAAAAGTTTTTGTTTTGTCTCGGTTCTACGCAACATTTTGTCAACTCTGTATGTGTAGTGCGGACACAGTTAGTATTAAAACAAAAACAAAACGGAACAGTTGCGTTATTTACGTAGGACACAGCTATAGAAACAAAAACAAAACCCAAATTTGTTTGTGTTGTGTCACAAAATTGTTGTGGTTTTGTCTTAAGTACTGTTGACAGTTGTTTCAAGTAAGTTTGTTTTATTTTGAAAATCGGCTTTTTGTCTCGAACTCATGTCGATGAGGATCCGGCCTTAGACGAATATCTTACAAATACGTTGTGTTTTAAAGACATATTTCCCTCAAAAATTCGAAACAGAAACTGTTGAAGACACTATTGTTTTTATGCAAAGATGCGGTTTGTGTTTTCCAGGAAGATATCGAAAAATTGATTGCAGAGTTTCAAGAGTACGACAGGCAAAGGTCAGAGGTCACCGAATCGCTTACTTCGGCTCCTTCGCCAAGGTATTAATTAGTAAACACATCATTCTCTTCAGTTACTGTAGCTATTGGGCTCAAATTCACGGAGGAAACTTAGCACTTGAATTTTAACTTGAAGCCTCACAACGAGAGTTCGTTTATTCTTTCGATTAGCAGCCACTTAGCCCTCTATGCTGGAAATTGTGTAGCGTTTCTCGTTATTTCGCGCCTTAGGAGCAACCTTTATAACATATCCGCATCCTTAGATTAGGGACTGTATGCTCGTACGTGGCTTCCAATCGAAAGAATACCTGATCTTTTTACGGCAATTTCTAATTCTTGATTTCTGTTTTGAAATTTTAAGTTAGGTGAAAATTCGAAATTATAAAATGCGGTTCCTCTCAAATTAGCCATAAAAGTTTATAATTTTTTCGATTGGGAATCAAGCCACTATTGGATCGAGAGTTTAGCCTCTACGTATGAGCTCGTACAGGTTTTGCGCCTTATTGTGTGCGCCTGTGGCACAATAAATATAAGCAACTCCGAAGCTTTAGCTCGAGAGACCAGCTGCTCCCAATCATAAAAATAAACAAAAGTTCATTTATAGAGATCGTGTTATCTGTTTATTGTAATTTCTGCCTAAGAAACTTCTTAATAATTGTCTATGTTATTTTTTCTGTGATCAATTTTGTCTTTAGTTAAATATTTTATCGTGTGTTTAGGTCCTGTTTCACGCTAACGGCGAATCCAGATAAAGATGAATTGATTCTTTACGGTGGCGAATATTATAATGGAAAAAAGGTGATGAATTCGTCTGATCGATCTGATTCGTCGAGAGATAAATCTGTAACTTTATTTCCATGTTTTTATTTGTTTATTAGACGTTAGTTTACGGAGATCTCTACTTTTATAACATAAAGAAGAACAGCTGGACGTTAGTAAAAACTCCGAATTCGCCGCCACCGAGATGCTCTCATCAGGTGTTTTTTTTTAAAAAAAAAGAAAGTTGTCTTTTGATTCGGAAACGGACTCGTAACGGACAACCTTTTTTTAGACTGTTGTTTTGCAGCAAAGTGGAGGCCAGATGTGGGTTTTTGGAGGAGAATTTGTGAGTCCGTCGCAGTCCCAATTCCATCATTATAAGGACCTGTGGGTTTTTCACTTTCAGAGCAGAAACTGGGAGAAAATTACGTTAGTTTCGCTTATTATGAATTACAGTATCTGAAATAAACTTGTATTGCAAGGGTTACTTCTCGTAAAACTATTCACGTTATAGTTACTTTTCAAAGTAACTTGCAAGGCAACAAAAAGCAGTTATTTTATGAAGAGTTATTTGCATAACTTGGGACTTTGACCGAGTTTATTGTAGATTAATGGTATCATTTTTTTTAAAGATCTTTAGGAGGACCATCACCACGGAGTGGCCATAGAATGGTTGCCGCAAAGAAACAGTTAATTGTTTTTGGTGGCTTCCAAGATAACGCTCGGTTAGTTTCTACCGCTGTCGCCTTTTTTGACGTTGAATTTTGCGAACTCTACGTTTCAATTGTATAACTTTACAGCGAAAGCAAATATTTCAACGACATCTATGCATTCAACTTGGAGACGTATCAATGGAACAAGTTGGTGTGTAGTGGCAAATCTCCTAGTCCTCGATCCGGATCTCAAATGGTTGCACTGTCTAGCGGACGGGTCGTAGTCTTTGGAGGTTACAGCAAGGAGAATGTAAAGAAGGACGTTTACAAAGGAGTCGTTCACTCGGACATGTTTCTCTTGCAGCCTGAAAGTTAGTTCGTTATTCGAAATGTTGATTTTCACTTTGAAAACGTTTGATTATTTTTCATTTTTCGATATGATGCAGATTCGTAGATAATTATCATTAAAAGTAAACTTTTTATAGCAATTCTAAACAGGCGAATATTTTTGTTTTTGACAGCAAATTAAAAATTTAAATTTGCTGTCAAAAACAATGACCCCTCGACCTTTAGTTATTCTGTTTTTTAGAAGTAAAATGTAGATTAAAGTGTTTTCCGTGGCCCACATCTTGGATCCTACTTTTTACACAGTTAAAACGCAACTCTTTGTGTCACGTTTTCTGATGAGAAACGATAAACTTGTTTCACGACTGTTGCGATACAGTCCTGAAATATTGTTTCGCCGCAAAGTATTCCAGTGTATACTAGCCTTAATATTATGTGATGCAGTTTTTCACCTTTCTAGTTTTTAACACACTTTAAAATTTCACCTTTTCTGCATGGCTTTCAAGGGCAACATTAAGAGAAACTTGAAAGTGTTTTAGAAATTAGAAGAACCTCACTTAAGGGTATTTTCGTGTTGATATCTTTTAAAATAAGCTTTTTTTTAAAAAAAAAATTACCCATCTTTGAGCAGGCGATGCATAACAAACGATATTTTTAAAATTTTTGTCTATAAAATGTTTTAGAAAGATATCAACGTAAAAGTATTAATAAATGATTGAGATACCATTCTAGTTTCTAACGCACATTGAATTTTTCTGTAATGCTGCTCCTGAAATGCCGAATAACGAGAGTTTGAAAATAAACTGTTCATAAAAATATCATTTAGAACACGATGAAACGGGTCTTAAATGGCGTTGGACGTTGATAAAGCAATCGGGAACGAAGCCAAGTCCTCGCTGCGGCTTTACTGTTGTCTCTGTTCCCGGTAGCGATCGTGCTTTTGCATTTGGCGGCGTTTTCGACGAAGAAGAGGACGAAGAGTCTATTAACGGAACATTTTACAACGATCTTTATCAGTTGGACTTAGAAAAGGGAAGTTGGATGTTAGCAACGTTGTCGGGACTTTGTGGTGGAGCCAAGAAGAAGAGATGTAAAATGGAGACGAATGACGATGGGGAAAAGGTTGAAGAAGATGTGAGCGAAGGTGTCGACAAACTCGTTTTGGACGAACAAGTTAAAACGTTCGATGACGGAATATTTAGCGTAACGATCGGTCCGCAAAATACGGATCAACAGTCGAGTGTGGTTGCATCAAACGTGGCATCCACTTCCGCCGCAGACGCCATTTTTCGACCTCATCAGAGGATGAATTGTGGATTGGCCATCAAACATGGCGTTTTATATTTGTTCGGAGGAGTCTACGAAGATGGGGATAAAAATGTGACTCTGGCTGATTTCCATTCTCTCGGTTATTATTTAGATTGGTTTTCACATATATTTTTACGGATTATATATTACGGTTTTTTTTTTGTTTGACTTGAATAGATATTCGTAAGTTGGATAGGTGGCGAACGATCGTTGAATACGACGTACGGGAACAAGAATGGCTCGATTCGGAAAGTTCTGACGAAGGGGACGATGGTAATGTGGCCGATAAAGCAGAAGGAGACGAGGAGTCGAGCGAATCTGGTCACGTTTCTTTTTGTCAACATTTATTTCACTCTCGTTTAAACTAAAATAAACTTTACTAATTCGTTATATATAGATTCGGACAGCAGTACGAGTGATGACGAAGTGGCTTGATTGTAACTTTGACTGTGATGATACATCTGTAAGTCTCGTGTGAAATGTCTTTCTTGTATCATAGTTTTTTTCGTCAATTAAAGGCCTGTGTAAATTTTTTTGATTTTAATCGTGTAAATTAGCCAATTCATACGGTCACTAGTTTAGTTTACTAACCAGACTTAGGTGAACCCTCGGAACTATTTCGTACGGGGCAAGTGATAAAAAGGCTAACTACAGTATGAAAATGACTAACATTGGATAGAAAATAGCCTTAAATACAAACAGGTTTGGCCACCTATTGATAAATGTTTTGTTACGTCTCAGCTAGAGTTCTAACCAAACGTCAATTTTCTTATTTTTCACCGAGTTATTCAGGTTGATAATAAACTGAAATTCAGTGAATTGTGTTGTATAGGATCTTGTTGAAGCTTTGGAATACTTAAGTCTTTCCAATTTTGTGATGGCATCGATCGAAAATTTTTTCTTAATTTTCGGCCTTTTTTGTCTTTAAGGTTGGTTCTCAACAGTGGTTTTATAAAATGACTTTCAGGAGTGCTTTCGAAAGTCGTGAAAGACACTGATATGGGTGCTTCAATGTGTAAGGAGTCATGACATTTCGAATTGTTGTTTGTTGGCTATAGAACCGTTTGAACACAACTCTGGAATCACCTAATTGACCACGTCTCGCGGCATGTGCAATTCCGTGTCTAGGCTCATAAAAATGTAAAACACTTCTTTTTCATAAAACAATAATTTTTTTATTTCGAAAAAAATGTTCTAATGCAGAACATTTATAGGGAGTAATTTTCAACGTAATTACACATCCGGTCCTTTTTGAAGTTTGGAACTCCTAGCAGTCTTTTTCAGTGTATTAAGTTTGAGTCTATCTCGGTCTCCTGTTCGATTTCTTTCCATGCGAACATTGCTGGGATCCAATTAGTGAGTTTCTTGCACATACACAACCAAAGGTTGTGATATTGTTCACATTTGCTGTGAAGAAAGCCTATTGGACACTTGCCGTTGCAATTGGAAGTAGGTGCGTGACAGTGGAAGTGTCTCCATGGTGAAGTTTCAACTAATTGACAAAAAAATGATATAAAATGAAATTCTACTTTTAATAATTCTAGTATAGAACCTCTTATCGATTTAAATAAACAACAGCGTATGGAAAAAAATGTAGTTGAGCTGAGTACGAATATGTAAATTTTATTGTGGGGGAAACACTGAAGTTGCGTAAAAAATCTCATTCGAAAGTTAGAATTTACATGGAAGTCTATGGCATCTTAAAAAGTTTTTTCGGCTGTATTCACATGCGTGAGGCCCAACATGATCATTTTTAAATCAGACAGACTGGGGAGAGCTGTGCCCCCGCGGCCCCCTTTGCAGCAAGCGTAATTTAACGTAACCTAGGTTAACCTAACCTAACCTAACCTACTCTATCGCCAAGTATTCAAACACACTTTTAAAAAATACCATAGACCTCCATGTAAATTCTAAACATTGCACTAGTTTCAATTGCATCATTCCAACTAGAGCCGGTTCGAGGCGTAAGCGACGTAGGCGGTTGCCTACGGCGGCCCTTTCTTAAAGGCGGCATTTTCTGAAACATTTTATAAACGAAAAATTTATTTCATACTGTCATTAATGAGGCTTATTCTTGGTTTTATCGTGGTTATGATTTCCCATTATTTTTTTCGTTTGCATAGCTCGCGTTTATTTATTGTAAAGGTTTCTTGCGCTTCTATGCTGCACAATTCTGATGAATTTTAGTGTATTTCTACTCTGAAAAATAGACCAAATATGATATTCAATGGGAACCTTTTTAAGTTGACTTAAAGATCACAATGCCTGTAGATGAAAATTGGAAGTATTTTTCGAAACTAGGAGAGTAAATAAAAAATCATGTTAGGAAATTTTCATGTTGATCTTTTTTTTTTAAATAAACTTTCAAAGGGAATTATTAATTTATAATTACAATAAAATATTATAATATAGTTTTTTATTTTGGTGGGCAGGAGAATGACATTTCACATACATGTAAAATGTCTTGAACCCGGCAATGATTCCAACAAGCTGTAGTTTATTTAAATCGGCGAAAACTAGGCCTAAACTAATATGTGCATTTATAGTCATAATGCCTCAGGAGGTTAATTAAGGTCACAAAGAAAATTAACACGAATAAGAACAAAAATTACAAACGTTTATCACGCGCTTCGTCGTCTTTTTGAAGGACTTCCTGAAGCATTTTCTGAGAACTCTTCCTCACTGTTAGTATTTCTGTCAAACGATATTTATCATTACCAACTATTTGTTGTTAACAAAAAGCTTAAACTTAATTTGTGGAGAGACCTTTAAATAATAGGTCTACTATTATTCTGTTAATAACAAGTGATTTTTTAGAAGAAATTTCTATTTACAAACTAGAAGATTAAAAGAATCCGATAAAGTATTATGACGATATCTTTTTTTGAAATTTCGTTTTACTTTTCTTTAAAAAAAAGTCAAATTTAATTTTTTTCAAACTACCATAAAACGTTTTTTTTTTTTTTGTTAGATATTAATTATTAAGGCCAAATTGTATTATGCATTTTTCATTACATTTAACTTAGGTGGTTTTACTGTTTAAATGCCCCCTTGAACTCTGGTTATTTTGTCTTTCAGGAGCCAAATAAAAGAGACTTGAAAGTGTTTTAGAAACTAGAATGGTAGTACATTCACTTAAGTGTATTTTTCATGTGTGGCGTCTATTAAAATAAGCTTTTTTACAGTATGCAATGACCCAACTTTAATGCTTAGCAGGTGATAATTTTTTATTTTACTTCATAAAAAGTTTATTTTGAAAGATATATCAACATGAAATTAATATTATTTGATTCAGCTACCATTCTAGTAATGTTTCTTGCAAACTTTGCATTTCTCATTAATTAATTAAGTGTTCATTCTGAAAAGCTGAATATAAAAGTTTGAAAATCAGCTGTTTATAAAAGCTATTCATTAAATTTCTTCTAAACTTAATAAGCCTCTAACTAGTTTCTTTTGTTAGAAAAAAAAACGTCCAAGATTTATTTTCTTTTACTCGTTTAATGTTACGGGCCATAAACAAACTTTATCAAACGTTCATAAAATTTGGAAACTTCTTACCAGCCACAAAGATATTTATGAAAACGAGAATGAATGAATATGCCCTCCAGTTTTCCATTTTTGTCACTCTAGGTTTGTAATTTGTCTATAATTTTGTACGAGGGAGCGTTCTTTTTTATAGTGAACTTCTTTCTAATCATTACGTGTACTTCGTTTTTAAATATTGTCGCGTTGCCTTTATCTTGTCAGTCATGTAACATTTATTTTCTCGGATGAACATATGGATGTGCGGGTGTGCAGTGCAATACGGAAGGATAAAAGGTTACCCTTTCTGTATCCATATTAGATATACTACGAGGGATATTCATTAAGTTAGTTACAAACTAATAGTGCTACGTAACAACGTTTAGTAATTGTGTCTGATTGTTGACGCATTAAATTACAGTATGTTACGGAGCCTTGCAAAGAACATGAATCGCAATGCCGAATTTGCAATTAGTATTAACACACTTGACAATTTGTTACTACAAACTTTAATCCCCGTTAAGAAACTTTGCAACAAATTGTACAATTTGAAATTATCAATTTTAAGTTTATAATTACAAATTGTACAGTTTGTAAGAATGTGAATTGAAGTTTGTAATAACGGATTGTGAAGTTTGTAATTACGAATTATAGTATGTATTAACAAATTGCGAAATTTGTTAATATGAATTGCAAATTTGTAATAACAAATATTAAATTTGCAATGTATGTCCTTTACAGGTAGGCCTCCATATGAAAGTCTATTTTTGCTCCAAAATTCACTTCATTTGGAATTGGAAACTGGTGATGATAAACCCCTACGGTGAATTTCATTCATACTTTTGAAGAAAATATTACAAGAGTTTTTATTGCCTATTTCTATTTACTATTTTTTTTTTGCAAGATTTTATAAATTCTGGCAGAACTCCGGACACAGGCTTGTGGAACCCTAAGATTGAACCCTGGTTGAGAATCAGTGTTCTATTTTGACAGAACTTAGATAAAGTGTAGACTTGCACATTTACAGTGCTTATTTATTCAGAATTTCTTTATATGTCCAAATTCAAGAAGGAAACGATTAAAAAAATCCCTTGTCAAGGATAATAAATGTTTTTATCATTTATATTATGTGAGCTTTTGACATCGACCATTTTATTTTACCAACCTTTAGATGACATTTTCTGTACCTCGTTGCTTCTCTGCATCGCGCGGTGCCCGCGCGGAGAAGATCCGAGCTGCAGAGAGAGTTGGATGGAGACGGATTGTGGTCACCCTCCTGCATGGGGGTGAAATCTATGCAGCAGAGTGGCGGCCATCCCTCTCTCTCTTCCGGTCGATGCTGATATACATCTTCCCCTTTCGGTACACCGACAGGAGAAGATGTTGTAGCTGCTTAGGAATCGTATACCTCCTGCCTTATGTAGTCTCCGGCCTCTGAAGAGAAGTTGATTATTCCAACATAAAGACCACGCTGTTTCTTATTATAACGCTTTTATTCATCTCTTGTATGGAAACACAGAATACAGAGATGAATTATGAATACTAACGGTGTGTCCTCATGCCCATATTGTGGTACGGATAAAATCTACATAATACAAAGGCAAGGACAAGAACTAACTACAAAGAGGAGCACGGCCCTTTTATACCTTGGACCCAGTGGCGCAACAACGAGGAGGATGGGGGAAAGTTAATCTCCGGGCGCCAACAAACAGGGGCGCCAAACGTTTAGAAATTAAAATTTAAAAAAAGACAAATTTTGAAAATCGACTTTTTTGCGACTATTTTCCTAATTGCATATTAATTTAATTTAGTAGTTTTCATGTATTGTACAAATAACACTAGTAAACCCGTCGTGCAATTTGCAAAATTTAAAAAAAAGTTGTAGGCTGTGCTATAAGCAATACCTACTAAAGAGAATATAGTAGTTTTTCATTTTAAGCTAACACTTGCAAAAGCCTAAAAATTCACATTTATTCATACTAATACAAGCTACTCAAATTTGTGTGAGTAGCCTGCAGGGAGGTAAGGGGCGTTCACAGTAATGTAGTTTCCGGGCACAAAATTCCTTGTTGCGGCACTGCTTGGACCTGTGTACACCTGCGAGGTGTAACCAGGTCCAAGTGACCATGGTCCTATGTGTATTAATCCGCCGCTTGGGTATGAGTCAGATAGGTGAGTCAGAGGAGAGGGAGGGACGGTTGAGAGTTGTTTACCCCCCCCCCCCCCCCCCCCCCGGCTATGGTTTTGGCGGAATCACGAATTACAAGGTGTTACAATTATCTTAATTAGTAATTTGTATACCTGTTTATATAAGCCTTTTGAAAGCAAATGGTGGAAATCTGGAAGTTTATAAAAATGTAAATTGTGGTGCTTCTGTTAAAAGCAAGGGTATATAAGTAAGTCATAACTTTGCTGTTCTCAGTAAAGGTCACGAATATATTCATATGTAAACTAGTGTTAATTAGGCCATTATGAAACTCTTAATTATCTCAAAACTTGTTATAAACAACTTACGCCATTTTGCCCGTAACGGGAGCAGAGGCGTGCTGGCTATTGGGCAGCTCTGGCAAATACCAGAAGGGCCGGTATTCAATTGGGCCGTTTTTTTTTTCAAAAAATATTTTCAATGCAGTATAAAATTAAAAAAAGAGTGGGTTATTTGTCTCCATACAACTGTGACACAAGGACAACAAACACCAGCCTACACAGTTACTGTGTCTAGGTGGGTGTATGTGAAACAAGTGTTTTCAATCAGTTATGTATACAAGCAATTGTGCCCAGCATTAGAATTTCTTTTGCCCCGCCCTTTTATGAGCATCATCAATTTCTAATTGGTTTGTTACTTGATCTGACGTTCATAAAAGAGTGGGGCAAAAGAAATTCTAATGCTGGGCAGATTTGTCTGTGATTGTTGTTGCAGATTTGTTTAAAGATGAGGTAAGAAAGTGTGGGCCGGTTTATCTTGAAAATACCAGGGTCAAATTATTTTCCCAGCACGTCTCTGAACGGGACTTCTGTATATTTCTTCTTATCTTATACAAGTTTGCTTAGTTTACTTTTAAGTTTTTACCACAATAATAATAACAAAACGTTTTATTTCAAGAAAATGACATTGTAATGCACTTCAGTAGAATACAACCAAACAAAAAAAAAACCGCAAACAAGTATTCAGATCGTCAAATGTGTACTTTACTTAATCTATTCGCTTCTCGTCCTACAGAACGACATTATTCTCGAGATGTCCGCATTCTCCACTTCTGTCTCCGTTTGGACATAAATGCGAAAGAACGGATCTGGCTTCGGAAACGCCTTCTTTTGCAGCGTGATGAATCAGCTGCCGTACTTCACTGACAAGTAAGTAGTACACAGTTAATAATTTATTCGAACAACACCTGCGTCGAATACAATTTAGACAAACATTGAATATTGAATCACATACAATGTATTTGTTTTATTTGAATGATTTTATTCAATGTTCATTTCATTTGTTGACGTTAAATTTACGTGATTATTAAATAGAAACTTTTTTTTTACCCTTTTTTGACACCTGTTTTGTAGCCTTTCAGGTGTCCTATTGCCAGATTGTATGATGCATGGGGATGTCCCTGATCGGCGGCTTTTCTGTATATAATTTATTCAGTAAGTAAATGAATACATGATGGATGTTACTCGTATTCAAAAGAAAAGGGAAACACAATCAGATTTTATATTATCACCTAAACCAATAGAAGGCTTTTTCGTAGTCTTTGTCGACTCCGTAACCTATAATTAAGAGATTTTTTTACATTTGTTACTACTATTTGATAATAATTCAATGCACTGGTGCTTTTTTCCCTTAATTTTATGGAAAAATGTACAAAAATCTATTTCAATGGCCACGTAATTTTAAATATGTAAAGTGCTCTTAAGATTTTAAGAAAGTAATCGTAAAACCTGGATCACACAAATGCGTAAAAAGGAGCAGAAAATAGAAACAGAAATGAAAATCAGCATAAAGTCTCAGCTCACATTCAAACTTAAGGTTCGACATTCTCTTAAAGAATTCTATTGCATTAAAAAAAAATGCAAAATAAATAGAATAGAATTATTTAAATTATATAAAATATATTTTCAGTTGGCGTTTTCTGCATGTGGGTTCTTGTCCCGAAAGTTCTCACATATTACAATAGAAAATACATCAAAGGATATTTTTGAATAAAGAATAGGAGGCGGGGCCATAAAGAAAGAAGCTTCTGAAATACGCTTTCCTATTGGCTATTCAAATGCAATTTCTTGTACGTCACGAAGACATAATTTCATCCTTTTTCTATCTATTTTCTGCAAAATAAATAGAATACTATCATTCAATTTATGCAAAATTCCTTTTTGACCAGCAATTTTTTTCCTGCTTGTGTGATCTTTGACTAAATAATTATTATAATGATTGATGATATATTTTTTGTGATCTTGTTGAACTTTAAAAATAAACATTTTATAGCAATTCATAAATTAATTTTCAGTTTTTTCAGCAAATTTTCAGCAAAAAAAAAATGCCAATAAAATTGCTGTTTAGTTTAAAAGATCAAAACATCTTAACCATCTTAACTTTAAAGATTAATTATACCTTGAAGGTACTTTTGTCCAACTAAATGTTGAGCATTGTCATGTCCAGTATTTGCATAAAACCAAGTTACGTAAAACTGAAGTGAAGCCGTTTGAAAGAACACAAAATACAACAGACAAAATGCGAAGAGAATTGCAGATATCTAATAAGTAAACCAACCATATATAAACGAGAGAAAAAAAGGGCAATTAGAAATAGGGACAAACAGAAGTTGGCTCCGCCCTTTTTATGACGACCGGCAACTTCTAATTGGTTTGTTGTGTGGTTCGACGTTGAAAAAAGGGCGGAACATGTGACGTCAGACTACATAACCAACCAACACATTAGAAGTTGCCAGTCGTCATAAAAAGGGCGGAGCCAACTTCTGTTTGTCCCGATTTCTAATTGCCTGTGAGAAAAAAAGCGGATTAAATGCGGAATATTCATTTTTTATGATGACTTTTGTCAGTTTAGGGAAGAATCCCACATGCCGAAAAACCACCGGAAAATAGAAATAAAAAATGCTGTGTTCCTTTGCACTCAAATATATATGGCGCTTCTGTTACATTTCTTACAAAGTGCAATTCAGTGGGATTTTACTATGCGTGTGTCATTCTTATATAAACCTTAATAATCTTCGCTTAAATTTCATGAAATTTCAGCCTTTTTATGTCGCATTTTTTCTTGCATGTGTCCTATTGGCCTTAGGGAAGAATTACAAACTCAAAAAAATCCCACTGAATTTCACTTTGTAAGGTATTTTATCAGAAAAAGCTCCTCCAATATATTTTTGAATGCGAACGAACACAGAAATGCTTAATTTATATTTCCAATTCCTGGTGGTTTTTCGGCGTGGGTGATTCTTCCCTTAATTGTACTTAAATTTTCCTGAAATTTGAACTTTTTTCTTATAAAAGGTTATCGATTTCATTTAATGGTTTACAATTACAGTAAAATGATAAAGTTATAACCATTTACATTATTGTATATATCGTTGTCAATCAAACACTAAAATTACATAGTAATTTTCATTAATTATCACCATAGAAACATAAACGCAAACAAGATGAAAAATACAGAAAAAAAAAAAGAAACTTAATATCGAGAAAAAAAAATAAAACTAATTCTTATATTCATCTTTATATTTAAATATTTTTCTATTATAACCAAAACATTATATTGAAAATATTCAAACCTGTAAAAGAATACCCAATTAATTAATTAATTAATTACCTCAATAAAAATGGTAATTTTAGACTGTGTCACTTTCTTTTTTGCCAAAATAACTTTTCCTCCAAATGGTAAATTTGGATTATAAAATTGACCTACTGGATCAGCTGATTTATAATCGGAGCTTTTTGTTCCATTGTTTCGACGTCGAGTTTGCATTTTTCTTTCTCTTTTTTGGAGTCTCAAAAAAAAAAAATTTAAAGATAAATACCATAACATAAAAACACCTGTTTATTAATATTGTAAAATTGATTTCTATACGTGTCTAATAGCAACCTGTCTTGCATACGCAACGTTGCTATGGTCAGTAAGTAGTCGAATGACGTCATGATGATATTATTCAATATTTATAATTTATATTTGTGCAGAAATATAATACAAATAACCTCATATTAAGATAGTTTATGAACAGCTGACTTTCTAATTAAGGAGGTTTTATAAAGTAAAATTGAAAATGTTTTAGAAACTAGAAGGGTAGCTATATCCCTATAGTATTTTAATGTTTGATATTTTTCAAAATAAACTTTTTATAGAATAGATAGAATAGATTATTAAAAAAATATAATCTGCTTAAAGTTGGGTCATTTTCATACTGATTAAAAGTTATTAATATGAAAATACCATTAAGTGATTTAACTACCCTTCTAGTTTTTTTTTAAACACTTTCAAAAGTTTCTCTTAAATTTGTTCTTCTGAAAGTAAAAGATAAAATGACTAGAGTTTGAGCCGGGGTTTACACTTTAAACACACCTTAAGATGGTTTATATTCGAAGTATTGTATAATACCTTGTACACATAATATCAGTTAAATGAATTCAAATTAAATGTGTTTAGGTGAATTATACGGAATCCAGTTAAGGACACATCAACCAAATAAAAATTGACTTTATTATTAATATTTTAAATTGAAATACTAAATCAATATTTTGTCTATAGTTTCTATATTATTATTTAAGTATTAAATCAATATTTTTAGATTATTAACTGAATGAATTGAATTTGACATATTGTTTGTTTGCCCTTCACAGGGGGCTCTGTAGAGCACATTATTTAAATACATCGAAATTATCAGGTGTGTACTATAGGTATTAGAAATAAAAATGGCAAAAAAAATGAGAATTATTGTTAAAATGGTTCATGAACAGCTCAATGTGCTCAATTCATAATTATTTTGCGTTTCAGAAGTAACATTATTGAAAGTGATTTAGAAACTAGAAGAGTTAATGAATCACTGAAGATGTTTGTTTTTTATTATTAACAACTAATATTCGAACTCTAATTATTCTGTCTTTCTTGAGCAAATTTGTGATTAAATTTAAAGTGTTTTAGAAACTAAAAGAGTTCAAGCACTTGAGAGTATTTTCATGTTGATATATTTTAAAATAAACTTTTTATAGATTAAAATTAAAGAAATATAATCTGCTTAAAGTTGGATCGTTTTTCAAACTAACATAAAAAGCTTATTTTAAAAGATATCAAACATGAAAATTTACAGTTACTCTTAGTTTTTTTAATTTTGCTTTAATTTTATTGTCATTTTAAATAATGTAAACGTTTTTTTTCTTCTTATTTTGAGCCTTTAAAAATATAAAAAAATTAAATATGAATTATTAACTATAATATTGATATGTAACGTGTATCGATTTTTATTGGAATACTATCGATATTTAGTTGTAGATTACATTTTCACAGCGATTTGTAAGAGTTATCCATTCGGAGTTCAAAGTGAGCTTTTCTTACGTAATGCTTATTTCATTCTATTTTTTTTTTTCTGCATGAGGAAGTTCACGTAACGTTTTTTTTCTTTCTCAGAAGCATAAATAAAATTTTATATACATTATAAAAAAGTATGTTAAAAATTAAAGTTGTAAGTAAATATTTTTAAATAATTTCCGCTGCAATGTCATTTATTGCAGTTTTACGTTTTTTTTTATTATTTTCTGTATCGATGTTTTTAGAAAAATAATTTCAAACTGCCAAAAATATTTCTATTGAAAATATATCACCAGGAACATAATTATACACTGTATAATTTTAGTATAGTTATCTATTTTTTTTAGTTTGTAACACATTTTTAATTATCTTTTAAAATTAAAACTGATTAAAATTACTGATTAAAATTAAAACTGATTGATTTTAAAACAAGAATAAGTCCCTTTTAAGCTGGGAACAGACGGTCAATTCTGCTTTGTCCATACTTTGATTTTCTTTAGAAATTTTGCTTTAGACAGCGCCTATTTTTTTTTCTATTTTTAACTAAGGCAAAGCTTTACAACTTTAACAAACGTGTATGTTTTCACGCCCAGAATTGACAAGCCATAATTGACCGTCAGTTTCCACCTTTACGTCTAATACAGAGTGTTCTTAAAAGTCTTAGCGCAGTTTTAATTTTAAATAACTTCTATATAAGATCGAAACAATCTGTAAAATGCAACAGAAAAAGAATTTCAAATTTCGCTTATTTAATACTTATAGAAATGGTAACTTTTGACATATCCACCTTCTTTTTTTTATATATATCTAAAGGATAAAACGTTTCTGAACTTCCCCAATCACGTTCTGCAGTTGTGTATGAGTTATAACTTATAAGCAAGGAACAAATTTGTTATTTTATCACAAAGATCATTTAGAAAGACTAGCTTATTAGAATTTTCATAGCGCATGCGCATTGCCATCTCGGTCGGTTTGTATAGGAAAGTGATGGCAAGTAAAAACTACGGTGCCCCTTATTATTCTCATCGGCAGTTGCTATTGATGATCAATAGATGGCGCTGCTAACGCAAATCTGCCATCACTTTTTTATACAAATCGACCGAGATGGCAATGCGCATGCGCTATGAAAATTCTAATAAGCAAATGCTAGTTTTAGAAAGTGAGGTTTTGTTTCCCTTTCAGTTGCATTTTAGGGATTGTTTTTATCTTATACATGTATAGAAGTGAAGTTATAACGATTTGAAACTACACAAGGTTTTTGAACTTTTTGTGGACACCCTGTATAATTGTTTTCTAATGTTCAGTGCGCTCCGTAAACTTAACATAAAAGCTGTGAAATTCGAGTTCGTTCAATGACTCTTTTTTTTCTGCCTCCTATTATTTATATAGATAAAGAATTAATAGCCGATCAGTGAGCGCTGAGCGGTGAGCACGTATACTCTGTGTGTATTTTGGTGAGCACTGCAGATGACAAGGAAGCGGTAAGTTTCTTTTCTAATGACAGATCGTAAAGCAAAAGTATGGATATAATTGATTGATTGATTATACTTATTGTAATATTATCAGTGACGTGGAGAACCCCCCGCATACGAATTTACCGAATAAGAGGACGTGTGATTGAACACGTTCAGTGTTTATTTTTGACGCGTCGAATGACCATAAAACGAAGAAGAGAAGAATCGTAGAAAAAAGAAGAAAGAAAACGTGAGAAAGTGTACTTCATTAAGAGGGGAGGATTTTAGGCGGAAGATGGCGTCTCAATTGCCGTCAGAAAGAAACGAATCTCCGATCATCGGTGTCGATCAAAGTAATAACATAATAGAGAAAAACGAAAGTAAAACGAAAAGCAAATTGAATCCATTTGTTCATCATCTGAACCTTACTCTATACGATAAAATCAAGGTAAAAAAAAATGAACCAATTATATAATAATAGCTTTTATTATATTGTTTTTATGTGAATTTTTATTTCAGATTGGTGTTCTGACGTTCACTTTAGCTCCGATTCGTATCGTCGTCGGTGTTTTTCTATTGGTTGTTGCCTGGGGATTGGCTGGAATCGGACTAAGTGGGCTCACCAAAGAAGAAGTGACCACAAAACCGCTTAAAGGATGGAGAAGGTTGGTCACATATTCATCTTTTTCGTTTAGGAGTCGCTAGCCTCAAAGCTAAGACTGTAGAGTTTGAGTTATAGGTTGCACTGTGAAGGAGAAAAACCTGTAAAATCCCCTCTGCATAGAGGCTAATTGTTTGCTTATTGAAATAATTTCCGATGTTTTACTATGGCCAGAATATTAAACGGAAAAAAAAGCGTCCTTAAAAGTTCTCCTTTGGTTTCATGTGTTAGGACAGAGGCTACAAGGGAGATTCTGTTCCAACGTCAACTTTCGATTGTTATTCATACGAATCAGGGGTTCGAAGGTGAATTTCGGTTGCAGAAAATCAACTTTCGAACACATTTTATTAACTTGTCGAAATTCACCGAGGAAAGGATAGCAGTTGATCTTCAACTTATCCTCGTAGTAGGGTTTCCACATAGAAGAGCCACTTTTCAAGGGCACTCAAATAAAACTAGGATTTTTGTATGTTTGAAATCCTGCTTAGAGGCTTCAAGTTGAAGAGGCAAGTGGCTCTTCTTGAATTTGAGCCGCAGACAATTGTGTTTGGATCTTTTGGTATTTCTTTTAACCTCCTTAATGCTACTTAAAAGGTAGTATAATAAGATTAAATTATTTCTTCGTATTTAATTCTAAACGGCTAAACTAAAAAAAAAGCTATTTACGAATAAGAGAATGCGTTTTATGGAAACGCAAATACGCATTTATCTTGGTGAGCAGCGCTCTTAAGAGTCGTAAACTTAATGATTCTTGAGTCAAAGGTAGTGCGAAACGCGTCAAATTTTGTTAGGAAGTGTCATGTATTTACTGTTTACATAACTTTCATGAGTTTAGCACATGCTTTCACTTTACAATCAGACAGAATACGACCCCGTGACTCAAATTTGAGAAGGATACTTGGCACTTAAACGTTAACTTCAACTCTTTGAACAGAAGTTCACAAGTACTGGTACTCAAGGCCTTCAACTTGAAATTTAAGTCTAAGGACCTTTTCACAAGACGACTTTTCGGCGACACAAATTGAAGTCGAAGGTCGCTGGACTGTCGTCGCGATGTGTTTTCCATGGAAAGACGTCAACCTTGGCACACAGGCGACTTTAACTGTGTGTGTTTGCCAAGGTTGGTGTCTTACCGTAGAACAAAATACATTGTGACTACATCCCAGCGACCTTCGACTTCGTGGACGTTGTATTGGAAAAAACGGTGCTCAAGACAAAGTAAGAGCTTAGATTAACACTTTTTATATAGAAAATCTTGCCATTGCCCTGTTCTAAGCTTAACTTCATTATAAGCAACGCTTTAAGAATACAGGCAGCTCAGAAGTACACCGATATATAAGCACGTTCAAAGGATTGCACGTACACAAAAGAGAAAGAGAGCGAAAAGGTTAACGCTCTTTTGATTTGAATGATATTTCAATTGTTGAATAAAAAAAAGAGAGGACAATGCGTTTATTTCTTATCATTGGAAGATAGGGTTAGTTCCGTTTATTTATTACTTGGAGAATTTCTTTAATTCTTATCTGTGGAGGTGAAAAGCAAAATTGAAACCCCACCTTTGATTATTTATGGTTTAAGTTCTATCTGTAGTATCAGATAATGGAACCCGACTGATTACGAGAAACTGTATTCCGAATTCCGTTTGTTTGGACTTTGTACCTTTTTTGTGGGGTTTAGAAATTAGAAAATGACTGAAATTCTAACAGTTATTTCAGGAAAAGGCTGGTCTTAGAGTACTTTTAAAACTTAAGGTTGGTTTTAAAGTGTAAACAGGGGCCTCTCAAACTCTTTAATTATTCTGTTTTTCAGGTGCAAAAATGAAGAGAAACTAGAAAAGTGTTTTAGTAACTAGAAGGGTAGAGCCATCACTTAAGGATTTCGAAAATCAGCTGTTCATAAACCATCTTAACGAAGTTACGAGTTTGTGGGGCTAATTTTTGTAACTTGTTTGGTGGTCTGCTCTAAGAACTTTATTGTCTCAGCTTTTCGAAAGCGATTTTAAGGCCTGGAGCCACATGAAGCTGAAAAAACATTTATGACACTTTTTTTTTTGTTTTGTTTGCCATTTTCCCGGCTCAAGGCGGTAAACGTCAATAGGTTTGTGTTTTGTCTCATGGTACTGCGCAACATTTTGTCAACTAAGGTCTGTGCAGTGACTGTGGACAGTTCGTATTAAAACAACATCAGAACAGTTGCGTAGTTTACGTAGGACAGCTATATATAACATAGAAACCAAACCCATTTGGTTTATGTTGTTCCAGTTTTGTTTTGTTTTCAAAATCTGCTTTTTCTGGCATTTTTGTCTCGAATTCATGTTGCACCTTTGTCAGCCTCGAGTTTCATTTGACGAAATTTAAAAGTTTGTTGGCCCACATTCAAGAAGGAAATTTGGAATTTGAACTTCGACTTAACCCTCAAAACGGAGAGTTCAATACTTTCCAAGCAGATGCACTGGCGTCTTTACATGTGTTTTCCTAGCTTCTGTGGTATTTTTTGCAGCCTCCTGGTGTTTTTACAATTTTTTTAATACATTAATTAAAATTAAATATAATTACATCAAATTTTGCATTTATTGACAAAAATCATTCATAAAAAAAGTAAAAATGAGTAAAAGTATATTTAGATATTTGACTGCAGTTGTAACACTCCCATATCTGCACGGTTCCTTCGGGTACCTTTTTTTTTTTTTGGCAGAAGCGAGAATAGTGGCCCATCTCATGACAGGGATAACACTCGATAGTGCTAATGTCTCTCCTTGGAAGTCTTTTTCCCTGTTGACGATTCTGCTGCTTCCGCTGTCCGTGAAAGTTGTTTCGCTTCTGTTGCGAGTTCCCGAAATTTCGTTATACTGTGCGTTTTGATTGGGTCCTCCGTCTAATGCTGCTTGTGTCGGTTTGTTCGGTTGTTTGGTGCGACAGTAACCCCCAAATACCAGTTGCAACCAAAACAGTCTCCATTTCTTTCACATACGTGATGCACTGCTTTAAGTTTGAAATTGGAGCAGCAACAGCAGCATCTTGGATGCTGGGATGAAGGCTCTTCCGGATCTCGATGATTCGGTACTTCTGCGACACATTAGGTTGTAATTTTAAACTCAGATCCACGTATCGACGTAAGAATTGGTTGGTGTCTTCTCCTTTCTATTGAAAGAGACCCTCCAATTCTTGCTTCAACCACAGGATTTCGTCGGAACGCCCATAGCGTTCGACCAGCTCTCTGCGAATTAACTTCCAGATAAATCCACCTTTATGCTCCACGTAAAGTCTGGACAACCAGCGCAAAACGTCCCCCTTCACCGCGTTCCGCATGAAGTAGGCTTTGTGGACGCTGCTCCAATCCTCGAGGGTCGCAATACCCTAGTAGTCCTCCAAGAAGGTCAAGACAGACGTGGTCCCCTTGAATTTGGCGAAAGTCTGAAGTGGATGCAAACTTCGATAAGTTCATTCCAACTCCTGGCAAGATACAATAGATGTCGGTTGGCGATCGTTATGGTCTCTGTGTCACTTGAATTGTCGTCTGAACTCCCATCGTAGAGATTCTCCTGGTGCCTCCTCTGCTTCGTAGACGTTTCTTGGGTGCGGCCTTTTGGGGTCACTCTGGTCTTTTTCACCGTCGCTGGTGTGTGCACCACATGACTCGTTACAGACTCTTTTTCAACGTGGGCCGACGAGGGCTCCACTCCTGTATCTGCTTTCTGAGCTACAGTATGACGTTGAAGTGCAGTCAAATCTTGTCTACTTCTGAGTTGCATCGGCTCTGATGGCTTCGTCTGAAGCCACTTCAGCAGCTCTTTTCGTTTCTTTATGGTAAGGGCCGACACCATATCTTCGATAGATCCATCTGTAATCAAATTCGCCTCATCCTTCTTGTTGGCCTGTCTCTTTGACAGCACCTTTGGTCCACGCTTCTTTCCTCCTTTACCACTTGGTGCTTGATCGTTGTTAACATTTTCTACTGGATCTTCGTTGAGGTAGGCCTACCCCGCACCTCCACCATTTTGTAACACTTTCGTATCTGCACGGTTTGCCGAACTGCTTCGGGTCGCCATATAGATGTGTCTTGACAGAGTGTTGATACCTGAGTATTTCACTCTCTTGAGAGCTGTGTTGCTACTCAAGTACCAGGTACACAAGGGTTGGTACGTCAGGAGACCCGAGATAGAAAATGTGTCAGGCGTTCACGCTCCCAGATGGTCGTCCTCTTATGTTGACTGGCGATATCGCATTGGCCTAGTGGCGGCTGATACTGCGAAGTCCCACGTCCCAACATAATTGGAAACCACACATAGATTTTACATAGAAAATAACTTCGTACTTTATTTGACAATAAAAATGCAGCGACTCGCTGGATTTAGATGGTCAGAATTAGATTCAGATGGAATCCCCTTGATGTCTAGTCTAATCTGCCTCTAAATCCAGATTGCTCGATATTTATATTCAACGATAATGTGACGTTGCTGGCCCTTTGGCGCCACCGTTTCGACTGTCGAAACGGCCGTGAGGCCACTGCCGTCTGTTGGCAGCGGGCCAGCCGTTGGTTCTTTTGATTTAGTCACTCGAGACATATGATACGTTATGATTGGCTAGATCACTCTTTGAAGCCCACAAAAAGACTTCTCGCTCTCGGGAATCTTCGGTATGGAGCTTGACGACGTCGATGGCACTACTATTCCTTTGGCTTTAGTTCCTGGAGGTTCCAAGCAGAGGGACTCAGACTATGTTCGAGTGCCTCTGTTGGACCTTTGATTTAATTTGATCTGAAACCCCAAAGTGACCACAACACTACACAAGTTTACGTGAATCAAAATACTCTTTACTCATTCACTTTACATTCATGTAAGACACTCTTTTACATTAAAATCAACTAAGAATTTAGTCAGGACTGTAACTCTAGTCCTCTGACTGACTGTATGTGTTTTGTTTGTTCGCATACCACAACTTAGGGTTACACGTAAGTGATGCAATCTGCATCCTGTGTTACCTTTTCGACCTCAACTTATTTCTTGTATTTTGTTGTTTCGAATAAATTATTATTATTATATCGTTCGATTACTATCTCCGAACTGCCTCACACATCAGTTTCACGGCACACTTGTCTGGTCTCCTGGGAGGGACAACTGTCACCTCTGGGCTCAATGATTGACCAACTGGGCCTATCATTGCCCTGGGCTGTGGATATTACCTTAAAAGGAAAGGTATTTCTGATACTATTCCCAATTCTCACAGTCCGACTGGGTTCCACAAATTCACTCAGAATTCGGGCCACCCAAGTCTAAACATCTGTGCACCAAGGGGTGCCATACTGTCAGAAAGGAATTTCGACAGGGTGTTCCACAACTCTGTGAATGCAGGGTGTCACAATAACAATAAAACAGATTATCAATATAACAAATGCACCAGGTGTGTCCAAAAGTCTTGGACACACCAGGACCTGACTAATAATTCACAATAATACATAACATTCCAGATACTATTTTTCTAATAGTATCTTGAATGTTCAAATTCACTATCGTTATGCTCACTGGGTCTCTCATAGCCGAGAGTTCTTGATCATCGATTCAACCAGAATATGTCCTGTTTGAATCGGCGATAGAGGCCTCTTGGCTATTCTTCTTATCCTGGTGGGCAGGGAGGTGTCGTCTTGACGACCTCCCGGCCACCACCCCCAAGCAAAATTCCATCAATTATACAGGGTGAACTGACACGATTCGTTACACAGTTTTGACTTTTTTGAGATCCTAAAAATAGAGGTCCTCAAACCGCGCCTAGGCTGAAAATCGCTATACTGTGTTCAAGTCATTTCAAACTATGGCGCTGATATAGCGCCAAACTGAACTAACGCCAAATTTTTGGTATTTGTATAGCTTGACGTTTGTTGTTTTTCGATCGTAAAAAGGCAACAATTTGTGCATTGAAGCCAAGAAACACAAATTATTGGTTATTTATTGGAAAAGGGAAATTGGTACTCTCGAAGTTCGTAATATGGAATTGAAATCAATGTGTTTTGAGAGTGCCAGGATACTGAATGGTTATATGATCCAGGTGCCGCATTACGGAAGAAAAAAACAAAAACCAAACAAGACTGTCATATGACAGTAAATTGTTATATCTAGCTCATAATGTAATAATATATTGTCATCTGACTGCCATTGATTGTTGTACAAAATATTTTTGTCATAAAAATTATAGCTCACAAGCAGGTGACATTGTAACAGTCACAATTTTATGACTTTTTCTATAATGAAGCTCCAAGGATACAGTAGTGAGAAAAACAAAAGAGAAATATTACCAATTGAAAAAATCGAAAAAAGGGGGGAATGGTATGGAGCCCTGTAAAGGATATGAGTTTTTTTTTATTTTTATCTGAAATTTCAAACAAAATATCTGAAATTTCAAGGTTTATACTTTAGTTAGATATTTTGTTTGAAATTTCCGATATTTTGTTTGAAATTTCAGATATTTTGTTTGAAATCTCTGATATTTTGTTTGAAATATCAGCTATTTTGTTTGAAATATCAGATATTTTGTTAGAAACATCAGATGTTTTGTTTGAAATTTCAAATAAAAAAAAAACTCATGTCCTTTACAGGGCTCCGTAGGATGGCAATTTGACAAAAATTATATTTCTATTATGCGATTGAGGTTTAAATGTATTTTCAAATATTTGTATTGATTGATGAGGATGTTCGTGTTTTGGCTTATTTCCAACGTTTGATACGAGAAATGTTCAACTTGGTATATAACGTGTAGACAAGACGACTTGTACAAATTGTGAAATTCAATTATGTTGCCAAAATATACAATAAACGAAATTCTAAAGTTCTCACAATGACCTAAACAGATTTATCGACGACGACGATGAGTTTTGTTATTATTTTTGGTTTCAATCTCTCAATCCATAATCTTACAAAATTTATTAATGACCCTCGTCAGCATTTTTGACTTCAAGAACGCATCCTCCGCCTCCTTTTTAAATAACACGATACTTCAATTTAAAAGTTTGTTTTCAAAATAATAAATAAATAAAAATTCATTAAAAAGTTCAGGGTTATTTAAGTTTCAGATATTTGAGAACAAAATTTAAGTTTGATTTGGGTTTATAAACAAGAAATCAAGTAAGTCGAAAAAAATATACTTTTTTTTTAATAAAAAAAAGAGAACTGTTTAGAGCAGTGGTCGCCAACCTTTCGGACCTCACGGACCACTAAATTCATAATTTTAAATCCCGCGGACCACTAATATGAATTTTTTTAAACGTACAAGGTATAATACCTTGTACACGCATGAGTTAAATGAATTCAAATTAAATGTGTTCAGGTGAATTATACGGAATCCAGTTAAGGACATGAAGACCAAATAAAAATTGACTTTTATTATTAATATTTTAAATTGAAGTAGTAAATCAATATTTTAATGTCAATAGTTTACCTATTATATTTTAAGTAGGCCTATTAACTCAATATTTTGAGACTAGTGGGGTAACCCGTCATAAATGACGGGAGCAAAATTCACAGGCAATTGTGCCCTGCATTAGAATATCTTTTCCTCCGCCCTTTTATGACGTCAGACCAAGTAACAAACCAATTAGAAACTGATGACGTTCATAAAAGGGCGGAGCAAAAGAAATTCTAATGCTGGGCACAATTGCCTGTGATAAACTGTAGTTTAATTTTGCTACTATTATCCCCTCACCTTTTTATAGTTGAAAGAGAAAATGAGTTTTTCATTTTCTCTGGTGTGCGCATGCGCGTTGTTTGTTCCTTTTTTACTCCTTTCATTTCAATTTCAGTCACCCCCTCCCACTTTTTCTCCCTCCACGTTTCTCTCTCTCTCTCTCTCTCTCTCTTTCCCTCTTCTACACTTTCCAACCTTTTCCCCTCTCTCCAATTTAATATCATGGGGTTCTTGGATGGGGAGAACGCAACATTATCTTAACCTTGAGAAAAAAAAGTGGTTCATTTATTCATTTAAATTTATATAAATTCCGACGTGCTTCAAGGTTTTTGTCCAGCAGGTTGTTTGTACAGCGTTAGATCACACACACACACACCACACAGACTGGGCTTAATATATATACTTTTTATATCTATATCTATATATATCTATCTATATATATCTATCTATATATATATATATATATATATATATATATATATATATATATATATATATATATATATATATATATATATATATATATATATATATATATAGATAGATAGATATATATATATATAATATAAATATATATAAATATATATATATATATAGATATATATATATATATATATATAGATATATATATATATATATATATAGATATATATATATATAGATATATATATATATATATATATATAGATATATATATATATAGATATATATATATATAGATATAGAGATATAGATATAAATTATTAACTGAATAAATTGAATTCAACGACATATTGTTTGTTTGCCTTTCACACAGGGCTCTCTCTGTAGAACACGTTTATTATTTAAATGCATTGAAATTATCAGATGTGTACTAGGTATAAGGGTCTGAAAATTTTGTTTAACAGAATTTCTTATCCAAATAAGCTATTTATAGACAAAAACTAAACAAAAATATCGTCTGCATAAAATTACATTGTTTTGTTTGAAAACATAAAATGTTTATTTTAAAAGATAGCAATACGAAATTACTCTCAAGTGATTGAGCTACCTTTCTAGTTTCTAAAAGGTTTAAAAGTTTCTCTCGATGTTGCTACTTGAATGGAAAATAAATAACTGCATTTCAAGGGGTGTTTACACTTTAAAACCACCTTAAAAGTAGCAAGAGGTACAGCAAATATTGCACAATATTTACAGTAAATAGTTTTATAAATTGAGTCCTAATTGGTTGTTTACATAATTCATTCAATTATTGAGCAATTGTTTTAAGTCTATATAATCTAGTTAAGGTAGTTTGCGTGCAATTCTATTATTTACATAGATCTATGGTGTCAATATTGTTTCAAGTGTTCCACATGGCCATTCAAAAGCTATTCCATAGTAAAAGCCACTCCAAGTTCGGGGTTTTGTTTTATCTCTTTAAAAATAGGAAGGAAAAAGCTTATCAATTTTTTGTGGTCGTTCTTTCCAAATGTATTGAGAACTATGGAATATTTTTCTTCCAGCAGGTAGTTCTGTTTTAGGGCGAGAGCAGATGACAAGACAGTCGGTGATGGACTAAATTGTAGTAAAGTCAGCGCACACGATCCACAGTCTTGTCAGGTGTCTGAGGCCGACGAAACGCAAGCGCAGAAGACCTTCAGTTTTTCGGTGGTTGGGCTTGTTCGTGGATGCCTGTCATCGTGCGCACACCGTCCAGAACCTATGTAAAAACGGCTGTAAACTATCTACAAACTAATGCTGTATCGAGCCGATTTTGCCGATTTACATTAACGCACTCAACAATTAGGTCTGCTCCCTGATAAAACGGCAGCAGCGGAGGGTCAATCAATTTTTGCTCTCCCCCAGCTCGTATGCCTGTGTGTACAGCCTACACTTTCTGTACCAGAAATCGGCTGTGAAACAAACTCCAGCAGCCAAAAATTGGTAGTGAAAATCGTCATGATCGCCTCTGTTAAATCGATCAGCATGCCAATTTTTTTGTGTGTGATCGGTTCGGTATTGGCTCGGTAAAAAAATAGTGTGATCAGTACAGCCTTAGCACAAACTATAAACCGCCCAAAAATTGTGTGCGCGTCCACGGCTAAGTACAGCATCCCCATCCCAGAGCCGACGAGCCCCGGACAATCGTGTCAGGTCGGTAGGAAAAATGGAACATGTGGCATCTTTTTTGTCAGTCGGCCACGTGCGTTGCCTTTTAAGAAGCTATACTGTTAATTCTCACCGACTGACTGTCGTCTGCAGTTACCGTAAAATTGTATGAAATTTTAAATAAATAAAAATAGGTAATTTTTTATTCACCCTGGTTTTAGGACGAATTCAACAATCATTTATGATTGAGAATTATTACAAAAGCAACATGGCTCGCGAGCTGATTGCAGGTGTACTGAATTGACATGTGTTTTGTTTTTATTCTGTTCAGGAGTTTGCGACTTGCTACGAGCCAACTAGTGAGATTCGTATTCGTGATCGTAGGTTTTCACTGGGTTCGAGTGAAAGGGAAGCAAGCATCGGCTAAAGAGGCTCCGATCTTGGTCATTGCGCCGCACTCTTCTTTTTTTGATGCCCTTCCCGTCGTTTACATGGGAGGACCGTCGATTGTGGCCAAAGTGGAAGCAGAAGACGCTCCTTTCTTTGGAAGTCAGTTAAATATATCACTCGCAGTCACTTCGATCGTTCGAACATTGATTGAATTTTCTTGTTTTTTTTTTTCTCTCTCTTTTCTTTACAATGAAGAACTGATGAATTTTACGCAACCGGTTTACGTGAGGCGCGAAGACGCCAATTCGAGGCAGAACACGATCAGAGAAATGCAACAACGATCCGAGTCGAAAGACGACTGGTCACAGATTTCCATTTTTCCGGAGGGAACCTGCACTAACCGTTCGTGCCTAATCGCGTTTAAAGCAGGTTCGAGAAAAATCCTATAAAACGAAATATTATTTTTAGTGCGACCCTTTAAAGTAGCATGAAAATTCTTTTAACATGAAAATATATTCCAAACCCTTCGATCTTGTGTTATAAACGGTGTTCACTGAACAGTGGAAGTGAAAATTAACACGAAAAACGGGATAACACGAAATATATTTTTGGTTCGGTTTTTTAGAATAGCATACAATCTTGTCTACTAGCACAAAATTAGTTTAACACGAAAAACAATATTCTTGTTTCTGCCATTTCATGTTAAACGCTTTCCGAAAATCGTTAGTGTAAAAAATTTGTATTGAAAAGACTTTTCAATACGTATTTTGTTTAACCCCAAAATATTCCTTCCATTTCGTGTTAAATGGTTTTCACTCAACAGTGAAAAACAGATAGCAAGAAAATCGGATAACACGAAATATTTGTTCGGTCTTGACTTCTGTCTATTAAAAATAGCATGTCTTTTAACACGAAATTCGTTTAGCACGAAACACTTTTTTGGTTTCTTCAATTTTGTGTAAAATGGTCTCCACTGTATGTTAATGAGTCACAGGTTTATTTAAAATTATAATTCAAACAATTTAAGTAATTAGGTTTACAATCAGGCAATTTAGATAATTTCTATTGTTCATATCTGATAACGATATTAACTATGATTAATTTTAAAACAAAGCCTCGGATGTTTTTTATCGTTTTAAAAAAAATTAAAACATATTCTTTGAATTTGTTGATTTAAATTAAATAATCCCGATTGAAGGTGCTAATTGAATTTGCTAAAATGTTTTAGATAGATTTAAGATGATTTATGAACAGCTGATTTTCTAACTCTTGATTTCAGGAACAAAATTAAGAAAAACTTGAATGTTTTAGAAACTAGAAAGGGTAGCTTAATATCATTTAAGGGTATTTTTGTATTAAATCATGATTTTCTTAGTGATTTAAATCATTTGAATTAACTCAAACAACTCTTGTGAAAAAGCACAAGGATTCAAGAATTTTTAAAATTCGAAAAAATGGGTCGAAAACCAAGAAAGACTTTAGTCAAGCTTTAGCTTTTTTTA
Source organism: Brachycybe producta (assembly GCA_036925085.1). Classification (NCBI taxonomy): domain Eukaryota; kingdom Metazoa; phylum Arthropoda; class Diplopoda; order Playtdesmida; family Andrognathidae; genus Brachycybe; species Brachycybe producta. The sequence continues at coordinate 8,634,537 of JAUPFP010000006.1, read as the reverse complement.
AAAAAAACGGCTAAAAGTAAAGAAATATTTAAATGTTTTAGAGCATTTAAAATGCATAATGAGGCATTAAAAATGCCTTAGGTGTGCTCAACTGGCCTCAGAAGTCCCAAACAGCTTTGAAAAGCACAAGGATTCAAGGTTTTTTAAAATTCGAAAAAATGGGTCAACATGAAAATACTTGGAAATGCTTTAGCTACTCCTTTTACTGTAGTTTTTTAAAACAAAACACATTCTAGTTTCTGATAATTTTGTTCTTCTGAAATTCGACAATCAGCGAAAACCATAAACCGTCTTAATAAATGTGTCATTGACGTAATTTTTTTTTTTCTCCTACTTTCTAGGCGCTTTCTACCCGGGAGTTCCGGTGCAACCGGTTTGCGTCAAATATCCGAACAGATTGGTTAGTAATTAATCTTTTATCATTTGATTTATTTATCTATTTAGTTTTGAAGGCTAGTTGTATTGTTTTAGGATACTGTTACGTGGACGTGGGAAGGAGCTGGAGCGTAAGTTACCTCGTTATCGTTGTCGTCACTCTTTGTTATCAAAGCAAACAAACTCTTAAAATAAATTTCTTGTTTGTTTTTCTAGTTTGCAACTTTTGTGGCTTTCTATTTCTCAGTTCCATTTACGCTGTGAAATCGAGGTTATTTTGAAAAAGTGTTTTACTTTTTTTTAAAAAAAAAACTGCATTTGGCTTCATTTTTTTATTTCGTTTCTCTCGATTTACAGTTTCTTCCAGTTTACAAACCGAGTGAAGAAGAAATAAAGAATCCTCGTTTGTACGCTGCGAATGTTAGACAAAAGATGGCCGAGTACGTTGTGTTTATAACGTATATATTTGTATTCTACACACACAGTGACATTGATGGACAATGCAGTGTTTAACACGATAAATTGGATAACACGAAAAATTAATTAACATGGAAATAGGATAACACGAAATATATGTTTAGTCAGGTCCCTTAAGATAGATGTTTCTATAGATTTAAATTCGTTTGCAATGGAAATCTTTTAACACGAAATATTTTTTAACATGAAAAATCAATCACCGGTAACACAAAAGATTTTATAACACAGGATTTTATAACACGAAAAATCAGTTGACACAAAAACACGGATAGCACGAAATACATTATATGTTGGGTCAGGTGTTTTAAGATGAACCGGATTGCTTAACACGAAAAAACTTTCAGTCCCCAAAAATGCAAATCTACCTCAAATTCATTTCCTAACACAGAATAAAATTATGGCATTATTTGTTTGCTCTAAAGAACAAAAAATGCCAAAAAAAAAATGAAGAGTCAAGTAATTGCACGAATGCATTTTCATTATGTTTTTATTTTTGAAAATAAGCTTTATTGAGAAAGTTTGAAAATGGCAAACTTTTGTTTTATTTTCAATGTTTGTTTTAAAAGATCACGATAAAAATACTTTTACTCGATTCATTTCTTTTTCTAATTTCTAACCGATTTTCCGAACTATATGGGACCGGACCTGGTTCGGATAATCCGGAAAATCGTCATTTTTTTTTACCTTAATTCTCTCCTTCACTTGCGGAAAGTTAAAAATCAAAAACACTGATGAACTAAAAACCGACCCCGCATTACCGAGATCCAGATAATCGAGATTCTATTCTATTTTAAATTATATTATGCAGACTAATTTTTTATAAATGTTTTCTTGTAATTTCGCAAAGGGCCATGGGACTTCCAGTGGCGGATTATTCTTATGACGATTGTCGCTTGATGACTAAAGCGGCACAAAAGAATCTGCCATACGAAAGAGGTCTTGTCGAAGTGGAGAAACTTCGAACCGTTCTCGGGTACAAAAAAAAAAAAGAAAATTCTTATCATAAATGTCGTTTTGTGGTTTGAATCGATTTATTCTCGTAGAAAAGAAAGAAAGAAAGCGAGAGAAAACGCATGTTTTTGTGTCGTAGTGTTCAATGTCGTTAAACTGTCCGTTTGCTAGTGAATATACGAGTGATGACCGTTTGAACAGGCTCGAACTTCAGGATGTAGAAAGGGAAATGGCTCGTTATGCTCAGATAGTTCGTAGTAAAGATGGTCTCTTAACTCTCGAGGATTTCTCGGAGTATCTGAACATACCTTCGACCGAACCGGCCGTAAAAGAGCTCTTTAATTGTTACGATCTGGTGAGTTACTCTGCTAAAGCGATATTCGATGGATTTTTTTTTAATTTCATCTTGTTTTTCAGAATGGATCGGGAAAGATCGATTTTCATCAGTATTTAATCGGAGTGTCTTTAGTATCGAAACCAGTGAATACGGAGGATCACATCCAGCTGGCATTTAGATTGTTTGATCGTAAAGGTAAAGGTCACATCACTAGAGACGATCTCGATAAAATTCTACACAATTCCTTGAATATGACGAGCAACGAAGCTGATCGCATTTACGATCAAGTAGACGTTTTAGGAAAGGGATATATCACTTACGGTTGGTTCATTTTTTGTTATATATCGTTTCGTATGAAGTTTTGAATTTTACTCGTAAAAGTCGTGCCTAGAATGTTTTCATTTATTGTCTCGGGAGCAACAGTAACACAAAATACCCGAACAAATAATAACTCGAAACTTGTGATTCAGTTAGTGTTCTACTTTCTGAAACGTGGAATAACCAGTTTTACGTTTTCATTACTCCTCGTTCTATTTTATATGTTATTTTATAATTAGCGGCTTGTTTCTATTTACAGACGAATTTAAAAGTTGCGCTCAACACAAACCGGAATATGCTCGTATATTCACGACATGTCGTCAAAGGTGGCAGCAAGCTAAAGATAATACAGAGAAATGTGTCTCGTCGAACGTGGCCGCGTCCAATGAAGGTAACAAGTCAAAAGACGAGTGAACTTATATGTCATTATTGCCTTCGAATTCCGTATAAATGTGTAAAACTGGTCACTTTTGCAACTGAACTTTTAAACTGTTTTTTTGAACTCATGCTGCCCCGACACAAAGAAGAAGAAAATCGGGTAATTGAAAAAATGGCGTGTTTATAGCTCGTGAGATTTGAAAACATCTGTAAGCAAATGACGGTTTTTTTTTGTGTCTGTGTGTTGTGGTGGTTTTCGATCATACGAACGGAAAGCGTTTTTGTGTGTCACAGATTTAGTTATTACTCGAAGGGAACTTGTGTCCGTAATTATTTATTCCGAGTCGGTTCTTTCCGACTTAGTTACGAATCCTCGCGTGCTTTTTTTTACGAGGATTTTTTTTATATATTCATTTTACTTGGAGAACTGAAATTTTCATTCCAAGTTTTAAGTTTCTCGCTTTGTGATTTGAGAGATCCACCTTTGATCCTTTCTGCCTACTTATATGCATACTTATTTGAATCGTGTCCAAACCTCAGCTATTTCAATTATTCATTTCTGAATGTGTTCTTAGTCTCTTTTTTTCGTAATCGGAGTCGTCGAATGGGTTCCAATCGGAATTTAAATGTTTCAGCACATTTTCTTACGGTCGCATATTTTAAACTATTGCTTAAAGCAAAATTTGAACTTAAAACTCTGTTCGTAGACTCACAGTAGACAAGTGATGCTTTAAGTTTAAATTTTTTTAAGCAATGTTTTTTTTTTTGTATTCAGGAGGTTATTATTAGTGTCGTCTATTTTCTTACAATTACAATTTGTGATCTTTAATAATATTTACGTCCATTTGATGTTCTTAAGTTTAAAGGGAAAAAATCGTGGAGTTTATTTGATTTAGGTTTACGGTGTAGATAAAACGAGAAGAATCTTCTTTTTACATATCGTTCATTTGCGGAAAGATTGACACAACAATGCATAAAACTTAATTTTTCAGGCGAAGTTATTTAAATAAAAATTTTTAATTTTTATGTTGAAATGATTTGCAATTAATAAGTGTATTTCTGGCCCTAGACGTAACGTTTAACTAAGCAACTATGCCAGCGCTGTGTTCATGTCAGAAATATTCCTAATTAGTTATACCACAAATTCAATCTATAATATCACCAATTCAAATAGTGAAATCACTAATTGAGAATGTTTTTAACATGAACGGCGCGGCATAGAGTGGTAGACATGAGCAATGAAATTTGCGCAGTTCAACGTTACGTCTAGGACCGGCCTAATATAATTAAGTTACACTTGTGTCGTTATTCTTTTTAATATTATATCTGCCTCATCCTAATCTTCGATTTTTTTTTTACTTTGTGTCTTTATTCTCGCAAATGAGCGATATATTTTGAACTAATTTTGGAATAATTTTAAGATTTATTTGAAACTAGAAGAGTAAACGAAAGTGCATCTATATAGGCCTATAGAGTATTGGTATGACGATATCACTGAAAAAAGTTTAAAAAGACGAAACTTTTACATTTTTGAGCAACGAAAACGGGTTTGAACTGCTCGAAAAAGCGTTATTGTTACAGATATCATTTAAGTCCTCTTAATATTTATGGCTGATTTAAACTAGAAGTGTGTTGTGGCGCTTAGATAATTTTTATTGATGTTATCTTTAAAAAAAAAATTTATAGCCTTTTGAAAAAAAGGCGAAAATTTACGGTTTTCGTCCAAAATTTTGCATAATTTAAAAAGCAAAAAACACACACACACGAAATTAACCCTTTTAAAACTGTCAGAAAACGTTTCTTTTCTATGATATCAATATAAAAATTGTAATTAATGCATTTCCGTTTACTCTTCTAGTTTCAAACAAATGTTGAAATTATTTTAAAGATACATAAAAAAAAACGTTCTAGGTGTTTTTTCTGTGGATATTTTTTGTTGGTAATGGGAGAAAAAATGAATTGGAGCTTGTTTTATTTCAAATGTGATAATCGTAATTATTAGGGCTCGGATTTTTATGCAATATTACGCGAATGTTTCTCAATCTGTGGCCCAAGGGGCAACAGTGCCGTTTTGGTCTACCAATCTTTATGGTTTTTCAATTAAAAACATTGGTTAGAACTCTATAGAGTTGCCAACTGATAGTAACCAGACATCTAGCCTCTAACCAGCCTTTCTGGTTAGAAACGGCATAATTGCAGTTGCTCTACAGTTGGACCACAAATTGAGATACATTTGCTTGATATATCGCATACAAACAAGATCCCTATAGTAGGCCTATAATTATAGGTGCACTTTTTTGTTTTATCTGTTTTTCGTGTGACTGGGTTAATTATTTCAATGAGTTGTTTTACTGTAGTTGAAACTTTACAGTGAAATTTAAGACATTATCCTATAATTTTTTTTGGTCATAGGCCTATTTACATGTCGCGTTTAAACCCTTATAATTAGGATATAATAATTAGCAAAATAAATGTAAAAAAAAAATCTTAAATTCTTTAACTTTTTGTATTTGATGGTTCTAGCTGTTTCACGAATTCAACATATTTTTTTTATTCGAAGTAAGAATGACAAAAAAAAAATGAGAATTATTCTTAGAATGGTTTATGAACAGCTCAATTTCGAACTCTTGATCATTCTGTTTCAGAAGTAACATTGTTGAAAGTGTTTTAGAAACTAGAAGAGTTAATGGATCACTGAAGATGTTTTATTAACAGCTGATTTAAGAACTATGATTATTATTCTGTCTTTCAGAAGCAAAATTAAGAGAAACTAAGAGAGTGTTTTGAATCTTAGAAGGGGCAGCTCAATAACTCAAGGGTGTTTTCATGTTGATATCTTTCAAAATAAACTTTTTACGTATCAAACTTACATAAAAAGCTTATTAAAGCTTTTATCAACATGAAAATACCGTTATGTGATTCAGTTACACTTCTAGTTTCTAAAACATTCAAGTTTCTCTTGATTTTTTGCACCTTGAAAAACAAAATAAGAATTTAAAAATGTCTAGAACTTTGTGTGTTTTGGAATCAAAATTAAGAAACACTTAAAACTGTTTTAAAAAACTGAGAGTATTTTTTTTTTTTGGAAATGAAACATCTCAGTTTTCGTCATTTTTAAGTTTTTCGAACCTCTAACAGCCTATTTTCGTCGCATTTTGGTCCACTTTGAAGTGAGCAACGACATTTTTTAATAATCATCATCATCATCATTTCCTGTCCCTTATCCCGTGAGCAGCAGGGTCGGCCTTGCTGGTTCTAACTCTCCACTCGTTTCGATTTTGCACCAAGCCCCCAGTGACCCCACATGCTACCATATCCCGTTTTACTACCACATCCCAGGTTTGCTTGGGTCTTCCTCTACCCCGTTTTATTCCCAGGTCTAAGTTCATTGCCTGTCTCAGCAGCCCATCTTCTCCACTCCTGAGGACATGCCCAAACCACCGCAGCCTATTTTCCTGCATCTTTTCTACTATATTTGTTACCCCTACACTACCCCTAATAAAATCATTTCTGATCCTATCCCTTCTGGTCACCCCACTCATAAACCTTAGCATTCTCATCTCAGCTACCTGCATTCTATCCTCATGCACCTTCTTGATTGCCCAACATTCTGACCCATACAACATAGCTGGTCTGACTACTGTTCTATAAAACTTTCCCTTCAATTTTATAGGTAACTTCCTGTCACATAAAACCCCACTAGCCTGCCTCCACCTATGCCAACCTGCTTTTATCCGGTTTGTGATGTCTAAGTCTAAGCTCCCATCATCTTGCAGCACAGATCCTAAATATTTGAAGTCATGCACCTGCTGCATTAAACTGTCCCCAAGTCTAATTCCCTCATTCAACTGTTCTTTCCCATCCCACTGGAATTTCATGTACTCCGTTTTTGCCCTACTTATTTTCAACCCCTTTGATTCCAAGGCATTCCTAGTCTCCTCTAACCTTATCTCGAGTTCCAATTTGGATTCCCCAACTAAGACTATGTCATCTGCAAACAGCATACACCAGGGGACCTCCTGCCTCACCCCTGCCAGTAACTCATCCAGGACCAAAATAAATAGATATGGACTAAGTGCTGAGCCCTGGTGCACACCAATCCTAACACGAAAACTGTCAGAGAACCCCCAGGCAGTCTTAACGCTTGTCCGTGCATTCCTATACATGTCCCTCACCATATCTATATAACTCTCACCCACCCCCTTCTTCTGTAAGACCTCCCACAATAACGTCCGTGGTACTCTGTCATAGGCTTTCTCTAGATCTATAAATACCATGTGTAACTCTTTCTTTTAATAATAATTATCAAAATGAAGTATTCTTATGTGATTCATTTAGTCTTCTGGTTTCGAATAAAACATATCCTAATATTGCTTCTAAAATGGAAAATATCCTGAAGTTCTATTCCATATTGTTCGGCCTTTATTTGCAAAATTTGCAGATCACTGTTAAATTCTTTTATGCAATTTCAAGTATTGTAATTTAGTGTCAATTAATTTTGTTTTTGTAAAAAGAGAAATCTTTAGTTTGCTTTTTATTCAAATCGTAAAAAAATCATTAAATTTTTTTTACTGGCTTTTGAACACCCTGTATTTTTGTAACACGGTTGTGACGTCACATGCCAAATACCGATTTATGAAACAGGCAATTAGAAATCGGGACGAACACAAGTTGGCTCCGCCCTTTTTAGGACGACCGGGAACTTTAATTGGTTTGTTGTGTGGTTCGACGTTGAAAAGGGCGGAACATGTGACGTCAGACTACATAACCAACCAATTAGAAGTTGCCGGTCGTCATGAAAAAGGGCGGAGCCAACTTTTGTTCGTCCCTATTTCTAAATGCCTGTTTTATGAACAGGTAATAGTGACTATTCTAAGGTTGAACTAATATAGCAGTAGAGAGCCCTTAGAATCATCTTTATTCAGCTGAACGCAAACTAACCGTACTGCGCATGTGCAGAATAAAGTTGAGTTAACTCCTCTGATACAACCGATTTCTACTGTAATTCTGATTAATTAATTTCAGTTAATTCTAAATTTTGATTTTCAATTAGTGTAAAACTGTTCAATTAGTGTCACCAATCATGCAAACAATTGTGTTTGTGACGTTCGCAAGCTCATTTGCAAGCTCGTGACGTCATCCAATAGTATGTTCATCCGGTAGACACAACGTGACTGTGACGTACTGTGCAAAGATGGAGTCGACCGGGAAATTTGACGTCTTCTGCAGGTAATTGTCGTAATTTACGATCGTTTTCTTTTTAATTTTTTTTTCTTCCAAAGAATTTCACAGATTTATAAGCATAAACGTGTTTAAGATTGGAATTTATATGGAAATAAAGCAATAAATGACTGAATGTGTTGAAATTGTATACATTTGTGTAGGATGCAAACAGTCGCGGTTGCTGATATCCGTAAGATCTGCAAAAAGCAACCCTACTATCTGCACATTCCTTTTACTCATCGATTAATCTACCATTATGACGTCACGGCCATAGAAATATATGGAAGTGAGGTCACATGCGATGGATAAGTCGATGGATTGCATAATATAATATGACGTATTGAGACGAAATCATCATTCGTATGACGTCACTTGCGGAGTTTTAAAAAAAAATTCGGAAATATATTTTTTTTTTCCATTTCGTTTATTTATTCAATAATAAATGGCTTTATTAAGTATATTACAGAACGATTTTTTTTAGATTTTTAATGCATATACATTTTTATTAAAGATGAAAAATAGAAAAAAAAGTAGTTAATAGTTTTTTTTGTATAGAAGAATTTTTCATGCGTTTCGTTTGCATAATAATTAACAATGACGTCATTTTTAAAACGTTATAATTGAAATCATGAAACTGATTGTCCTTTTATTTATTTATTTATTTTTTTTTTACATCTTTTTTTCTTTTTAGACTTGTTTTCATCGAATTAGAATTGACGAAATTGTCGAAAAAGTTAACAATTATGTGTACGAGTTTTGTTTGTGAACTTTGTTTTCCGCGTTAAAAACTCTTGAAATGGAATTTTAATTAATTAACGTGTTAAAATTAGAACAATAGAAGATCACGAAGAAGAAGAAGATATTTAAAGGTAAGTTAAGAAGTTAAATATTTCTGTTTCATTTTTTAAACTTTTGAATGAAAAATATAATTTTATATTAATTTCTGAAATATTTTTCAATAATTATTTTATTAATTAGAAAGAAATTTATGTTTTAAAGAGTTTATTCTTTGAATTAGCAGCCGCATTAGTCTCGATGCAGGGGAGGCGTGTAAGCTTTTTACTCCTCCACAGCCTAATACCTAGTACACACCTGATAATTTAAATGCATTTAAATAATAAACGTGTTCGATAGAGCCCTGTGAAAGGCAAACAAACAGTATGTCGAATTCAATTTAATTAAGTTAATAATCTGAAAATAATTTAGCTAATACTTAAATATAATATATAAACTATTGAAAAAATATTGATTTTGTATTTCAATTTAAAATATTAATAATAAAAGTCAATTTTTATTTGGTGTTCATGTCCTTAACAGGATTCCGTATAATTCACCTAAACACATTTAATTTGAATTCATTTAACTCATGTGTGTACAAGGTATTAGATTAGAAGCTGCAAATCAAAACATAATATCCGAACAGTGAAATTGCAAATTGCTGTATCTCAATAGTCACTATAGACAAGACCATATACAAGTGTCTGCGCGACTTTGTATCCAAGTGTGTACTTAGGCTTTAGATGAAGCATGTGGGTCTATAATTTGAAAGAAATGACCAATTTGTGGTCATGAATTTTTGAATCATTGGAATGTAAAAGTGTGTAGATGGATGTTTCTGATATGTGTTTGTGGTAGTAGTAACATCCTACATCTATTATTATTAATTATAGATTAGTAAGAAACATAGAAAAGGGTTTTGAACGAGTAAAACCCCCACCCCTTTTTAAGAAAAAAAATGGACACAGGAAAATCTTAAGAAAGTAGTAAGAAAAGAAAAAAAAACTCATGCACACGATTGTATTTTCGTATGGATTAACGTCTGATCGTCCGTTATTTTGCTATTAATGAAAGAGTTGCGTACATTTTTAAAAAAGCACGAAGAATTATTTTAAAAGTTGTCTCTCTCTTTCTTTCTCTCTCACCGTCTCCTGAGAAAGTGTTGCCGAACTTGATATGCGAACGTCGAACTCGAAAGATCCGAGCTTATTTTTTTTTTACACACACACATACACGTACCTGACTCTCAAAAGTAGTTACTTTCACACTTGCTGTGCCTCTGTTAGTCTCATAATTAGAATTGCCAGTTTGATTCGAAGTAATTTAATAACTGCAATGTAAGGTAAACCGTTCAGACGAGACCCGTGTCGTTGTCTTCTGAGCAGGCACGTCCGAAACCACCGGCACTGTAGCAAATGACTTCCATGTCTGGGCTTATACGAGCCGGACTCAGGAGACTCTTTCGTTCCTCTCGACAGGCCGACGCTTTGCTGTTACTCAGGTAAAAGGACACTTCACTTCCGGAGTCATCACTCTGGACACTGTAAAGACGAAAATAACATGATGATAATCAGCATTGATGGTATCTCTTTCAATATAGCTACAATGTTCATAGTTTGTCACAAACATGTTGTACAACTTTGCAAAGCAAGGGGCCTCGTTACAGAACGAAAATAAGACTTGTAATATGACAGCACAATTATCATATCGAGCTCCTTCCTAACCATGTAACAGTAACAAAAGCAAATTACAAAACATTATTATGACAATTATTGTCATTAGACTGCCATTGACTATTGTGCAACATAAAATGACAGTCATAAAATAATAGCGTACAAGGAGTGAGGAGTCATACGATATGACTGTCACAATTTTATTACTAACTTTTTTTTCTGTAATGAGGCTCCAAATTTTTTTTTGTTTGGATGTTCATGCCTACAATAAGATGGAAGCTCACAGGGAACAAAAAAATCTAAAAGCCAGGATCTTAGCTTTTTAATTAATTTAAAAATCTGTTACAATCATAATGACCATGTCTTTCAAAATAAACTTTTTACGGCATTTGGAAAACAACACTTTTTAACTTTAAGACTGTCATATGACAGTAAATTGTCATATCTAGCTCATAACCGTGTAACAATTACAAAAGCGAATTATAAAACACTAGAGGGGTAACCCGTCATAAATGACGGGAGCCAACGGGAGCCCTGCTTTAGAATTTCTTTTCCTCCGCCCCTTTTATGACGTCAGACCAAGTAACAAACCAATTAGAAATTGATGACGTTCATAAAAGGGCGGAGCAAAAGAAATTCTAATGCTGGGCACAGTTGCCCGTGATAAATTCTAGTTTAATTTTCCTACTATTATCCCCTCCCCTTTTTATATTTGAAAGAAAAAATGCGCTTTTCATTTTCTCTGGTGTGCGCATGCGCGTCGTTTGTTCCTTTTTTACTCCTTTCATTTCAATTTCAGTCACCCCTCCCCCTTTTTTCTCTCTCCACGTCTCTCTCTCTCTCTCTCTCTCTCTCCCCCCCTCCCTCTACCCTTTCCAACCTTTTCCCCTCTCCAGTTTAATATTATGGGGTCCTTGGATGGGAAGAGCGTAACATAATGTTGACCTTGAGAAAAAAAAAATCGGTTCATTAAAATTTATATAAATTCCGATGTGCTTACGCGTTTTGCCCCTGTTTGCACAGCATTACACATACAGGGAAAGGAAGATAGACGGGGCTTAATATATACATGTATATATAATTATTATGACAAATTTTGTCATATGACTGTCGTGTGTCTAATGTACATAATATGATTATGACAGTCATGAAATAGCATACAAGCAGTGACATAATAAGGTATGTTTGTCACATTTTTATGATATTTTTCTCTAATGAAGACCCAGCTTACTTGAAGTAGGCTACAAAGCACAAATTTGCGTTTGTAAACTACAGGTGGATTCACATTACTCAACAATTTGTCGATGCGCTCATCGAGCACCTCGAGCGATAAAAGCCGTCGCTCTATGAAGAACGCTTTGAACGTGTGGAAAAAAGCCACAAAAAGGTAAACAAACCAACATTTTTTGTTCCTCGAAAAAGCGAGAAAACAAGCTCAGCTAAAAAAAACTATTTGAGTTAAAGCGAAGCGGATTTCAGACTCCGGAAGCTTGCATTTAGTTGGATGGCTCGTAGTTTTTTTGCGAGACAATTTTTTTTACCATTCTAGTGGTACGTTTACGGTCAACAACAGTAGAACAAGAAAGGTTTCAAGGTGTTCAAGGGTTCAAAGGCGTTCGATTCATTTACAAGCAGTTATTATTGCGAGTGACTACAAACGATCAATTTGCGCAAAAAAGAGGTCCTTAAAAACTGAACGGACCGATTATCATTTATCTATGGTTAATAATAGCCTAAATTGCATGTGTGCTGTCTGAAATAGACACAAGTTGCACATGAGATGATATGCAGTGCTTTACTACAATTTATTGAGTAGTGTGACCCAGCAGCCTTTATTTAGGTAAAAAGTTTAAATTGAAAAAACGTCATCACGTTTACTATTTCATCAACAACAAACCTTTTTTTGTATCATGTTCCGACTACCTTTATCGTTTTTTTTTCTGTTGGGGGGGTGGGGGAGGATTTCTTCCAAAACTACTTACTACACTACATTACGTACTTTTTGATTGCGCTACACATTTAGCCTTTCTATGTCTACACATTGAACATTGACTACGGTTCACTAATGTTTCTGTTCTAATATTAGTTAAAAGCATCTCTTCAGAAAACAAGGGGGCCTCAGGAGATCGACTGAAGAACTGTGTTCGAATCGGAATAAAATCGACTTCTGCACGTACCACAGGTGCGAATTTGAATAAAAATCGAAAATGAACAAAAAACGAAATTGAAAATATGAATAAAGTTGAATTTCAACAACATGGATACTGAATTGCATCGCCGAAACTGAATAATCTCGAATCTGAATAGCACTGCAACTGAATAATGGAGAAGGATAAAAGCGGGGAGGGTTTTCGGGGTTAACAGCTTCGGGTTCGTGTTAACAGCTTCGGGAGTTTTCTGTGTCCCTCAGAACTAGGCGGCACAAGCTCTTACTTTTTGCTGTCGAAAAAGCGGTGACCGTCCCAGGTCGGTTGGTGTACGGCATGGTGACCGGCAAGCCGGACCCGGAAACGGCCCACCGTGACCAGAGTTGGGCACGTGTATTTCGAGAAACTCGTGTTAAACTGGTCTGAAAAAAGTTTACGCCCTCGGGGCGTGAAATGTATACAATTTACTCGTGAATATAGATTTTCCAATGTTGTAGCCATCCAACTTATTGTCCAACATCCCGGGCTGATTTGAAATTCCTGTTTCCTAGATTCTCAAGATTCAATATTGTACAGTTTCTATCTTCTTTAAATGTGTCGCCATTTTACGATCTAACTCAGTTTCTGTGCAATTTAATTTTTATGAACTTCACTTTTGATATGTTGTTCCTTTTCTTCTCAATTCAGATTCGATCTTATTCTTTTTCGTTGCTATTTATTCCGAGGTGGGCCTAAAACTGGAAAGTTTCTGAAGAGATACTGCTAATAATGTTACATGTATATATAGTCACACAACTATAAATATGTATATATCACACACTGCCTGCAAACCTGAGAAATGTTTTCAAGAGATTGACATCTTGACCATCTGATTGATATGACTGACCCCCACATTTTTAAAGGTTTACTGGTGACGAACGTAAGAAAAAACGCCTAGAAACAATACATATTAAATGGGTGAATAAAATGATTGAAATTGTGGCCAGATTTTCGCGCTCTCGAAATCTACTTGCATGATGCATATGTATGTATGCCTAAGTCAACTACAGGTTTACTGATGATCTACTTTGACACTACAGAACTACGAGCAGTTTGGTGTTTCGTAGTTATATATTAGTTTAGCTTTCGTAAAGTCTTTCTTCCACATACCTGTTAACTTCATCCTGAGGAGGATCGTTCTCCCACCTTTCGACGTCCGAAGGAGAGTTCGTTTCGTCGGCAATTTCTTCGCTCGATGCAACTTCGTTGTTTATCCTTTCGATATTCTTCACGTAGGCGCTAAAATTCAGGAGAAGGGAACAATGAAATCATACAAATTCCACGTAATACTTTATCATATTTTAAGCCTGAATTCAAAGAAGAAATTTTTACCACTTGAAATTGAACTTTTGAACCCTCAGAACAGGTTTCAATTTAGCGCCAAACTGAACCAGTGCCTTATGGAATAATTGCTAAACTGAATGTTACTGCATGCCAATTTTGTGGTAGCATTGCAGTTTAAAGGATCTCACATCTCACTAAGTGGGATCACCAAATTGAAAAGGGTGAGGAATTCGTAAAAAAATAATGAAAGAAAATTCAGCACGTGCAGGATATAATGAAAAACACGTGCAAAAGTTAGAATTTATACGGAGGTCTATGACTTTTTAGAGGGACATCCTAAAGTATCATCGTAGAAAGTGTGCAAATTAAAGTATTTTCAAGCCAATACAGAGTCCACTCTGTATTCGTATGAATTTTTTTCATTTTCCCACACGTTTATTTGAAACGTCAAATAGCCAAAAAAAATGTTGGAAAATGAAAAAAAAAAAAATTCATACCGATACAGGGTGGACTCTGTATTGGCTTGAAAATCCTTTAATTTGCACACTTTCTATGATTGATACTGATTAGTCAGTATCATCATACAGACGTTTAGCTCGTCCCCTTTTTGGAAAAGTTGTTTTAGCCTATTTTAACACGTGTGGGGTCCGCGCCCCACAAGTCACTTCGAAAGTCCTCTAGCTCCTATCAGGGTCATTAATATGTCAGTAACACGTGCCAACTTCTAGTACGTGCACAGATACAGGCGTTTGCTTTTCTTAAAAAAAAAATACTTTTTGTGCATAACAATTGTGTAAAACACGTTTAAGGCGCAAATTTTCACTAAAGCTAACTTTGAGCTAACTTCTAAAACTGGCGCCTCCTTAGTGTTATCAATCAGGTTATTTTGTGCTAATGTTTCTGCGCCTTTGTCTTAGTTACAGCACTTTGTCAGCAATTTTGTCGTTAGTTCAGTGCCAATTTTTCAACATAGGAGGATCCTGTTTTATTCAAAAACCCTTGAAACGGTTTATTTTCTATGAAGAAATTCTATTCAGACTCAGAGGACTGAAGTTGAATTTCAAGCGTCAAATTTCCTTGACTATACTTACGTATTCTGCTTGTAATCTGTAGAGAAATTAAACAGTGGCGAAGCTGAACGTTGTATACCACCAACGCCATTACAGTATTCGGGAAGACATTCCTCGGCTAGAGTGTCGTTCGTTTCGGCAGCAGGAGCCGAATAACTGTGTAATTCGGCAAGAGGACGTTGTTGAGCTTGCATACTTTTATAATGCCGCGATGACGAAGGATATCTTCCGGATGTTGATATGTTTTGTTGATGCATTGCAACGGGAAGAGACTCTGCTCGAGACAACATACGTTTTCGATAAAGAGTCATGCAATCGCTGCGTAATCCATTCGACTTAAGTTCTTTAAGTAAAAGAGGATCTTTTGGACTGCTTACAGTCGATGAAGATTCACTGGAGGACGAATCGGCATCCAATGAGTTCTGAACACGAAGCCGTTGTTTAGGCGATCGTTTATAACTACGGTCTTCCTTCGAAGTCTCGCCGTTCATCTTCGTGCGTAGTTTGTTCAAGTTTTTTGCCTTGTTTCCGTGAGATTTTTCTCGTCGTCGTGTTTGCTTTCTTGGTTGAAAAGCAGCAGGTGGTGGTGACTTGTTGTCTGTCGGTGAATTGACGACCTCGGAACTCGGGCCATCGTACATGTCGTCGCTATCCACATAAAGGCTTCCCTTTTCGTTACCAAAGAAAAGTGACGAAAATTTTTCGTTTGGATTTTGACCTCCGAGGTCGCTCATCGGACTTTCACTTCTCGAACTAACCGGACTCAGTTTCCGCTGAAAAGATTTTCTTCGTACAAATTTCCAACAACGGTCTCTTTCGGTTTCGTTATGTAACATGGTCTGAATCACTATAGATGGACAAACGAATTCGGCAACTCCTGCAGTTCCTGTTAAAACTTCACCGTTTGTTTTCGTTTCAACGTCGACATCGTCTTCATCGGCTTCTGCCTTTTCTCTATCCATGTACATTTCGAGATCTTTAGCACTCGTCACTTCACCTCGATGAATTTTGAAATCAATGTGATCCATTCCGATTCCTTCGTCGTCATTGGAGTCTTCCGGTAGAGAAGCTGGTTCTGGTTGATCGTCTGTAGTTTCACTGTCGGATCTTTTCCTCATGATGGAAACTGACCTCAAAAGTGGAGGTCTCACTCTTTGTACTTGTGCCGTATTTGTACCAAGTTGTCCTGTTTTCGGCACGGTCAAACCCTTTTGGCAGTGTTTAGGGCTCACTGGAAGAGGAAGATTTGACGGGCTGAGATGTTGACCGTATTTACGATTCATATTAGTCGGAGATGGTCTTGAACCAGGACTCGAGTCGTCGTTATCGGCACCGAACAATGGACTGTTAGAACTACATCTTGATGGTCCTGGACTGGCCATCGATGAATATCCCGATGAACTCAGATTAGACAAAGATGTGGATCGTTCGGTACTCTGTCGAATGATGTCGAACGGACTAAGGTAATGCATACGGGTTGTAGTTTTAGTCGGACTATCGGTGTCCGATTCGCAAGAACTGATGTTGCTCGTTATGGTTATGATGGGTGCTGGAAGATCCAAAGATCCTGTTTTATCCATGTCTTGCAAGTGTTTCTTGTATGGCTTCGAAGGTGAATGGATGATCTGTAACGGTGGAGGTCTTATCTTCGATAGTCTTGAATGATCGTGGACGTTGTAGGTTGTGATTTCCATTCGTGGTCTTACGGGTGATTTCAAAGGAGGAGGTTTCGTATTGAATCCTGGTGATAACGGTTGATTGAATGGTACTGGAAGCGATGTGTTGTATGTTTTGTTTTCTTTATGATTTGTTGGGCTGTTGTGTACTTTGAGGACGTTCAGAGCAACAGCTTGTTTTGCAAGTACTCTCGAAAGTTGAGTTCCGGATTGCAAACTTTCAGTCATGTCCTGCATCGTAACAGAATTACTACTTGGTTTGTTCACTGGTCTAAATGTTGGTACTGATAACATATCAGCTGCCTGTTTTAACGGACAGTCATAGACTTTCATCTGATGTTTTTCAGGTGATGTGGACGTCGTTCGACAGTTTCCTTGACTGTTGCAGTTTGAATGTTTCGAAGAAGTACAAGCCACATCGCCTCCTTCTATTGGAAAATTCATTGCAATTTTTGGAGATTTTGGACTTGTTATTGCAATTGTAGGTGGTGTTTCACAATCCATTTGTATTCTGGTACAATTATCATCTTTAGTTGGATCACCACATTTATCTTCTGTTCTGTTTGATGCTGCAGCAGCTGCTGCTGCTGCTGCTTCTTCCATTGCTTGTTTTTGAGGATCTTTTGGAATTTCGTGAACTTCAACTTGAACTTCGGCAAGAACGTTATTAAGAATTTCAGTCGATGTCCATGAGCTATCCACTTCGGCGCTCGAACAATCGGATACATCTGGGATCAACTGTAAACAGTGATAATCTGTGTAACCGGTTGGAGTTTCCATTTCATTAGCACTGTCTTCCATGTACATGTGATGATCGACCGATACTCTCGAAGAACAAGATGAACCGTCGCCGTCCGAAAAATCGCAAATATCTGGACGTAGATAAGAATTATTTATTTGGGATATTGCTAACATCTTGTCCAAATTCAATTCGTCGTCAGCTTCGTTGTCGAAGCTTACTGAATTAATTTTTTCAAGGGTTCGGCGAAAATTGACGCGTTTACGCTGAATTTTATGAGCCGTTGCAGTAGCGACAGCAGCTGCATTTGCACCTGTTACTTCGTTGGATAAATCGAAACTCGTTTCCTCGTGTAACGAATCGCTTTCTATGTTGATCTCTCGAGAGTTGTTTCGTTCGAGAATTCTCTTTTCGCTCATTTGTATGAATTCATCTAAACTCATCCGTCTTCCTTTTGGACTTGTTGGTGGAGCCACAAGGGATTGCAACAACATCTTCTTGTCGAATTGTGACGGACCTGGACTACGTTTGTCCAGCTTTTTATGACTGTCACTCTTCTTCATGATGTCGTCGAAAGAGAAACTTCGATTTTCATGACAATTTGGACTGCCACTGCTATCCATACTAAACATGCTGTGTTTACGAAGTCCAATTCTACTGAGCAAAGATTTTGGACACGATTGTGGACTCAGGGACACTGGACTTCCTTGGTCTCTTAAAGAAAGGCGTTTGTTGGCTTTGCATGCAGCTTGACCTGTTTATACGACAATGGTACAGGTTATTGAAACAGTAGCTTTCTATTTTTTTTTTAATATAAACCAATATATTATGCATACTTTTGCTTCTTTCTATTTCTTCGGTGAAGAACTTTTCTAACTTGTCAGCAAATTTCCTTTTGATGCACCAAACGCATCCAAGTACTGCCAAAACGACGAAAACGGTTATAAGTCCAAGCCAGAATGGTTCTTCCAACATTCTTTGACTGAGAGGTTTATATGCGAACTTGAAGGCTCTTGCTTCGCATTGTGGTCCTGAAAGAAATTCAAATGAAATAGGCTCTCAATAACCTACATGACTGTTTTAGCTCTAGCTCGATAAAAAATAAATACCAGGTATTCTCTTTATAAAAATAACAAAAAAACGAAATAAACAGAAACTTAAGCCCCTGTTGTCCCTATGCCATTGTCTGAAATAAGTATTGAACAAAACAGTTTGTTTAACTTACCTTGCCACCATATTTGACATTTGCAACTGAAACCGTCATTCTCGGCAAGGCATAGGCCGCGGTTTGCACATGGATTCGAAGCGCAGGGATTTATTTTGATCTCACAGTTGGATCCCATGTAGCCTTTGTCGCAGAAGCAAATGTAACCGTTGTCGCTTAAATCGCAGGTTCCATGAACACATGGATTTAAATCGCATAAGGTTAAGTGACAAAACATTCCTGTCGAACAATAAATGATGATGCAAATTAGATATACTTATTGTAATATATTCATATCACAATGATTGGTTTTTTTTCCCACTGTACCGGTGTAATGAGGACTGCATTCACAATACGAACGGTCAGTTGTGGTCATACACTGGCCATTGTTATGACAAGGATTTGGATCACACGATTCCACATTTAAATAACCGATGGCTGTTTTGTTGTTTGTTTCGAGATCTAAAGAAAGTTTATTAGTTTATTAGTTTGAAAGTTAATCTTTTACAATCATTTTTTGGAACATAAACGTAGAAATATTTAATGCCTTAACAACAGGGACCACTTTTTTGTGGTTGAATTCGATAGTAATGTCCGCTTCACATGGAACACTTTGTGTAGCCACACATTTGTTTGTTTTTAGCTGACCATTGATTACTATGGAAATTTTCACATGAGATACACCACCACCATTATTTCTGCGCCACCGTGGCAATGAGTGTTCGTGTACAGCGAAAAATGGCGAACACCGCCTGTTTGCCAATGGTGATCACGGCCATACCAATGAAATGCACTGACAACATTCAATTGCTTACAACGGTGGTCCGTGTGAAGCAAGCCGTGTGGTGACACAAGGTAGTGACATAAGTGTCCCGTGTGAAGCGGCTTTATAATGTTGTCGCGGGTGGTTGATAATGTATTGCTATAGAAAGACGCCGCACGATTGCATGCAAGCAACACGCCCGCTACATTTTGCAGTCGAATTCGACCACTAAAAAGTGGTTCGTGTAGCCAAGGCTCTTAAATTTTTCTAGTAACACTTTTTTGTCAAGAAATCTCAAAGTTTGCTGGAAACTACGCTCAAAATGCTATAAAATATATTTTTCATGATTCAAAATAAAGTCGAAAACATCGACATAGACGTATTTTGATCAACTTGAATTGAAAAGTGGAAACTAAATTTTAATTCAATTAAAATCTATACATCTGTGTTGAAACTTTAATAAACACATTTGATTTAAGGTGGTTTTAAAGGGTAAACGCCCCTGGAACTCTGCTTGTTTTGTCTTTCAGGTTGTTTTCGAAACTAGAAGGGTAGCTGAATCACTTTGGGGTGCGATCAGACCAGAATGAAACACCGAACAGAACATGTTCGTGAACATTTCCGAAAAACATCTTCGTTGTTCTGTTGATGTATTGCGGCTATATCCCGCACTTTCACCTGCTGTTTGTAACATGGCTGGCCCTAGACCAGCCTGTTGGTTCTCTTTCTGTCTGTCTCTTTGTTGGGTGGCTGGTTCTGTACCAGCCGGTTGAACTGAGATTTTACGCCACTCCGCACCTCCCAAGCTCGGGCTCCTTGACCTGCCGGGTGATCCAGGTCTACTTGATGACCTGGATGCACGGCCCTTGGTCGCGCCTCCGCCTAGGGTTTGAGTAGGACTCCCTTCCATGTCGATCTGTTTTGGGTTCCGTGTAGACGGGACTCAAAGTTCCAACGTTTTCAGAAACTCTGTTTTCTATAATCATTTAAATTAAACTGTCAAAATTCGTGGGAATTCCGATTGAATTCTCGGCGAATTTGACATCTTTTGAGACTGGTCAGTTTTGGACACCACAGGGTACCATCTGGCGAAAGGGGTTCAGAAGTGAGCGGCCTCACTCACACATGGTGCAGCTGGCACATGTGTGGATGGTGTCACAGTTTGCTGTGGCAGGAGTGTCCAAACAAGAACAGAACATGTTCGCAACGTGTTCCTGCAATTGGTGGTAACCTCGTAATTGTTCCATCTAGCTCAGTATGTTAAGGGAAATGTTCGCCGAGATGTGCAAGCTACTTCTAGCCCAAACACAAAACATCCTTTGATGTGACGGGCAGAAACTGACAACTGGTTTGATCAGGTCCGAACAGAACAACGAATTTGTTACAGAGAAGAAATGTACGGAATACAGTCCACACTGTTCATGAACAGTGTTCCGTTTGTCGTTCGGTTCTATAGCCTGGACGTACAATAAGAGAATGTTAATGTTGATGTCTTTTAAAATAAACTTTGTCAGTTTAAAAATGACAACTTTAAGTTTAAAAAAACAGTTTATTTCGAAAGATCTCAATTTTGAAAATACTATTAAGTGATTCAGCTGACGTTCTAGTTTCTAACACACATCCAATTTCTTTTTAGAATTACCCCTTAAATGCAACAATAACCCAAAGTTCTAAAATCAGCTATTCACAAAACAATTTAATATTCTAGTTTAGTAACAAACTTTGAATTTTTCTAAATAATGCTTGTAAAAATGGCCTTGCGTATACGCACCTCTTTTTACAAAGTGAGATAACTTGAAGTAGCCCGTAACAGCTGTAAAACTGTCAGTGATTTCCGTGACGTACAAAACGTTGAGATAGGAAGTGATCGTGGTTTTGGCGGCCATCGAATCATTGTGAGCTCTGCAAAAGACAATGGTGCTCGCAACACCTTGTGAATGATACGGATCGTAGATTTCCATGAACCATTTGTTGCATGTCGAATCATTCGTATCAACCCAAACTGCTCCTTTTAATTCTAATTGCATGACGTAACCAAGGGGCACGATCAGTTTTCTGGTGTAATTGGCAGTTGGTGGAGCTCTGAGTGGAAAATTCAATCCATGGATGGAACCAGTTGTGTTCGGAATCAAATGGACCACACGTTGTATAACTGGTGTTGACACTGAAATGTATGGTTAAAAGTTTCTGTGTTAAGATGGGTTTAAAGTGTAAACGCGCCTCTCGAACTCTTGATTATTCTGTCTTTCAGCTGAAAAAATGAAGAGAAAATTGAAATTGTTTTAGAAACTAAATATAGAATGGTAGCTCAATCACTTAAAGGCCCGCCCATTCCAACGTGGAACACGGGAGCGGTAGTGGGAAGGTCGCGTTTGCCGGTATATGTTGGATATCCCGCGACCTTCCCACTATCGCTCCCATGTCCCGCGTTGGTCTGGGAGTGAGAGAGCCTTAATTGTATTTTCATGTTGATACTTTCTTTAAAATAAACTTGTTATAGTAGTTTGTAAATGACCCAACTTTAACGAGATGCTGTTTTTTTAATTTACGAGCATATGTGTGTAAAACGTTTATTTTGAAAAATTATAACATGAAAATACCCTTAAGTGATTAAGCTACCCTTCTAGTTTCTAGACCACTTTTTAGTTTCTCTTTACATTTTGTTTCTGAAAGCACTTGTGATGAATACAATACATACACGCCATGTAATTGGCACGAAATCCTTGAAATCGTTCCCGAGAATCGGAATGAAACGATAATTTGACTGAATTGGCGTCGACGATAAAACCCAAATCCTGTATTTCGTTGCTAAGATTTCCACACAGTCTTAGAGAAGAGGGTAATTCCGATTCACCACCGCCACCAGTGAAAACTGTGAGATCGACGAAGTCGTCTAGACAGATGTCACCGTAAAGATCTCCACCTCGTCTCGTTCCAACCGAGAATGTGTCGAATTCTATCCATATCCATTCTTTTTCGGACACTTCCAACTCGTTGACGCAATTCATGTTGTTGAGATAGTTGTCTGGAAAGTTGACACTCGTAATGACACCTGTCTCTGCGGGCAACTTGGAATGTGGACACGAGGATACGTCGACTATTTTATATGTCGCAAAGAATCCTCCTCCGACATCGGCAAAGTCCGTGTGGAATGTGAGATAGGCCACATTGTTGTCGGACACGAACTCCCATCTAAAACAATAAAAAAGGATGTGTTATTCCGCACTATTTAGAATGATTGGGTCGATGGATTTAAAATTTGACCAAATTCAAGTTGATTACATCGAAAAGGATTGATTGCCACATTGCAAAGCTTCAAAAAGATTCTACTGATTGTATTTTAGGATATTTTGTAACCTATGTAGTAATTTTCAAATTTAGTCTCTATGTCACTTGCTCACTCCCCCACCTATGAAAGAATCCTGAAGATTTGGGGCGCCGGTTTTATTCTTGCATCTGGTGCAAAAATGAGCTAGTTATGGCTCCGCTCAGAATCAACGACCCGATCGATTATAAAAGTATAAAGTGGCGCGCAATCAAATCTTTTAATAATAATTTACTTTGGATCCCTGTTTCGATCTGGGCCGCAAAGACGTATCATGGATCCAAACAGTGAACTTTGAAGTCCGACATAATCGTAGAGGCATTCATCTTGGAATTCCAAGTCGAGATAATGAAAATGAATGATGATTTTAGTTTGATTTCCTCCTATGATGGTTACTGTTTGGTGAAGGTTATTGTTGTACGGAGACGGATAATTAGGAGATGTTATATTGCCAGACGATCCTCCTTTGGTCTCGTTCGAAATTCGACTTGAAACTAAATTTGGAAGCATTTTTTTTATTAACAATTATTTTATTCTCGTTAAGGTTGGATTTTTCTTCTTCTTCTGGAAAATAGTCTCATTAATTACCTGAAGCTTGCTTTTTACAAATGTATCTTCTTAAAATGGAACAATTTTGCCCAAACCAATAAAAGCCATTGTTATTGTTATTGTTATTGTTGTTATTCATTCGGCTTTGAAGTTCTTGAATGGATTGTCGCCATTCGATGGACAGACAAACATTGGCACGATTTAGTTCATCATCGTCGGAATGTTTTAAGAGTCCAGGTCCACTATCGATGCCATCAGACAGTAGTAAACGTTCCGTGTACCATGTTCCTGTTGTTATAAAAAAAAATGGTGTCAAACCACTGACTAAAGATGATATTTTTATTGGTTACCGAAATAGATAAACGTGGTTGTGTCATTCCAACTCCATGAGTTAGATCCAGTTGCTTTGTAACCTCCTAACCAATATGCTGTTTCAGAACTGTATAAGCCTCTTTTCGAAATTTCATCTTCGAGAAAGTCCTCTTCTTTTTGTGATCCGACACTTACTAGGTTGGCCTGAAAAAAAAAATGTTTACCAAAAAAAAAAAAAAAAGCAAAAAAAAAAAAAAGTGGCAGGTTGCTTTGTGTGTGTTTGTTGCAACAACAATAAACATCTATCTAGATTTTGCAACTTGTGCAGTGTTTGTTCAGAATGTTGCTATATTTAAGTAGCAATATTGAAAAACACTGTACGACTAAATATACTAAAATTATGTTTAGGCACAGCACTGGCTAAAATACATCATGGATAAATATTGCATCGTAATTGACGACTTATCAATGGCTGGCATGCATTCTGTAAATGTTGAACCTATTGCTTGACATTTTCTCTGATACAATGCTCCGCCTACCCCTGCAACAAAGTGTGTTGGCATTCTTCAAATGAACCATAGTTTTTCACAGGCATTTAGAAATCGGCACGAACACAAGTTGGCTCCGCCCTTTTTATGACGACAGACAACTTCTAATTGGTTGGTTATGTAGTCTGACGTCACATGCTCCACCCTTTTCAACGTTGTACCACACAACAAACCAATTAGAAGTTCCCTGTCATCATAAAAAGGGCAGAGCCAACTTGTGTTCGTCCCGATTTCTAAATTCTCGTTAATTTTTCTGCTTTAAAAAAACCCTCCTATTAACTCTTCACTAAATAATGCTGTCACTTGATTATTTTCCATTTAACTAAATGTGATAAAAAATGGCAGAAAGTTTCATTTGCAAATCACACCTGCTTTTCAAAACAAATCTGTTGAGCCGTTTTCCACGAAACAGTTGTTGTTCCAAAAAGATAACATTGGTCGTCGTAACCCAGTTGCCAACCATCGTCGCAAATATTGTTTTCTACGATAAAAAAAAAATGTAGCATATAAATGAATTGTGAAAAGTTTAAAACGTAAAGTTGCGTTTATAATATTTTACGCATGTCAAACTGACATGTTGATCAATCTGTAAAATTCACAGATTGTGCAATGTTTCGCGTATTATGAGTTACATTGTAAATTTCCTATTTAGTGGTCGAGATTGACTGCAAAACGTCGTTGAAACTAACCACTCCAGTGGATTGCAAAGTGGTCCAAGTGTAGATGAGTCAATTGCAAAAAAAAAAAAAATGGGTCTTTTTTAGACAAACTCTTCGTCGTAAAGATGCGACAAGTGGTTGACATGTCGTCTGTGTGAAAACAAGAAACAGTCGTCACAAATGGGGATCGAGACCACATGTTGTCGACTGCATGCAGTTTGTCAGTGATCGAGAAGCCACTCGTGTCTACAGGTTCGGACGCTTTTCATAACAATAATTTGTCAACCAGTTAGAGCATCGCCACCGGGCTTCGTTTTCGACCACTTCTTGCAATCCAACTCGACCACTAAAAGTCGTTCAATTTGTGAACGTCCTCTTAGAAAATGTCAATTTTAACTCAAATGTCTATTCAGTTCAATATTTCTGTACATTTCCAATCAGCTTGAGAACCATATGTGCCAGTGGAAATGATTAATCAGTGTTGGGACAAATTACTTTTATTACGATTGCCCATTTTTTCTAAACGTAATTTAATTACTTTTCAAAATGGATCTTTATCATTTCACGTGTAATGAATTTTTGGAGTTGCATTGTCACAAGCATTCGTTTCTCTCGATCACGCCTACTCCAAAAAAAAAGTGGGATAACCTTTGAATACAGGCAATTAGAAATGGGGACAAACAGAAGTTGGCTCCGCCCTTTTTAGGACGACGGGCAACGTCCAATTGGTTTGTTGTGTGGTTCGACGTTGAAAAGGGCGGAGCATGTGACGTCAGACTACATAAACACCCAATTAGAAGTTGCGTTCGTCATAAAAAGGGCGGAGCCAACTTCTGTTTGTCCCGATTTCTAATTGCCTGTCCTTGGAATCGGGCATTACAACGCAGAAAATGAAGACAATGTTGTCTTGAAGACTTTAATGTAATAAAAAAAGATATTAAGAAGTCACACGGACCTTTTTCAATATGAACATTTGCTATGAAACCGGCAAAACTATGCGAAAAATCCGAGACGAATTTGATTACGATTTGATTTTCGACGCTTTCGTGACGTAACAATTTGAGACGACTCTTCCAATCTCCGCAGTAACGACGTGGTTCCAACGAAGTTCCGACAATTTCCATGTAATCATATTGACATCTAAAATGTGCATACAATAAATACAAAAAAAAAAAAATAAATAAATGTTTGATCTCTTGATGTTGACAACTTAGGCCGAATCCACATCATCAAGCTGACAAAACAGATCGAACTGAAGTGTTTCGAGACAAATTGGCGACACTTCTAAAACATTTTTACGACTTTTGTGTTTTGTTTTTGTTTTGTTTGCAATTTCACAAACAATTCCATGTCGGTAAACATGAAAAGATTTGTGTTTTGTCTCGGTATTATGCAACATTCTTTTAACTCTTATCTGTACAGTTGTGGACACAGTTAGTATCAGGGCCGTCTTAGGGCATGTCGGGGCCCTTGGGCACACAAGAATTGGGGGCCCCGTTGGATAGTAAAAGAAACTGTTTAGAAAAAATTTAAAAATCTGATCTGGTGTCCGGTTAACATTTCAATTTAGAAATGTTGACGGTAATTCTTAGTCGGTATCTACATAAAAATAGAAAAAAATCTCAGCTCCTTTTTTTCGTGTAAGCGAATATATCGGCCTTTCAGGGCCCCCGTGAGCTCGGGGGCCCTGGGCACGGGCCCCGTGTGCCCTTATAGTAAAGACGTTACTGTTTAGTATTAAAACAACAGAATCGTTGCGTATAGTTTACTTATGTAAAAACGTCCTATGTGGACAACTATAGAGACACAAAACAAACTCGAAATTTGTTTGTGTTGTGTCACAAAAATTGTGGGTTTTGTCTTGAGTACTGTTGATATAGTTGTTTCAGTCTTGTGTTGGTTTTCAAAGTCTGCTTTTTTCTGGCGTTTTTTGTTGTGTTTTTGTCTCGAATTCAAGTTGCACTTTTGTCGGCTTAATAATGTGGGGACCCGCCAAATAACTTAAAATTCAATACAAAATGTAACGCAAGAACCATCGAAAACATATGAAACAAATACTCTTCTAGTAAAAGTCTTTTTTTTTTTTGGCAAAGCAAACGTTAGTAATCTAATTTGCATGTTTGATGTTTATTCTCGAGGGTAAATTATCTTGACCGTGTTCGTGAATACACATATATTGATTTGTACATATAATACACGATTTAAAAAAAAATACACACAAAAACAACTACTCAGAAAACTATCTAAATAAAATAAGTATCGATTATTTCTATATTTAACTGACATTGTGGATGGGAAGGCGCGCATCTTTTGGTAATGCTGATTGAATTTTTCTTTTATTTCGTTCCACTCATAGGTGTACACCATACACGTTCAATTATGGCATGTCAATCTTGGCTTGGTAATCCAAGATTGATCTCTCAAATTTGACACACACACGGATCAATTGAATATTTTGAATTTGTACGTGGGGGGAACCCTTTTTTCCGTCTCATTTTAATTTTTTGTGTTCTGTCAATTTATTTGTCAAATTTTTCCACTAAAGGTCGATTCACATTATACGGAACGTTACAATCACGCAACATATACCGTTAACGTCAAGTCAAAATTATTATACAATGTATTTTTATAGAACATTGACGTTTCGTGACGTTGCCAGTAAATGTGAACGAGAACCATATAGAATACATGTAGGCCTACATTGTATAATATTTTGACAGTGGCGTAAACGGTATGTTTCGTGACAGTGACGTTTCGTATAATGTGAATCGACCTTATTGTGACACCTTCTCATAATAGGAAACATTAAGATCCCACGCTACAAAGATTGTCATCCACCTTCCTCTCAAAATTAAAGCGAAATTCTGCCCCAAACAGAAAGTTCGAACAAAGATGGAAAGCCAATTAAAAAAAATTGAATCAACAAAATCCAACACCTGCACGATCCATTTTGACTTTGAAAAGCCAAGACTGACAGGCCAAAATTGAAGCGAATATCTGCCTGAGCAGAAACTTCGAACAAAGATGGAAAGCCAATTAAAAAAAATTGAATCAACAAAATCCAACACCTGCACGATCCATTTCGACTTTGAAAAACCAAGACTGCTAGGCCAAAATTGAATCGAAAATCTGTCTAAGCAGAAACTTTGAACAAAGATGGAAAGCCAATTAAAAAGTATTGAATCAGCAAAATCGAACACCTGCACGGTCCATTTTGGCTTTGAAAAGCCAAGACTTGACAGGCCAAAATTGAACATGTATGGTGTACTCCACCTTAGGTGGTTTTTCTTTTCTTCTCTTGTTAGTATTGCTTACACTATATATAGGCTTATATATATTGAAGTTAAATTAGACCAAATTTGGCTCATCTGACTTGACATGAAGCTTTTACCACATACATAAAAATACAACAACAACAACAACAACGAAAATCGTTGAGTTTTGGGCACCGCGCCCAAAACTACAACAGTCTTTTTTTGTTGAAAACGAAATTCTCTGGAGACTTTTTTACTGTACTGCCGAACATGTTTCTTTAGTAATTTTCCAAACATATGTTAGAACACGATAATGGAATAAGAAAAAAAAAAACACGAAAAAAAGAACAATATCAATTGATGTCTAGACGGGTAGCATGCATTTTTACGAGAAGAACCGTTTTTTTTTAGTCAATATACAATAAAAGTTCTTCATGTTGATTTACTGATATATGCTGTATATGCATATGTATGCATTGGAGTTGTTGATGTTTGTAGTGTACCACACCTTTGGCTAGCAAGGGCCTGGCAATATAATATGTATATACAAGCTATTATTAGTTAACAATGTTTTGCCTAAAAATTCGTTAGAAGTAGATGAAACATACCAACAACAAAAAAAGAGCTGATTTCCATCTCTCAACCCCTTAATTTTTTATGGTTTACACACATTTAGTATGTGTACTTTGGTTTATATTTAGTCATAGATCATTATAATGTTATATATATGTGTGTGTGTAGATAAAGATTTTTTTTCGAAATGGTTTTTTTCTGTAGTTGATTTCATAGAATCCATTTTCATCGTAATTTCCGGCCAGCTTTATACAATGGCCGTTATCGGAAACTAAAGAAAACGCTATTATCTGTACAGAAAACGGGTAAAATGAGTTGTTCGAAAACAACAACAACAACAAAAACGGTGGACGCCTCATCTGTACCGAAAAAAGTGTCCGAGGAAAACTATATGCTGGGTCCAGCTACTCTTCTGTCACAAAAAGCTTGGAAAAGCACAAGGATTCAAGAATTTTTCCAATTCGAAAAAATTTGTCAAAAACAAAGGTTTTTTTTTTCTTTCAAAAAACGGCCAAAAGTCGAAAAATATTTAAATGTTCTAAAAGCTCTAAAATGAATGCCTCAAGAGTGCTAAACTGGTCCAAGAAGTCCCCAAACGCTTGGAAAAACACAAGGATTAAATCATTTTTTCAAATTCTGTCCAGTAATTAGGGCCTATTATGAGCACAAACTTCTTTTTAGGTGATTTTCCGTGTTCTTATATCGAGCAGCAAAGCGTAACCAACATTGCGCAACTTTTATCACTGTATAATAAATTTGCAAGATCAACAAGAAAACCAGACCCATATTATTCATTAGGCTTTATGGGCACAGTGCTTCTTTAGGTATCAAAAAAGCCTGGAGGTCCTTCTTGGCTTAATTAATACGACCGTGATCACGACGATGAAATTTGTGATGTGGTTGTCATATCATTATGCAAAAAACTCACCAGATGTTTTTTTTTTTAAAAGTTGACAAGTTGTTGCTACAAAAAAACCGCCTTGCAGCTCTTGTCAGTGTACGACAACTTTTGCACACGATATGAGATTACTACAAATAGCTGCAAGGTCTTCAGTAACCTCTCGAGATGGTTAAGGATACTTACGAAGGTGCATCTTCCAAGACAAAGTTTGCAAACGCAATGACAATTTTGTATCCAAGTGGCGCTGTTACAGTGATGGTGCATTCCATGTCACTTGGATAAGGATCCGGATATGCAGGACTTGTAACGACGTCTTCATGACGTATTAAAGACAGGATTATTGTACGATTACAGCTTGCTGGATATGGTTTAGGAATCACTGAAAATAGCACGAGACAAAAAATGTTGTTGTTATAAAAGATTTCATGTCATAAATTTTGAAATTTCATCCTGCATCTTTATTTTTTTTTTTTTTGTAAAAAAAAAATAAATGTATATCCTGGTATATACCTCCATCTTTGAGTTTTTCGCAAATAAAAGGGTTTGCTACTAGACAGTCTCGATCGTTCCAAAAGAAATTGTCTGTCGATCCTAATCCCTTGGTTGGATACATGAAGGTGCGTCTCATTTCGACACAATCCTGACTGGAAAGACCATCATCGCTTGGCTGCCAATTGTAATAGTTGTATTGAGGCCATCCTTTGAACCAGTCTATATAATAAAAAACATATATATTATATATATTATTATATGCAGACAAACAGGGAAAGAAAATACAGAATCCACAAAGTGGTTCAAAGAAAATCTTCTTTTGAAAAAAATTTGAAAGATTTTTGTGTTTGCAAAAGCAATCATAAAAGAGGCTTTTTTGAAGTTTGGCTTTTTTTTCTGTTGTTGTTGGTTGGTAGAGAATTGGATGAAAATTCTTGTTCGAAAAGTCAAGTGAGCTGAAACTCCAACCACGACTCTAATATCACAGCTAAACAATAAAAGAAGTGTATATTTGTAGATGATACCGTGACTGCAAAAATCTACTCAAGTCTTTTTCCATTTGTAAGCCCTATATACTTGTATATATAATAAGATGTATACTACACAACAGTGAAAACACAAGAATGTTCATTCACTTGTGATGGAATTTATCTCTCTTTTCTCTCTCTCTCTCTCTTTATCTGGCATCAATTCTATACTGTTTGAGGCAAAAAAAGAAAAGCATTGCGTATAAAACCATTTGTATTAATATTAAAAACAGCAAGAATGTCAAATTTTTGTATACCATTGAGAATGATTTTGTTTTGTTGGTGTTTATTCGCAGAGATAATTGTAGGGATAAATGGGAGTAAATTGGACTTGATGTCATTCAAGTGCAAAATTGAAAGAAACAAGTATCTAAATTAAAATCTAATGAAGATAATATGAGAGGAAAAATGGAGTTGCTTAAGTTTATAATACAAGGAGAGGTGGTATAGGTCTAACCAAGCATACTTGATTATGATATATAGGCGTAATTACAGTGTTGCTGTAAATATGTGTGTGGCTATAATTTTTTAGCAGACAGGGGCTAAAATGGCAGCAAATGTAAACCGTGATCTTAAATATATACTTACGTAATTCATATGATAAATACTTGCATCATATATTCATCATTTACTATACAACGTGTTTTATGTCAAAAAAATTCAACAGTAAAATATGACGTTTGAGCTTCAACTCGAACCCTCTGTGTATGGTTCTAATATAGAAAACGCCCCTATTTTATTGAGGAGATAGTATTTCAAGTAGTACATTAGGAGAACTCTTGTAAGACAAGCATGTCTTCATATCTCATGTATCTTTATGAATTTCAGAAGTTTGTCTAATTGAAACTGCACATATAGTACAGTATTTTCAAAATGGACAATTTTGGCGAATTTGACTTCAACAATGAATTGCACCTGAACTGAAAAAGTGCCAGTGTATTTCTTAAATGGATAATATCTTAGCAATTTCTAAGGACCTTTGCAAGACAAACATGTCGTTATTCTAATTGAAACTGGATGAAATATTTCTGAAGTAGATATAGACACTAATTTTGGCAATGGAACTTTAAATAAAAAGGAAATGTATGTTGTGAACTGGAAGAGTGTCAATGGAAAACATAGGTTCAACTATATTCCTAAGAGCATTTTCAAGACAACCTTGTCTTCATTTCCAGTGTGCTCTTCCAGATTCTAAAGTTATTCAAGTTAAAACAAACTGAACATTTTATCTTTAAAAATTGGGAATATGTATATATTAAATTTGTATTTCATTATAATTGGATTAGTGTAATCAAATAATGAATTATGATTCATTATTTAAATTTCTTGAGATATTAAGTAACAACGTCAATTTTATTTTATTCGTGTTCTTAACTGGACTCTGTATAATTCAGCTAAATACATTTAACTTGAATGCATTTAGATAGAGCATGGATAAGGTATCAGAGATCGGACCGAAAATATTTATATATTTTGTGTTATCCGATTTTTCGTGTTATCCATTTTCTTGTTAAACGGTTTTTCCTGTTATGTTACTAACGATTTGGAGAAAAAAAATAATCCTTTCGCTGATGAGTTGCTGTTAGCTATTGATTTGGAGCTGCAACTTGCAAGAAACTCCAAACTGAGCAACAATTGCTGTCAAAAGTCTCTTGTGTGTACTTGTGTTAGTTGTAACCTTGCAAAGTGGTTAATAATCAATAAAATGTTGGTGATAGTTGCTTTAATTTGTCAGGGCTTTTTCTTTGAGTAAAAACACAAAGAATAAAATAAAACAACAACATAGCAGTAGACCTATTACAACAGCCATTTGTTTTGTGTTCTAGTTTTTCAGACAATAAAAGGTGTGGTTCGATAATGACTTATATGAATTTAGACAGCTGACGACGACCACAAAAAAAAAGAAATAAATATGTTACATCAGAATAGAAAAAAAAGGAATGTGTGACTAGCTTAGTAAATCGGATGAAAAGCTGTCGCCCATCATCATCATCATCATCATCATCATCCTCTTTTCTACTTTTTTCCAACCAAAACTCATTCTCATTTTACCACACAGCACTTGCGTGTGCTTTATACCTTTTGCCTTAGTTTTATATATAATGTTTGTAGTGTGTACTCAGCTGGAAGCTTCAGTAGAGAAATGATATTTTTTGTGTGGTCTTGACCTAGTAAAAATGTTCAGAATGAAATCTGGACTTCCAGGGTGGAGAGGTGAAGGTGGAGGAAAGAATTACTAAAAAAAACAATGAATGTGTCTTGTGTGTAAATTTGTAATGGAGTTAGTTAGGTGGCGAACTAAAATGAAAGTAATCAGCAGGGCTTTTTCAATCATTGATTAAGAAGCCTTGTTGGCCTAGGCCTACTTCTAAAATTAGGAGCCAATTTACATGGTAGAAAGAGAAGAACAAAAAAAAACACACCACATTTGTTTAGAATTGTTGATTGCGAACCTCACAAGGCTTAACACATAAAGGAAATGTTTAACAAGCTCTTTAACAAATTAAAAATGAAATAAAAAGTGAAAGATGCAAAAAGCAAATTTACTTTGTTATGGGTGTATGACATTTGCCCTACAGAAAGTTGCCCTTGCCCTAAAACCATTTCCCTAAAGGGACATTTGTCCTAAAGAGACATTTGTCCAAAAGGGACGTTTGTCCAAAAGGGACGTTTTCCCCTAAAGGGACGTTTTCCCCTAAAGGGACGTTTTCCCCTAAAGGGATGTTTTCCCCTAAAGGGACGTTTTCCCCTAAAGGGATGTTTTCCCCTAAAGGGACGTTTTCCCCTAAAGGGACGTTTTCCCCTAAAGGGACAGTTTCCCCTAAAGGAACGTTTTCCCCTAAAGGAACGTTTTCCCCTAAAGGGACAGTTTCCCCTAAAGGGACAGTTTCTCCTAAAGGAACAGTTTCCCCTAAAGGGACATTTTCTCCTAAAGGGACATTTTCTCCTAAAGGGACATTTTCTCCTAAAGGGACATTTTCTCCTAAAGGGACATTTTCCCCTAAAGGGACAGTTTCCCCTAAAGGGACAGTTTCCCCTAAAGGGACAGTTTCCCCTAAAGGGACAGTTTCCCCTAAAGGGACAGTTTCCCCTAAAGGGACAGTTTCCCCTAAAAGGACATTTTCCCCTAAAAGAACATTAGCCTTAAAACCATTTCCCTAAACGGACATTAGCCCTAAAACTATTTGTCCTAAGAGATGTTTGCCCTAATCAGTAATCTAATTCTAAGTTATTTGCCACTATTTGCACGCAGAACCTATTCAACATACTCCACCGAAATGCACTAAACAATATGGAAACAGAAAACAAAAAGAAAACTTCAAAAATAGGTAGGTTAATTTTATGGGCAATAGTTTTAGGGCAAATATCACTTTAGGACAAATGGATTTAGGAAACTCATTCCTTTAGGGTTTTTAAAGTATCTTAGGGCAAATGTCTATATCCCATATGTAATGTATAAAGTGATATTTATCACTTGACATACTAGTGAATAATGAAGGGTTAACATTTCTGCTTTGGTGGTAATCATGGCAACTATAAAGTAAATGCCAATAGATGGTTTGGTAGTTAGGAAATTTTCAAAACTAAAAAAAAAACTACATTAAAACACAGACATTATTTTAATTGTTACTTACTTGTGAAGCTCATTGGTTTTCCATCTGCCCATTGGTAGCAATTTTCATACATTCTGTCATTACCTCCAATCCATAGAACAATGTATTCGTCTTGTAACAAACTAGAACAAAAAACGATACATAAAATGATCGCATTAGTTATTAAATCAATAATAATACGCATTGAAAACAGTTTCATGTTCATTTGAGAACTTGGTTTCATTAAAGTTATAAATAATAAATAAAACATTTATGATGTTAATTGCAATTATTATTGTTTGTTTGAAAAAGTTATTTCTCGAGAGGATTCATTTTTAATTCATTTTAGTGTGAAACCTCTGCACGTGCACACACTTCTAGCCATTATTATTAAACCTTTAAAGTTATGTTTGACGTACGTCATTTTTATTTAAATCTCTCTTTCTCTCTCTATCTCTCTCTCTCTCTCTTTCTCTAATTCAATTTGTGTTAGCAAAACGCGTTTTTGTGCCCCTATTTTTTTTTTTTTTTTTTTTTTTACTTGAAATAGCACCTAATACATTTGAGCTGTTAGGTGGCTGTTATATTAGATTTTGTCAGGTTATTTTAATGCCAAGTGGAAAATGAGTCATTCTGCAAATTCACTAGTATAAATTTGCAAAACCACGTTTAAGCAGTCAGTTTGCCTGTTTATACTAGTGTTTTAAGGAATTTCCAAAATGCCTGTATCAGGAACGACATTTTGTAGAATGGTCCTGATTTTACAAAGCGTACAGCCATTTTGCAAATTTACCAGTCAATTTGCAAGACCATTATTTTGAGAGTAAAGTTACTACTCATTGACTATCATTTTATACAATCAGCACATACAATGTCTTTATCAATAATCCAATCTATCGAATGCAATACATTTTATAGATTGGTTTTGTGCTTTAAAGTTTGTTATTTTTCTGTTTGTACCTAAAATACTATAAATTTTACAGAGTTACTTTTCTGTGTGACTTGACTTTCTGAATTTTCCAATTTTGAGTTGACGTACTGTACATAACATACTGTATACACGATGTTAGGCATCTTCCTGTTTATTCTTAATCGACATTTGAGTCAGAATAATAAAACTATGAAAGTAGACCAGAAGGCCTATTGCAGAGGAACTATCTAGTCGAAAAGCAGCACTGTCAAAATAACCTTAATGTCACATAACATAACAATTCCCCCATGCATGGAAAAGGCTGCCTTAGTATTGGTGTTCTCAATGGCAACTACAGTTGAACTACAGTAAATGCAAGCTATTCTGACAGCGTAACCCTCACTGCTGGATGAACTTCAGTGGAAACTTTACTAAACTTTTCTTGAATGCTTGCAAGATTCAGAAAACATAGCATTTGAAACAGCATGAAATTCTCGCTAGAAACCCCCGGTTTAAGTAACAGGCATCTGTAGACAGCTTCAGAATTTCTTTGGCTCCGCCTTTTTATGAGCGTCCATCAATTTCTAATTGGTTTGTTACTGGGTCTGACGTCATATGATCCTGCCCTTTTTATTTCTAATTTGTTGATATTTCGTCTGACGCGCATATAAGGGCGGAGCCAAAGAAATTCTAGAAGCTGTCTACAGATGCCTGTTTTAAGTAGGCATTTCCATTAAACCATTTCCACAGAATGAACTAAATCAGCAGTGTGGAGACTCCATGTGGTACAAAAGTATTTCTAAATAGAAAAGCTCAAAACATTTGTAACCTAAACTAATTTTGTAATATTTTTATGGCCCAATTTTCTCTTAATTATGCTCATATTTTAATTTTTGGTCCATTTTCATTTTTTTTTTCTATTCTTATTGTAAAGTCATCTTTATACATATACGTTTTTTTCCTAGTTCTTCAGAAGAAGCCATATTATTAATTGTTAATGCACAACATTGTCATCTCACAGCCATTTTCTTGTTATTTCGACCAATATCGATTTATTTATTGGCTTCTTTTCTTCACATTGGTCTTTGCATGAATTAATAAATGAGAAAGAAATCAATAATACATTAGACTTAGGCGGAGTCTACAACAAAATCAAACAGAATATTATCTGAAAAGTAATTTTTCGTTTTATAAAATGGACGTTCTAGTATTTTAGAGGTAACTTTAAAGGAGAAAATGTTTCGTAACTTTTTAGAAACTAGAAATAATTATAATTGGTAACTGTCTGAAAATTATTTTCATAATTTTTTTTATTTTGGTTTCTAATGCCCTTGTTTCCACTTGGCGAAAATTGTGAAATTATTAACTGGAGAAAAAATGACACTAACTACGTTGAACAAGATAAAGTCAGGATCACACTAACTATTTTAACTAAACCTTAATGTGACGATGCTGGCCCTTTGGCGCCCCCGTTTCGACTTCTTTGCTGAACCGGGGTGCCGGTGCCGACTGTTGTCGGCGGGCAAGCCGGGGTTGCCGATTTTACCGCTCGCGACATCTATTGTATAACCAATCCAATCGCTCTTGTAAGTCCACAAAAATACTTCACACTCGGGAATCTTCCGTATGGGGCATGATGATACCGATGGTGCTACTATTGTCCTCTTCAGTTCCTTGGAGGACCCAAGCAGAGGGACTCGGACACCGTCCGAGTCCCTCTGTTGGTAGTCTCTTGATTTTTAGGGTTTGGAACTCCTTAGCGAATGCAACACTTACACAAGTTTACGTAAATAAAATATTAAACTCTTTATATTTTTACTTCGTATGCTTTACATTGTTGTATACACTTTTACTTCATTATTGAACTCTTTTGGTTTACTCAGGACTGAACTCTCTTCCAGCTCTGACCAACTCTAACTGTCCTCACACATAGGCCACACGGCACTCTTGTCCGGTCTCCTGGGAGGGGCGACTGTCACCTCAGGAATCAATGATCAGCCAACTTGGCCAATCATTGCCCTGGGCTTGGGGATATTACCTTAAAAGGAAAGGTATTTCTGGGACTTTATTCCCAATTTTCACGGTCCAACTGGGTTCCACGAATTCACACAGAATTCGGGCCACTCAAGTCTAAACATCTGTGCACCAAGGGGTGCCATACTGTCAGAAAGGAATTTCGACAGGGTGTTCCACAACTCTGTGAATACAGGGTGTCACAGTAAATTGTTATTTTTCATCAGTATTTATATTAAAAATGTTATATAGGTATAATAGTTAAATGTAACCTACATCTAATTAAAATGGGTCACATTACGTGAAATGATGAATAATTAAAAGAAAAAGCAACTTATAGAAACTGAATTGAAAAGTTGTAATTATCTAACATTACTAAAAAAACTCTACTTTTTAAGTCATTATTCATGTTTTTTTTCCAGTTTAAAACTCATTTTTATCCTCATTTTTGTCAAATGGAAACAGGGCCTTAAGGATGAAAGTTTACTCGTAATCCTGCCAAATTCGTGCCGGAAACGGTGTGCTCGTTTGCGGTGTCGATTTTCATAAAGTCGGCACCTCGTGAGGGCTTCGAAGGACTTTCAGGGGCAGCACCGGGCCTCGCGAAAGCAACCTTCGCTCTTAAAATAGATGGTTAATCGGGGGGGGGGGGGGGGGGGGGGGGGGGGGGGGGAGATTTACCTGCGGTAGTAAGTAACATTTCGTGTCGGACGGAGTCGACTTTTTTGCGGTATGAAATGTCGAAAAGTCGCACCCACTCTCAGGCTACCGTAGCCACGATTGGGGGGGTGATATCACAGGCATTTAGAAATCGGGACGAACAACTTGGCTTCGCCCTTTTTATGACGACCGGCAACTTCTAATTGGTTGGTTATGTAGTCTGACGTCACATGCTCCGCCCTTTTTTCAACGTCGAATCACACAACAAACCAAACAGAAGTTGCCGGTCGTCATAAAAAGGGCGGAGCCAACTGAAGTTCCTCCCGATTTCTAAATGCCTGTGGTGATATCATATCAGAATGAAAACAACGTCAAGTGGTTGAAGCGACCCATCTAGTTTCTAAAATACTTTTCAAGTTTCTCTTCATTTTGCTTTTTGAAAGGCAGAAAGAATAAGCAAGAGTTTAAGGGAGCCGTTTGCAATTTAAAACCACATTAATTATAACGAGGTTTTATGCAAAAGTTGCTTATAGAAATATATTAAATTTCTACTTAAGAAATTTTTTTTTCTTCTTAAATTTACTTGTGTTTCCTTGAAAAACCAACCTTCTTCTGTTCTAAGGTACTTGCTTCTAATTTTAAATTTATTAATTTTGCTCAACAAAGAAGTTTTAATCATAATAACTAAAGATGCTAAATTATAAAATAGAACGTTGAGACTATGAACATTATTTTCTTTATTATTCTGCATTATTAACACTTGAAATTTCTTCTTTGAGCCGACCATTTACGGATTCATTTACCGAGGGTATATTTTTATTTAAAAAAATGTATATGTTTTTTAGATATTAATAATGCTGCTAATAATGTAGGTGAAATATGAGCGACACATAACGAAAGTTGCTTCATGATGTAATTAGCTTAGCATTTTCTTGAGGAGAGATATTATTGAAAAAGACTCCCTAGAAAATATCTAGCATAATGTTAAAGTATATGTTATGTAGGTGCATTTCTTCTTCGTTGTTTCTTTTCTATTGCTCAAATAATCACTCTACGTCAAAGAGAATAAAATTGATGTTCTCCTGTTTAAATTTTCATACGTAGAAATATAATATAGAAAATCCCTTCCTCCACCACCAACACCAATACCACCTCATCTTTCCATCTCTCCAGTTTTTCTTCTTTTTCTTCTTCTGATATTTACGGAGCCCTGTAAAGGACAAGCAATATTTTTTTTTTTAAATCTCGTCATTTCGAATTTAATCTCGACATTTTGACTTTAATCTCGACATTTAATGTCTTTTATTCGGTCATGTTAGTTATGCCATGTTGTGCGCACCATACTCTAATAATTAAATTATTGCTGCTACAAGAGGGCGCTTGCAATAATTTGATTATTAGAGTATGGTGCGTACAACATGGCATAATTAACATGGCCGAATAAGAGATTAAAAGTCGAAATGTCGAGATTAAAGTCGAAATGTCGAGATTAAAGTCGAAATTTCGAGATTCTGGAAAAAGTCGAAATTTCGAGATTCTGGAAAAAGTCGAAATTTCGAGATTCTGGAAAAAGTCGAAATGTCGAGATTTAAAAAAAATCTTGCGTGTCCTTTACAGGGCTCCGTAGGTATTGCATACAACTTCAAAAGGGAAAAACTAAAAAAAAAAGTAGAAGAAAATGTGTATTTTTTGTAAATGAGTCTCGTTTGCCTCTGAAAATGTGTTCATAAAATTCTAAAGAGAACAAACAAAAACATAAGAATATATGAGAAATACATTTGTGTACAAAAACCAGACTTACTGACTTGACTTTATTTGAATATTATTAAAATGTTATATTTAGGCTTCCTAACACAATTGTCAGCTTGCATTCAATGCAAAATGGGGGAAAAAAAAGAATTCGAGAAATCAAGTAATTTC
This sequence comes from Brachycybe producta, assembly GCA_036925085.1. Taxonomy (NCBI): domain Eukaryota; kingdom Metazoa; phylum Arthropoda; class Diplopoda; order Playtdesmida; family Andrognathidae; genus Brachycybe; species Brachycybe producta. Next base: position 8,594,870 of record JAUPFP010000006.1, on the reverse strand, counting down.
ATATACTATATGTGAGTGCCTCAGACGTAAACTGTGTTAAGTGACAAAACCTAAATTTGAGAGCCTGGGACTCATTTGAAAGTTTTTCTTTTCATTTTGAAGGAAATAGGACTTTACAATGGTGTACCAACCTCTAGCGGCCGATGTGTAAAACTGTGGACTTAAAACTGTTTACTCCTGATAGAACTTGACAATTAGCTGGTTCATAGGATGTAAAAATCGTGTGTTTTTTAAACCAATGTGACTTAACACAGTTTACCTCTGAGAGGCACTAATGTGTTTTTTACTACATCTTTTAAAGTTTTTGAAACAACTGTAAATGTTTTTATTACATGTACTTAATTAGTCAATTAATAAAATGTATACTTATCGTTTTCTTAATAGATATTTATTTTGTTTTTGTCTCTCCGGATGGCGCCACTGGAGTGGCTATTATATTCTATAGGCGGTCTCTTCCCTCCACCAGCGGTACTGAGAAGATTTATATTTTTCAAGCGAACGTTTTTCAGGAGAAACATTACGAAAAAATTCAAAGTGTTTTAGAAACTAGTACAGTTGGTGGTAATGCTCGCAGTTATTTTTTTTTTCATGATGATATTTTTCAAAGTAAACTTTTTGTGACAGTTTGAAAAAGGCATAATCTTTTACCATTCTTCATAATATTGTTTGTTTTGTTTTTTTAAAAAAAACGTTCGCTTTATGTTTTTTACGTCCAAATTTTACTAATGCATCTATGGAGCATAGCATTAGCCACATGTCACTGCAAATAATATTATAGCCCTGTGGTCGCCAACCTTTCAGACCTCACAGACCAGTAAATTCAAAATTTTAAATCCCGCGGACCACTAATATGATTTTTTTAAAAAAAAAAAGATAAATACGTTTGTCAAATAATGATCAAGAGAACTTCCATTTTATTAATAGAAAATCTTTAAAAGGTTGTTTAATTGTAAAAAAATTATTAAAGTTAGTTTAATTATTAGAAAATAATTGAAGCTTAGTGGAGAAGAAGCGTGTGGTGGGGGAAACCGAACGAAATGTAGCTCTCTCGCGTGCTACCGTATTTTACGAGAACTGTACTAGTCTCTAAGTACATTTCGTCAATTTAGTGCAATAGAAAGGCGAAAATTGTCATTCAGAATAGAAGTATTTATTAATTTTTGTTTTATTATTAATAAAGCAAAAAAAAAAAATTCAAATATTGCCCAGATTTTTCTGCGGACCGCCCAAATATATCTCGCGGACCAACAGTGGTCCACGGACCACCGGTTGGCGACCGCTGTTATAGCCACTGTAATCCCCTTAGACCACAATGGCTATATTTGCAGCAAGACTCCTAACTATTTTTTTTTTCCTTCAGTAAATTGTGATTACCAGTATGATAACATTCTTGCAAAACTTGCAAAGGCTTGTTGTCACACACCACCATACAGAAAACGGCTAAGTTGTTTTTTTTTGTTGAAAAATATTGCACAAGATTAACAAACAGCAACAATTATTGCATGATAAATTGATAAGTACTATCTTTCTGTATAAATAAATATATTACCGATGTGATGGCATCTTTAAGGTATATATAATTATACCGGTTATTTTTAAACAACAAAATTCACTTCACTTAGAAAATGTTGTTGTGATGCAGTTTTCTGCAAGACAAGTTTACAAGAAACCCTTTGCAGTTGCAAATTGTTCAATCACCCTGGCAGTCAGAGTTTTATTTGCAGCAAATATGCAGCAATGAATATTGGAAATAAATATAGACAATGTGATTGCCATTTCACTCATAAGACTCATGAGTCATAACTCGTAAGTGAAGCAACCGATCAAAAATGCAACAGCAGTTTTACTTTTGTCGAGTCACCTACTCTAATGGGTGTTTGGTAACAGCTGTTTGACAAGGTCGCTCTAAAAACTTGCCGTTAAAAACATTCCCGCCGACATCGACACTTGTCATGGGTGTAATTCTGTGCTGAGAAATCCATTGGAACTTTTTTGAAAAGTTTCAATTTGTTGTTAGGCCCTGTTTCCACTTGACCACAAATAACAATGAAAATGCGTTTTAAACTAGAAAAAAAAGCACAAATATCGCTCAGAAAGGATGGTTTCAGGTATATAGTTGAATAAATTCAACTTTTAAATTAAAGTTTTTGAATTTGTTTTCAGCCTTTGAGGGATGATACTGGTAGCCATTTTGATATGAGATTTCGTGTTTAACATTGGCATGAATACAAAAAAAAAGTACATGCTGGAATTCAATTAGTATGCACTACATTGTACTATGCCTACATGTTAATGTATTAATACAAACGAAAATTCAGGGCTGTAACAAAGGGACACAAAGTTCATGTCCAAAATGTATGTATTTCTCAGGGCCCTTCTCAGTGCGTTCCTTTAGGCTCTTGATTTTTCACTGTCTTCACACTTTTAAAATTATACAATATCACAAACAATTAAAAATTTAAATTATTTATGATGTTACATGTAATTTCAATTTAAAACTTACAGTGACATTCAGTACATTTTACAATAATTTGTAAATTGTAAAATATTTAAGGAACTTCATATATATTTTATGCACTAGTAATTGTATCTTTGGGCCTTCTTGGAGAAATGTTCCGGGTCTGGAAAAAAAAAACAGTAAACAAAAACTCCTTATAGTTATGGCCCTTGCTAAAACTGGTTTCTTTTGCCCTACAAGTGGCCCTTTTTCAACAAAAGAATGTGCATCTCCATCTTTTTTTGTCTTATATGGCACCTCTTATTAGATAGAAAAATATATTGCTTGTAATGAGTTCAATATATATCTATCTTGTGGCAGTTAAGTTGAAAGAGATGCTTCCAATTCTACTTACAAGTTACAGGGGAATTAAATGAAAATCGAATGGGGGTGGGGGGTAGTTTTTGGATTTGACTCAACTGAAGATTAGATAATGAAAAGGAATGGCAACGATGAAAGCTGGGGCTTCAGCTGGACTAATTGGATTGATATGAAACGGATTCAGTCATCGTTAGATCTCTCAACATACATTTATATAGTTAACCTAATTCAACATCTCAGATGGGTTCTTAACCTCTTTAACCCAATCATCTGATTATATACAACTATGTTGTGTAGACCCGACAGGCAGTTAGAAATCGGGGAAAACTTCAGTTGGCTCCGCCCTTGTTATGACGACCAGCAACTTCTAATTGGCTGGTTATGTAGTGTGACGTCACATGCTTCGCCCTTTTCAACGTCGACCCACACAACAAACCAGTTAGAAGTTGCCGGTCGTCATAACAAGGGCGTAGCCAACTGAAGTTCTCCCCGATTTCTAACTGCCTGTGTGTAGACCCGTGGTTTTCATAATATCAAATGACTTCATATTAATAGCATGATATGTATTCTTATGATTTCTATATTGCCTTATGTTAGGGTTTCCATTACCGGTTTTATCGTTACCGGTATTATCGGTAAACCGGTATTACCGGTCTATTTTGTTAGATTGGTATTACCGGTAAATTGGCCTTTTAATACCAGTTTTTCTGTCAACATTTTTTTATATATTAAATTGGATAAAAGAGTTGACCAATATTTAAGAACCACTGAGTTTAAAATTAAAATTTCACTTAATTATAGTTTTTTTTTTTTTCAAAAAGTTGAAGTCAAAAAAATGGTAACCGTATGCACTTAATAAATGTTTTTATATAATTATTAGTTATGAATTTATATTTATATTAATTTTTTTTTTTAACATGGGAATTTTTTTTTTTCAGTTTTTGAGGTTTTTTTCACAGTGCTTACGTATTAACGTTTTTGCTTTATTACCGAAATTTACCAGTATTACCGGTTTCGGTAACGCTCCATTGCCGAAAAACCGGTAATGCTATAAAGTGATCGGTAATGGAAACCTTACCTTATGTCTAACTAGTTTATTTTCCTTTTCTCTGGACCTTAGTATGTTTAGTGGACGTGTTTTGGTTACAGCGATTCCTTTTGTAGCAAACACAATCTACATGGTTATAACAAAAAATGTCTTGCGAACACAGATAACATAATGTTTATTATATGTACTACTTCACTGTAATAAGTGAAGAAGATGTTACAATGATGTCATATGAAGTCATATGGCCTTTTAATAACCATGTAGTTTATTGATTGCAACACTGACACATTTTGTACCTTTAGGGTCCCTGGGCGCTGTGCTATTTTGACGCTCCTATTGACTAGTGGTTTGATTATTTCTTGTATAGTTTTGTGCATAAAACATACTCTTGACTTTTGGGAGCCAACTAACGTGTCACAGGCCGTTTTTTAAGCAGAAACTATAGTATAGTATAGATTCTATACTCTATACTATAGAATATTAAGAATTTATTGATTTTTCTTTTTTTTTGGGGGGGGGGGGGGGGGGGTTCAATTTTGTTGAATTTATAGACAGCCTTTTTATAGTTTTTTGGGGTGACTTTTGGTTCCTGTTTAGTCCTGCTAAAGCCTTTTCAGGGCCGTTTGGCCGTTTTCTTTGGGAAAAAAAGAGCAAAGGCTTTGTATTTTTAATATTTTTGTTTTCAAATTTCTTGACTTTTTACAGTCTCGTAGAAATTTTTTTTTTGGGGGGGGGGGCGAATTCTGGGTTACGTTTTGACCCCTTTTGAAGCCTTTTCAGGACAATTAAATACTTGTTGATTTTCGGCCGTTTTTTTTTTTTTTTTGGAAAAACGACACAGAGTTGTTTTTAATATGTTTGTTTTTAACTTTGTTGAATTTTCAGACTTTTGAAGTCTTTTTTGGGGCGGGGGAATTTTGGGTTGAGTTCTGACAGATTCATATTATTGGTCTTTTGTTTCCCCCCTAGAGTTATATAAGACAATGAAACTCTCTTCCTGAGGAAGTGTTGAATGGGGATAATTTTGTGTTTGTGAGATTGACAATTGTATATTCATTTTGTTTTTTATATATGTGCTGTGACAAATGCTTAATGCTGCATGTGGACTTTTATGTCCCTCTGCCATAGGCCTATTTGGCTGCTAGCAAAGTACTTTTTGTAATTGTAATTGTAACTTTTTCAGGACATTAAAATTTTCTGGGCATGTTGTACTGCTACTGCCACTGCACTTGTTGAATTTGGGCTTTTTTTTTGAGAAAGAAAAAGCAAAACTTGTTTTTTATAACATTTTTTGTTTCCAAAAGCAAAACAAAGTGTTTTTTCAGAATTTTAAAACCTTTTGAAATTTTTGCGTTAAATCGAAACCGTCTGAAGCCTTTTCTGAGCATTTAAATCCTTGTTAATTTTTTATACCGTTTTTGGCCTTTTAACATTTTTTTTTTTTGGAACTTCTGAGTCCAATTGAGTGTTTTTGAGGCTGTTTTCAGAGCATTTTTGGCATGTTTTAAATAATGGATTGTTTTTATCATTTTTTTTCTGTTTTCAACTTTGTTGAATTTACAGACATTTAAAGCTTTTTGGGGCTTTTGGTTCCAACTAATTACTTCCGAGGCCTTTTAAACAATTCCCGATTTTTGGTAGTTTTTTTAAAGAAAAAAAAAAAGAGCAAATACGCGGAAATTCAGAAAATGCTGCAAATTTCATCCGTACTATTCCACCGCCCTGTATTTTTGGATGAATTTTTTTTTTTTTGCTGTTAAAGTTATATCGAAATCAATATCTAAAATTTCATAAGAAAAACAAGGAGGGTTTTTTTTGTTTGACTTCGGAATAATAATAATAATTTGAATTCAAGCCATGTGGAAGCTATTTGAAGAATGTATATATGGATTTTATGTATCTTCTGTTGTTGGAATTTCACTGTAATGTTGATTGACATATTGGGTTGGAATTGTTGTAACAATAAAACTACCCAGAAATGTTTTTACTTTTATTTGAACCAGTAAAACCTCGTGATTTAACCGCTATATTATACGAGAGGTGAACATTTTATGTTTAGGTTTCTTTGCATTATCATTGAACGCGCTAGCTTTAACTAGCAAAACCAGACAAAAGTGAGAAGAAAAAAAAAAAAACATGTCATTCTGTATAATCACTAGACAATTTTGACAAAAAATAAAAATAAATCGACATTATTACAATAGATCAAACCAAAACCCGTAACCAGGGCGTGGTGGCGAGTGAGGCACCTGCCTCGGGCGCACAAAGCTTAGGGGGCGCAATCATACATTAGTTGATTATTTTTTTAAGAAAATTGCATTATGGTTATAATTATTGTTTACTTTTACTCTTTTTTTAATAAAATAACTAACGACACCCCGGATACTGGCAAAGGGGCTCTTGCTCCCTTTCAGAAAGTTGTTCAAATTTGTCGCTCGCTGTGCTCGCGCAATCAGAAAAACGTACTACAAAGTTTCATTACTGTATTACCACAATTTCACTAAATTTCAGTTATGTCCAACATGGATAACTAAGTAAAATAAAAAGAAAATGGATATTTTGTCCGAATTCAAATCGATAAATAACTATGAAGTTATTGCATAGGTAGTTAAGCCTGCATGTATTTGAGGCTATTTTCTAGCCCAGTGGTCTCCAAAGTGGGGTACGCCAAGAAAATTCAATATTTTCTTTTTGTATTTTTTTTTTCTTGCTAAGACAAGTTTTATATTGACAGAAGAAAATAAGAAAATTAACTAAAGAATAACAAATATTAACTTAGTATTTTTAAACTAGTGGGGTAACCCATCATAAATGACGGGAGCAAAATTCACAGGCAATTGTGCGCATGCACTCCTTTCATTTCAATCTCAGTCACCCCTCCCACTTTTTTCTCTCTCTCCCCCTTCTACACTTTCCAACCTTTTCCCCTCACCCCTCCCACTTTTCTCTCTCCCCCTTCTACACTTTCCAACCTCTTCCCCTAACCCCCTCCTACTTCTCTCTCTCTCTCTCTCTCTCTCTCTCTCTCTCCCTTCTACACTTTCCAAAGGAAGAGTTCAACATATAGTTGACCTTGAGAAAAAAAACGGTTCATTTATTCAAATTTATATAAATTCCGACGTGCTTCAATGGTTTTGTTACTCCACACACACACACACACACACACACACACATACCTGGGATATTATATATATAATAATTATATATACAGTGCGTTTCATATATATAGACGCACCCCAGAAATTTGTTATAACTCGAGTTATAGCTGATGGATTCACCTGAAATTTTCAACATAAAGAGATCATCTTATATTCTAAACTTTCTTCTAGGCAGAAATTTTTTTCTTTAAAAGATAAAAATTAAAAAAATTAAAAACTGGAAAATTACCGTTTCATAATTATAGACGCACTAATGAACTTATCACTTTTATTAATTATTGTGACAAAATAACATGCTGAATCATTAAAAATAGTAAGGTATACAACTGTTCTGATGTTTCAAAACTTAAAACATTCTTTTCTACAGATTTAAACAATATTTATAAGCAAATTTGCCGAAATTCTACCTCGAAACAGCTAAAATGGGACTTTCAACTCTGCTATTGTAGTATAATCATAGCAATCTGCTTAATCATTATTGTATGATGTTGTCCCGAAAGTTCTCTGTAGGATTTAAGTCCAGGGACACGCTGGCCATTCGAGAGTGGTGATATTCTGGTTTCGTAACCATTCATTCCTTAGATTACTGGAGCGAACTGGTGCATTTTCTTGCTCGAATACTAAGCTAACGCTAGGAAATCGACTTTGGCAGGTCAGTAAACACTCTCATAACATTGTCTGATAATAAACATTATTTTATGGTTGGTTCAAATGCGCTAAATACTTCGCATATTGTTAGGCTCCCACCACCGACATATCCGAGGGGTGAAAAAATTCAATCTCAATGATTCTGACGGTTTTTTTTTCTTTTCTTCATATTGGAAGGATGTGACGAGAAAAGCACAATATTTTTCTAAACAAAATTTCGGCAGTGGGGGAGCCTAATAATATGGGGAACATTTAGTGCCTTTCGAACGAGCAGCTTAGTTTTTTAAACACGAGCTTAGCATTTATTTCAACCCAAATAAATATCAGTGATTATCAGACAATGTTACGAGGGTGTGTACTGCCATAAAACATCGATTCCATAGCATTAGCTTATTAGCTATTAGTATTCCAGCAAGAAAATGCCCAGTTTCCTCCAATAACCTAACGAAGAAATGGTTACGGAACCAAAATATCACCACTCTCGAATGGCCGGCGTGTCTCCCGGACTTAAATCCTGAAGAAAACTTTTGGGTCATCATTGTACATAATGATTTAGTAGATTGCCATCATGATACTACAATATCAAAGCTGAAAATTGCCATTTTAGCTCCTTTTGGGTAGAATTTCGATAAATTTGATTATAAATATTGGTTAAAGTTTGTAGAAAAGTATGTTTTAAGTTTTAAAACATCTGGACTGTCGTATACCATATTAATCTTAATGTTACTGTTGTGTTCAGCATGTTGTTTTGTCATAATAATTAATAAAAGTGATAAGTTCATTAGTGCGTCTATAATTATGAAACGGTCATTTTCCAGTTTTTAATTTTTTTAATTTTTACCTTTTTAAGAAAAAAAATTCTGCCTAGGAGAATGATTAGAATATAAGATGATCTCTTTATGTTGAAAATTTCAGGTGAATCCATCAAGTATAACTCGAGTTATAACCAATTTCTGGGGTGCGTCTATATATATGAAACGCACTGTATATATTATATATTATATATAATAATAATATTAATAATTATAGTAGCGGCGACACTTTCCCGTACACTTAGGGGTAAGCCTCATTTTCACAGCGATATCGTGAGAGTAGCTGTCATGAAAGTTGTGATAGTTCACTCTCACGATAGCAACTGTCTAAACGTCTTGAAGTAAAGGTGACAGTTGTGCTACATGACAGTGTGACTCAGTCTACTTCATAGATATCATTGAGTCAACAACAGTGTTGTCTCTTTCCCTCCTGAAGCCAAATTTCCCTACAAAGTGGCTATTTTCCTATAAGCGGTCACACAACAACTATTACTATCGCGACAGTGCTATCAACTACCTATAGTCAAACGAGATATAGTGTGATAGTGCTATCTCGCGACAGTGCGATAGTGACTATCATGTGGTCTTCACGATGATAGTTCTCGCGATAGTTGCTGCTGCTCTCATGACAGCAACTATCGTGACAACTATATCATCGTGAAAACGGGGCTGTAATCAAAGCTTAACGCTCGTCCCTCTTAAGAAGAAAATCATACGGGCGGATCCATTGAATGGAGCCGCAGGTTTTACTCTTGGTCCAGAAGCAAAAATGATCTCGTTAACATTCAAAAGGCCCATGCCGTCCAAGGCCTGATGATGTACGGCATCGGCCTTCGGCAACCCGGGGACCTTGCAGGGACTACTGAGGGTTTTTGAGAGCAGCGCCGCAATAAACATACATTACAATGACAATAATGAATTAATGAATCATAAAAAAATAACCTGTTATTGACAATCGCATCCAAGAGAAGTTGCGTTTGGGCATTTGGAACTGAAGCCAGATGACCGTCCTGTTGTTGACAGAAATCTTCTGCTGTTTCCCACGTCATCGACTGCTCGACAAGTAGATAACAGTGGTCCACTCCAGCGACCCATCCGTAGTCACAGTCTAATTGTGACTGATTGACTGGTAGCGTTTGATAAGTGATTGTCATTGGTGGAAGGTACTTGAGCCTATCTCGAACAAGGCGCACTAAAAGTGTATTAGTTTGTGTTATGTGACTGGCGTTTGTCAGTGATGTAATATCGCAAAGTATCCACGAAGTATCGCGTTCTACCAATTCGACAAATCCGTCACTACAGTTGGCCGTTTCGCTGTTGAGCATTGCGTCGCCACCGTTCAAACTGGGTACGAACCTTGTCGAACCGATACCCTGTGACATAGCTGTTACCTGAATGTTGTAACCGTAAGGAACGTGAATGGTAGTGAAACAGTCTTCCCACTGTTCGGTAATTGTCCCTTCGATGTTTTCCAGAGATCGAAAGTTAAATATGGTTCCATTTGAGTTACGATGTAGTTCTTGACCACAAGACACACTCACTGCATAATCCAACATAAAACCAGCACTTTCATCTAACCAATCAGAATGAAAGTGTACCGTTACATCACTGCTAATAAATAGAGTGGTGTACTGTTGGGCATATTGCATAATGTCGCCACAAAACCTTCGGTGGCTAACACTTTTAGTGCCTCGAAGTTCTACAAAATCTGGTCCACAGGACCCATTTGCTGTCTTTTGCAATCTAAGCTGACGTAAGCGTAGTACAGCTCGCTCTCCCTCCTGCACACGAATGTGGACGTAGCAATCCAGCCCAGGGAAATAACGACCTGGGAAATTGGGACTGGTCACCACTCCTCGAGATGATGCCACTGTGTTATTGCAACCTGTGGACAAAAAGAAATGAATCAAATCAATAAAATAAAATCACATACATCACTTTGCACTCGATGTTAAGGTGGCTGAATAGATATTTATTTTATTTTTGTCCCAAAAGATGCCGCGCCTGAAGTGGCTATTATGTTCAATAGGAGCTCTCTTTCTCCACTCGCGGGTTTTGACGCACGTTTTTCGGTAGAAACGTTACTAAAAAAAATTCAAAGTGTTTTAAAAACTAGAATAGCTGGTGATTAAGCTAAAAAAAAATTTCATGATATGATATCTTTAAAAACAAACCTTTTTCTGACAAGTTTGAAAAAAAGGCGAAAATACTTTTTCATGTTAAATTAATAAAAAAAAACGTAAAAAACGGGTCATTTTCAAACTGATATAAAACGTTTATTTTTTAAGATATTGGCCATGAAAAAAACTTTTAACATTTTTACCATTTTAGTTTTAACAACAATTTGTATTTTTTTCGTAATGTTGTTTCTAAATAACGTTCACCTGACGTTTTTTTGCGAACAAACTTTACACAAAAAAAACATCTATGGAGCATAGCATTAGCCACTGCAGTGGCGCACCGTCCGTGGGGACAAAAGCAAAATGAATATCCATATATAAAGCCACCTTAACTGGAATCCACTGTAAATGAAGGCGATTTTATTGTGACTGCTCAAACTGCGCCTCATAATAAACTGGTATACCAATGGATTTTGTATGTCATTTCCCAGTGAAGAAGCAACAGTTGCACTGTTTTTTTTAGAAGAAAATGGGTTTTTTTTTTGTTGTTGTCTTACATGTAATAATATTCTAAAATATCTTCCTAATATCTTTTTAAGCCTTTAAAGAATAGATTAAAACTCTGAAACAGATGGTAAAAACAATTTTTCAGTGGTTGATATGACATAATAAGAATTAGTTTCAAGGTTTCTAGACATATACAGTATGTTCCTAGAACAACCGTCCAAGTCTTGTTAACAGAATTTTTTTACAAAGAGGGGACAAAACACAATGGTAATGGATACATTTTTTTTAACAAGATTTTGAAAAATGCAAAACAGGAAATTAAGCATCAGGGTATTTTTCAGATCCAGATTTTTTTGATCTTTTAGTGCTTTAGTGAGAAGAAATTATTTAAAACCCAAAAAGTAGTAAATAAAACAAATTAGATATTAATTTTCCATGGGGGGGGGGGGCAAGTGCACCTTCTTGCCCCAATGTGCGAGGGGGCGCCCATGCTTGTTATCAAAAGTAAACTTTAAAACGATGTAGCTACACACGACGACCACATCTTAAGCCGGTATTACACTAGCAACTTTTAATGCCAGAAAATGTGCAATGTGACATTGCAACTTCCATGTTTATAGTGTGCAAATATGACATGCAACTGGATAAAACTATATTTTTACAGGTTCAACTTTGAGAGACTTTTCAAGTAAACTTTCTGACAATCAGCCAATCAGGCCGTTTGCCCGAAATGACATATGTAACATTGAACGAATTCCCGGTTTCGTGACTTCCGGTTTATGAACTTCCTGTTAGTTGATAACAATATGGCCACAAACAAAGGGGGCAGACATTGAACAGAAAATCATGTACGATTTTCACTAAGATTCAGAGCAGATCGTGTGGATGGAAATAGACCTGTGCGCCTGGCATATTGATCGGCGGCGGCGGGCGAGGGTAAATACGAGCAGCGGCGGCGGTGGCGAATACCGGCGTCTGGGATTGAACATATCGAACAAATATATCGATATATTGAATGTGGCAATTATCGATATAAAGTGAAATCGATAAATATCGAATATGGCATCATTTCATTCCTATGGCAGTTTTTGAAACAAAACTAATCAAAGCAAATTTGAATTCGGCGGCCGCCAGTCATACACCGGCGGCGAGTGGCGGCGGGTTTTTAAAAAAAGTGCAAGCGGCGAGCGGCGGCGTTTTTAGCTTCAAAAACACCGGCGGCGGCGGTTTCGCCCGGCGGCGCACAGGTCTAGATGGAAAGTCATTTTACTTTTTAGCTGCGTTTTACTTGGATATCCAGAATAGACTTGAAATTTTAAAATTCAGTACAACGCGGATTAAAAGTTAAAATGGCTTCCGGAATACCTTACGAGATTAGCCCGAATGTGTCGGCCCCTTGACATAAACGAAATTTTGAAAACTTGATTGGGAACTTAGGTTGCGCATAGTGTGATATAGAAGTTTATTACAAAGTTCTAGTTGCAAGTAACATTACAGGTTGCATTGCAAGTTGAATTGCATTGGAAGTTGCTATAGTGTAATAGCGGCTTTAATGCTATGCTATTTCAATTTAGTCCGTTGTTGATTCTGATACATACTGTATACCTGAACCAGCCAAGTAAAATGAAACAAAAAAAGAGTAAGTTTATTTCTCTGGAGATATTGATATGCAAGAATAATATTTTATTTTTTTGTGTTTGCGTCTTTGTTTCAAAATGCAATCATCGAAAAGAATAAAAAAAAATGATGTTGAGCAGAATAATTGAGTTTTGTCTGTTTTATTTGCGAATCAGTAAAGAGTTCCAGATGTTTTTTTTTTATTGATAAAGTTTTATTTCATGTTTATAATGAAAACAAATGTGCAAAGTTTTAAGACAAGAGTGAGTTATATTGTATTTTATGACCTGAGGCTCAAACTAAAGGACACTTTGGCATGGTGGAATTTCATTTTAAAACACTCAGAACAGGATTTCAAAACAGAAAAAGAAAGAAAAAAAAGAATAATCTTTTTAGTACCCTTGAAACAAAAGTTTGTATTTTTTATTTTAGAACCCTGCTTTGAGGATCTAAGTTGAAGTGCAAGGTGACAGTTTTTCTTTTTAAATCTGAGTATAAGTCAATGCTTTTTTTCTCTCAAAGACAATCAGATAATTCTTGACAGAATTTATGAACAACTGATTTTACAACTCTGATTATTCAGGAGAACTAAGGAGAAATTAAAACTTTTGTTAGAAATTAGAATAGTAGCTGTATCACTTAATTACCCCAAGACCCGGTCTTCTCTACACTTATAATGTTTTATCTCTTGATAAAATATTTCGTTTCTTTACCATTGGTTATTTCTTTTGGAAACATTTCCTTATACATGGGCACCAATTAATGAATTTTTTTGTTGTTGCTTTATATATTTGGTCGATCAATACTTTTTTTTTTAGTAAGATAACAAGACACATACATGGATGTAACATACAATTTATTTTTCTTTCTTGTTTTGTGGTTCCTTTCTATTATTTTCTTAAGCAACAACAATAACAAACAATTGGGGTCTTTTAGTTCGACTTCTATAAAAAGTACTGAGAGGTAGGTCTTGCCCTTTAGCTGTCTACATATGTCTGTCTGCCTTGTGTGTTTTGCACATATTGCCGGATAATCCACAAATACTGTATCAGAAAGTGAATGAATAAGAAGGGGTAGATTACCTACTCGATTGAGCATGAAAATGGATGAAATCAATAGGCAAAAATGGATGATGTGATGCTATTGGTTGACATTAGATGAAAGAAAAAAGTATAGAGATCTCTATAATAGGATATTCCTCCTCCTCCTCCTCCTCCTCCTCCTCCTCCTCCATCATTATCTTTTGACACAAGAATCCAATATTTTTTGTCTCGTTGTTTTGATCTTTTCAGAAACTGATTCTAAATTCAAATTATCTCAACACTAAGGGATTGTGAGACTGTTGCTTTTAAAATAATTTCTCTAAAGCCTACTATACACCTGATAATTTAAATGCATTTAAATAATAAACGTGTTCTACAGAAAGCCCTGTGTGAAGGGCAAACAAACAATATGTCGAATTCAATTTATTCAGTTAATAATCTGAAAATATTGAGTTAATACTTAAATCTAATAAATAAACTATTGACAAAATATTGATTTAGTATTTCAATTTAAAATATTAATAATAAAAGTCCATTTTTATTTGGTTCATGTCCTTAACTGGCTTCCGTATAATTCACATAAACACATTTAAATTGAATTCATTTAACTCATGTGTGTACAAGGTATAAGCAAATCAAACCGTACTTAAAAACAGCATTGTTTTTGAACATTTCAACAAAAGAAGGCAATTGTTACAGTCATTTGTTAAATATTTTTATATTGGAACTCTACTTGAAAGAATTGAAATTGAAGTTTTAGGTGCCAAATTTTCTGCTTGAATTTGGGTTTTAAAACTATTTAAGATGCAAAAAAATAAAAATTTATAGAATTTTACTTTTCAGAAGTAACTTTAAGAAGAAATTGTAATTTATACGTTTTAGAAACTAGAAGAGTAAATGGGAGCCACTTAAGAGAATTTTTAATGTTAATATTTTGTAAAAAAAAAATTAACTTTTTTTTGGGTAATTTTATATTTTCGATTTTTGCTTTACATTTCAAGTTTGGCTAATAATAATGTCCAAATAAACATTTAAATATTTTGGTTATTTTCAAATTGCCATAAAAAGCTTATTTTTTTGATGAAATGAAAGTTTCTTGAAGTGATTTTATTCCTTTTCTAGTATATTAAAACACTTTCAAATTTTTCATTAAATTGTTTCAAAACGTAGTATAAGCACTTTCAAATTGGGAATAATTATTTGTTAATGTTTAAAAAAACTTAACAGTTAGTCATTTTCAAACTGCCACAAAAAGCTTATTTTTAATGATATATCAAGTTGAAATTTGTTTTAAATGATTTTGGGTTACTTTTCTAGTTTCTAAAAGCGACATTTTGATGTAGAAAGTTAAGAATTGTATGTCGTTTCTTCTCCAAAATGCAAAAAATTATTTTACGTATATTTAAATTAAATACTTTATGAATTAATTGTCTTATAGTAATGCTTGATTCTATATGTAGGGATATATATATATATATATGTGTATATGTGTATATGTGTATATATATATATATATATATGTATATATATATATATATATATATATATATATATATATATATATATATATATATATATATATATATATATATATATATATATATATGAATATGTCCCTGTATGTGTAACGCTGCGCAAACAAGGACAACAACGTGTAAGCACATCGGAATTTATAGAAATTTAAATGAACCACTTTTTTTCTCAAGGTCAATATTATGTTGCGCTCTTCCCATCGAAGAACCCCATGATATTAAATTGGAGAGGGGAAAAGGTTGGAAAGGGGAGGGGGAGAAAGAGAGGGAAACGTGGATGGGGATACTGAAATTGAAATGAAAGGAGTAAAAAATGGAACAAACGAGAAAATGAAAAACTCATTTTTTCTTTCAAATATACAAAAGGGGAGGGGATAATAGTAGCAAAATTAAACTAAAATTTATCACAGGCAATTGTGCCCAGCATTAGAATTTTTTTTGCTCCGCCCTTTGATGAACGTCATCAATTTCTAATTGATTTGTTACTTGGTCTGACGTCATAAAAGGGCAGAGGAAAAGAAATTCTAATGCTGGGCACAATTGCCTGTGATTTGGCTCCCGTCATTTATGACGGGTTACCCCACTAGTTTCTAAATATCGATACAAAGTATGCAACCCAAAATATGGACCAAAGTATACGCTTAAAAAAAACAGGTTTAATCAGAATTTATAAAAGTGAATGAGGTGTTTTTTTAATTACCTTTTCGTCTATCCAAAACATAATGCACTGCTTTGAAAGTACTGCCCTCTACTAATTTGAGCCTCAGTATAATTGCTTCATCTTCCGACGTGAAATGAAGTCGAGCCAATTTGCGATGATCCAAATAACCACAGAATTTATTGCTCACCCAATGTCCATCTTCAACTGTACTCACATCAATATATTCTTTTGAGCAGGAGGAAATTTTACTAAATAACAAATTAACAGCTTGAAACTGAAATAAAAAACACACAAAGTGATAATTATTAGAAAGTGATTTTATTTTTAAGAGTCAAATTTCTTAATCTGATTTTTAAGTCAAAGGGTAGTGCTAAAATCAAGATCTTTTTTTTTTTTTGATAGGAAGTTTGATGTAAAAGTTAAATGAGTTTAGCACTACCTTTGACTTTGCAATCATTACAGGTCGTATTTATTAATGATTGCTAATTTCGAAATCAGTTGTTGAAATCAAAATTAGCATTCATTAAAAAATACTAACCTTAATGATCGCAATGTCAAAGGTACTGCTAATCGCATCAACTTTTACATGAAATTTTCCTATTAAAAGTTGATAAGTTTAGCACTAGCTTTGACTATTTCAAAGGTAGCAATCATTAAGAATAATACCACTCTGAGAATGCGAGCCTTAAAATTAGCATTAGATTAGTGAAATTACTTAGGACCAAATTCAAGAACAGCAACGTCAACACTCTGAACTAAGAATACTCAAGTAAAAACAATATTTTCTACGGTCTGAACTCTGCTCAGAGGATCGCAATTGAAGTTTCTAGTGACCAGTGTTCTTCTTGAATTCGGACCTTTAGCGATGAACGTGAAATGTACCTACTGTTATCAGTGATTGCCTAACGACAGGAGTAACATTACCTGCAAAAAGGCTTTGTTTTGTGGACTAAACTGCAAAACTATGATGTTTTCTGAGCAATTGTTAGCAATGGATGTCTTCAAGTCCTTTTCCTGAAGAATGCCATAATAATTGGCTTTCACGTAATAATGACAGTTTGCTTTTTTAGATCCAACCAGAAAAAAAAGAAAAGAGAGATAATTGAAATTAAAAAAATTGGGTTATCATATATTTTAGATAAAATAGTAATTATTTCTATTTTTGTCAATATTATACTAAATTCAGATGAGAGGAAATATTGTTTTCATGCGTGAATTCCCAATTTGGATAATTTTGTAATTTGCTTTGCCAATTTGCTCCTCCTCTCAGCCGACTGACGTACGTTAGCAAGTTTTTAATGCCCTTTTGTCTGTTTTTCCACTTAATGTAATCCAACTTCATCCACTTTTATGTAAATTTCACATTTGTCTGCCCAATTTTAAGCTTTTGTCTGATTCTTACTTCATTTAAAATGTATATCACAGCAAATATGCTTATACTATTTTTATTTTACGAATTATTTCTAATAAGTTGGGTTGAGTTCTTGACTATTTAAAGTAATTAATATAAAAAATATTCTGTTTTCTTCTAAATAGTCTATAGAGTTGCCTACTCAAAAGTCTTTCATTACTAGTGGGGTGAACTTTGTGTGAATGTCCGGTTGCTATGAACAGAGGCGTGCTGGCCATCGGCAGCTCTGGCAAATACCAGAAGGGCTTGAATTCATTTGAGCCGGGTTTTTTTAAAAAAATATTTTCAATCCAGTATAAAATTAAAAAAAGAGTGTGCCAGCATTAGAATTTCTTTTGCCCCGCCCTTTATGAGCGTCATCAATGTCTTATATATATATATATATATATATATATATTCGATATATATATATATATATATATATATATATATATATATATATATATTCGATATATATATATATAAATATATATTCGATATATATATATATATATATATATATATATATATATATATATTCGATATATATATATATAAATATATATTCGATATATATATATATATATATATATATATATATATATATATATATTCGATATATATATATATATATATATATATATTCGATATATATATATATATATATATATATATATGATATATATATATTCGATATATATATATATATATATATATATTCGATATATATATATATATATATATATATATATATATATATATATATATATAATATATATATATATATATATATATATATATATATATATATATATAGATTCGAAACATTAGCCTTCTTGATTAAAAAATTATTAAATACAAAATTTATGGCTTTTTTATATTTCTGATTAAAAAATTCTTTTTTATTAAATCATGGGATAATTTTAGGCTATTTAGAAAAAATGAATATTTTTCATATTCTTTTTTTTTGTAATAAAATAATGACTAAATATCCAAAATTGCAACAGCAACAACAACAAAAAACAAACAAATTCTATAAAAAACTATTTAAACAACTAAGACATTTATTATTCTAGTTTCTAACTTTCTTTCAATTTTATCTTTAAATTCTAAAATTTCAAACAAATCGAGCAATTTTCCTTCATTTGCCAACTTTGAAACATTTTTAACAGTATTTTCCTTTTTTTTTTCGTTTTAGTTATTTCCATTTATTTTGAACTAATTAAGTGAGATTGTGATGTTATTCAAGGTAAGCAAATAATTGTATTCTGTCATTGAATTATTAGCATACAATTTACATGTAATGGTGATACATTAATGATCTGTCTGTACATTTAAATGTCACGAATCCAATTACACCATTGATCATCATATATATTTGAATCACAAATTACTGAAATTACTGTATTTATAATTCGTTAGACATTATCATGTACCGTAGTCAGTATTGATTTCATTTTGGGCTTTTCTCACTGTAACATCACAATGTAACAAAAATGACAATAAAATGTTGTTTTGATATTTTGTTATTTAAGTGGAAACGCTTCTATTGGTAATTAAATTTGCTCCTAGTCTGAACTCGACTTTGCGTTTGGTGTTTTTTTTTAAACCAAACATACTTCATTTTCATCGAGTGTTTGTCCAGCCTATTTTTACTTTGCTAGAGTGGTTACTACTTTGGGTTTATTCAAATGACCCTTGTTATATTGCCTAGATATTTATACAGTATTCAGACAGGTATTAAATACCCTTCTCAATACCGTATATCCCCCAACAAAATTGTCCCAGCTGGAAAACACACACCATAAAAATGCTGGATGTGTTGGAGGCGCTTAATAAAACATCCTGTATGACAAGTTTACAGTGACTAGTAACCAAGTGAAACCACGCCTTAAGATGGCCTTCTAAAACATTTAATTTGTCCATGTAGTGCTAGACGGCGCCACCATATCCTCATACATAGACAACATCACAATTCATACCGACCTCTGGTTTTTGTGTAATAAATTGTGTAATTATTTTGTCAGCTTCCCTTTGCCCCTGTGTTGTTGGTAAGTGGGGGATACTGTTAATAGGGGTTTTAAGCACAGGCAATTAGAAATCGGGACAAACAGAAGTTGGCTCCGCCCTTTTTATGACGACCGGCAACTTCTAATTGGTTTGTTGTGTAGTTCGACGTTGAAAAGGGCGGAGCATGTGACGTCAGACTATAAAACCAACCAATTAGAAGTTGCCGTTCGTCATGAAAAGGGCAGAGCAGACTTTTGTTCATCCCGTTTTCTAATTGGCTATTGAAATTACAGACTTGTGTATTTTCCATTAGACATGATACACACACTCACTCTGTATTTGAGTGAATTCTAGTTACTTTTGTGTGTGTCTCTCTCTCCGCCTACTAAAAGCAAATAAAAAGATCATTTTCTTTACCTTCTTTATTGCATAGAAGCACTGTTTTATGGTGCCACCGGTTGCTTTCAAGTAGAAGATAAACTCTGTAAATGTATCAAGAAAAGAAAATAAGACAACAAAAAAAGCAACAACAACAAACATGAGAGAGGATTTTTTTAAAAATGTTATTTATGTCTTTGTTTTTCTTTCCTTCTTTGTTTTTATGGAGGTGTAACGGATTAGCCGGATTTAAAGTAATTAATTCTGATTGTGTTTCTCAAAAAAAAAAAAAAAAAAAAAAAGAACCCCTCAAGTTTGCCAATATAACTTTTTTAAGTTTTAAATCTACTACTTTATTATGTTGTTTTGTATGTTTTTTTCTTCATCTTCTTAAAAAAAAAGCAACAAACAAACAAAATCCTCTTGAATTGATTTATTGTAGTTATGTAGCCTACTCCTATAGCTATAAAGACGACCAATAGAATCAAATTTTTAAATAGACCCTGATGGTTAAGTTCTCATGATTTATAATAGGCTATAGGAAGCTTAACTTTAGTTAAATTTTGGGGAACTTTTACAAGAAAATCTCAATGATTCATAGTTTTCAACCATTTTTTCCTCACAACAAAAATGTTTAAAACTTGAGAAGTTGTGATGGAAACCTATAAATCATTGAGCTTTTCTTTTCTCTCCTTTTGAAAAAGTAACAAAAATTTATCATTCTGTTGAGATTTCTCCAAAAAATAAATTCTATTTCAACCAAAATAGTTTATTTTTAGATAAAAAAAAAAAATTGTTATTGAAACATCAACGAGAGCGCTTCATAATTTTTTTAGGAAGAAATTGAACGTATTTTTTTAGAAAAGTAGAATAGTAAATGAATGAGAGAAACTTATTATCATGTTAATTAATTAATATCTTTAAAAATAAACTTTTTATAACAGCTTATTTTGCTAAAATATTCTATATTAAAACTATTTTCTCAACATTAATTATCTATTATTTTAGTTTCTAATATAATTTCGAATTTGCAATTTCTTCTTTAAAGTTGTTAATATAAGGCAGAAATTCAAGAAAGAAAAAAATTTGGCACTTCAACTTGAACCTTCTGAGCAGGTTTCCAAAATAGAAACATTCTCTTTAATAAAATAGAATTTTTCTGTTTTGGAACTCTGTCTTCAGAGAGTTCAAATTAAAGTTCAAATGCTAAGTTTTTTTAATATTGATTTTGTGTCTGTCGTAGAGAAGTTAATTACGTCATATTAATGCAATCCATGATTGGTTCATCTTCGGACATCCAAGTGATTGAAAGTGACGTCATTTTGCTATAGGTGGCTGACCAAATGATGCTTTTTGGTTGACGGCAGAACCGCACATTGGTCGAAGTGGTGGTTGTTGCAGTAGAATGTGACGACACATTGTGTCCCACTCCATGTGGTACAAAAACACCATAAGGAATTCCCATTTGTGTTGATTGCAGTAGGAAACCCTCAAATGAATCATTTGGATCCAGTAGTTCAATTTGAACTATAACAAAGAAAAAAAAATATATAATAAACAATTAATATTAATGGTTTTATTAATAAAAAAAAATTCATCAATCGAATTTAAAGTTCTTTTGTTATTATTGAGCTTGTGGCTTTTGCAGGGGTTTTGTTGTTGTTGTCAAAACCATTGTAATGCTCTGGTTAAGTGTATGTGGCTTACGACTCACGGCTTACTGCCACAGATTAGTGACGTCAAATGGTATCGAACGGATGAATTTAGAATGACATCTTCATTATTTACAATACAGCAATGCGCACACCTATCTAATCACATAATTAATCTGTATGCAGCAAGCCGGAAGCCATAAGTCATAAGCAAAGTATATTTAACCAGACATGTGTTTAGCTCTCGTAGCTGTAGTTGTTAGGGCTAGTTAAGTAGAGTGCTTAAGATTAATATTTTGTAGAGGAGCTCTGAAGGTGAAATGTAGTCTTAGCTATGCAATAGCCACATGTGGCCCACCATGACACTACATTTCAGTTTCAGTCACAAATTGTTCTACTTCAACACACAACTAAACCAGCACTAAGCTGAAATGTTTAGGCTGAAACTGGTGGTTCTAGTTAAAAATTTGTTAAGGACAAGTATCCGATTCCACCTTGCAGATATATTTTTACTTATTGTCACTGGGATACGATTTATGTCACCATCACGTGATAGCCCTTATAAGTTAAATTCTTTAACGTGCTTAGGATTGTATTCTTAAGTCAGTCAGTGTTATACCTTGTACACATACATGAGTTAAATGAATTCAAATTAAATGTGTTTAGGTGAATTATACGGAATCCAGTTAAGGACATGAAGACCAAATAAAAATTGACTTTTATTATTAATATTTTAAATTGAAATACTTATAAGAGCAGGGCAGGAGAATCCCAGATTGATCTCTTCATGATTCGGAGTGAGGATAGAAACGAGTGCAAGGATTGTAAAGTGATACCGAGTGAAAACTTAGCGGGACAACATAGGCTAGTAGTGTTAGACCTAAAACCTAGGGGTGCAAAACAGGTGGTCAGACATAGAGGAGAGACAGCAATTAGGTGGTGGGCATTACCAGACAAGGCGGAAGAGTTTAAGAAAATGGCAGGTAAGATAGCATGGGATTTAGATGGCACTGCAGGAGAGCTGTGGACAAGGGTAGCACAACAGATCCGTGATTGTGGAAACGAGGTACTAGGGACAGTACGAGTAGGGGGGTCTCGATTAGACAGAGAAACTTGGTGGTGGGATGAGGAGGTACAGAGGGCAGTTAAAAGGAAGAAAGATGCTTTCAAGACTTGGTGGCACGATGGAAGCAGGGAGGCCCAGATAGAATACAAGCGTGCCAAGATAGAGGCCAAACAGCAGGTAGCCTTAGCAAAGCATAAGAAATATGCGGACATGTATGCCAAGTTAGGTACCAGAGCAGGAGAAATGGCAGTATATAGAATAGCTAGGGCTCGGGAGAATAAAGGCAGAGATATTGAAAAGGTGGTGAGTGTTAAGGATAATGGGGGCAAAGTATTGTGGGGTAGGGAGCCAGTACAGAACAGGTGGGGGGAATATTTTAGTAAGCTTATGAATGAGGGGGTAGAGCAGGAGCCTTTCACTGGAAGAAATAATCATAGAGAAGAAGTGGAGCAGGTTAGGGCTGAGGAAATTGTTCAGGCATTGCGAAAAATGAAGCTAGGGAAGGCTTTAGGGCCAGATGGGATACCAGTAGAGGTGTGGAAGGTCTTGGGGAATGTTGCCATTTCCTGGCTCACAAAGTTATTCAATAGATTGGCTATGGGGGATAGAATGCCAGGTGCATGGCGGGACAGCTGGTTAGTGCCTATTTTCAAAGGGAAGGGTGATGTTCAGGAATGTGGGAACTATAGAGGTATTAAATTGATGAGTCATACGATGAAGCTTTGGGAGAGAGTAATTGAAGCTCGACTACGGGGTAAAACTGCAATTGGGGGAAGTCAGTTTGGGTTTATGCCAGGAAAATCCACAATGCACCCTATTTTTGCCGTAAGGCAAGTTATTGAGAAGTTTCGGGCTGCCAAGAAAGAGTTACACATGGTATTTATAGATCTAGAGAAAGCCTATGACAGAGTACCACGGACGTTATTGTGGGAGGTCTTACAGAAGAAGGGGGTGGGTGAGAGTTATATAGATATGGTGAGGGACATGTATAGGGATGCACGGACAAGCGTTAAGACTGCCTGGGGGTTCTCTGACAGTTTTCGTGTTAGGATTGGTGTGCACCAGGGCTCAGCACTTAGTCCATATCTATTTATTTTGGTCCTGGATGAGTTACTGGCAGGGGTGAGGCAGGAGGTCCCCTGGTGTATGCTGTTTGCAGATGACATAGTCTTAGTTGGGGAATCCAAATTGGAACTCGAGATAAGGTTAGAGGAGACTAGGAATGCCTTGGAATCAAAGGGGTTGAAAATAAGTAGGGCAAAAACGGAGTACATGAAATTTCAGTGGGATGGGAAAGAACAGTTGAATGAGGGGATTAGACTTGGGGACAGTTTAATGCAGCAGGTGCATGACTTCAAATATTTAGGATCTGTGCTGCAAGATGATGGGAGCTTAGACTTAGACATCACAAACCGCATAAAAGCAGGTTGGCATAGGTGGAGGCAGGCTAGTGGGGTTTTATGTGACAGGAAGTTACCTATAAAATTGAAGGGAAAGTTTTATAGAACAGTAGTCAGACCAGCTATGTTGTATGGGTCAGAATGTTGGGCAATCAAGAAGGTGCATGAGGATAGAATGCAGGTAGCTGAGATGAGAATGCTAAGGTTTATGAGTGGGGTGACCAGAAGGGATAGGATCAGAAATGATTTTATTAGGGGTAGTGTAGGGGTAACAAATATAGTAGAAAAGATGCAGGAAAATAGGCTGCGGTGGTTTGGGCATGTCCTCAGGAGTGGAGAAGATGGGCTGCTGAGACAGGCAATGAACTTAGACCTGGGAATAAAACGGGGTAGAGGAAGACCCAAGCAAACCTGGGATGTGGTAGTAAAACGGGATATGGTGGCATGTGGGGTCACTGGGGGCTTGGTGCAAAATCGGAACGAGTGGAGAGTTAGAACCAGCAAGGCCGACCCTGCTGCTCGCGGGATAAGGTACAGGAAATGATGATGATGATTTTAAATTGAAATACTAAATCAATATTTTGTCAATAGTTTAGATATTATATTTAAGTATTAACTCAATATTTTCAGATTAATTAACCTGAATAAATTGAATTCGATATATTGTTCGTTTGCCCTTCACGGGGCTCTGTAGAACACGTTTATTATTTAAATGCATTTAAGTTATCAGGTGTGTAATAGGTATTAGTGCTTGCTAAGTAAAAAAAAATTAGTGCTTGTTAAGTTAATGTTAGTGCTCAAGCTTAAGCTCAAACTTTTGATAGGAAGTTTCTTGTGAAAGTTGATGTGTTTAGCACCAGCTTTGACTTAGAAATCATTAAAAAATACGACCCTTAGAACTAATTTTATGTAAACTGACAAGAGATGAGATATTTTATTCTAGCTGAAGATGACTGAACACACAAGCTGAAAAGTTTCACTGATTATCATCTAACCTCTTTCATCTTCAGCTCACTACTAAACGAGCCCTTATATACCTAGGTATATAAGGTACCTAGTACACACCTGATAATTTAATTGCATTTAAATAATAAACGTCTTCTACAGAGCCCTGTGAACGACAAACAAACAATATGTCGAATTCAATTTATTCAGTTATTTAATCTGAAAATATTGAGTTAATACTTAAATATAATATAGAAACTATTGACAAAATATTGATTTAGTATTTCAATTTTTTCAATTTAAAATATTATTAACAAAAGTCAATTTTTATTTGGTTTATGTCCTTAACTGGATTCCGTATAATTCACCTAAACACATTTAATTTGAATTCATTTAACTCGTGTGTGTGTGTGTACAAGGTATTACGGTAGTAATGTTAATGATTGCTAAGTCAAAGTTAGTGCTAAACTCATCAACTTTACATGAAACTTTACATCAAAAGCTCATGAGTTTAGCATTACCTTTGACTCAGCAATCATTAAGAAAAAATACTACCCTCAGGCCTATAATTTCTATTGCAAAGGGATAACCCCCAGTGTGTTTTTTTTTCTTTCTATTATCTGAACTTCTGAACGAAGTTTGGTTTGAATAATGAAATTTCAACAACAAAAAAAGGAGAAAAAGAACAAAGGTTCTACTTGTCTCTATTCTTTTTCTCATACATCATCATTGTATGTTGTCGCATACAACATCAGAATATTTATTGATTGGAACAACAACAACAACCAAAAAAGAAATACTCTTGAGGGAAGAATTGCTATAGGTTAGGATTGAATGTGGATGTTTTGATAATGTTTTTAGATGCTCTCTCCCCCCCCCCCCCCCCCCCCCAAAAAAACCTTTATAGTTGGTTATATCGTAGCTAGAAGGAAGTATGGCCCTTCGGGGAGTTTTTTTTTTTTGTACTTTCATTCTATTTCATATAGATTCAAAAAGAAAATAGTAACAATTTAATAAAAAAAATGTCCACTTTGTCTGATGTGACCAGTGGCAGCCACTCTTCTTGAGCCTTTGTAACAATCTTCAACAAATTTCAATATTTCTTTTCAATTTACATGTACTTCTAAAGCATGTTATGTAGTAGAATGTTCCTTGTATAATATACTGTACTTCTATATGTGGGCTACACGTCGTACAGATGACATACCAAAGAGAATCAAACAGGTTTCTCTGTTTTTCTTCTCTCGTTTTTTTTTTTTTGACATCTATGACACACATGGTTGGTTGATCACAAAGAAAAGGAATCTAAAAACAAATCATGATCCTGTATAAATAAAAGGCTGCTGCTTTATTTCTTGTGGAAATGTTTTGATTGTCTTTATTTGCTTAGGTTCTTACACTCTCCTATCTAGAGTGTGTATCTGCTACAGTTAATTAAACTCCAATATGTCAGTACTCTCTGAATACAGGCAAATAGAAATCGGGACGCGCAGAAATTGGCTCCGCCCTTTTTTATGACGAACGACAACTTCTAATTGGTTTGTTGTGTGGTTCGACGTTGAAAAGGGGTGAGCATGTGACGTCAGACTACATAACCAACTATTTAGAAGTTGCGTTCGTGATAGAAAGGGCGGAGCCAACTTCTGTTTGTCCCGATTTCTAATTGCCTGTTCTCTGAATGCACGCGCGCCTCCTCCTCACACTCTTCGAAGTCAGAGCCACAACTATAGGGCGAGTGGAGCTGAGGCACCTGCATTAAGCGCACAAAACTTAAGAGGCGCAGAAATCCAATTAAATACATTCCTTCAGTACATCTATTTATTGTATATTATTATTATGATGTATAATTATATATATATAATATCCCAGGTCTGTATGTGTGTGTGGGTGTCTATCTGTAATAACGCTGTACAAACCTTGAAACACATCGGAATTTATATAAATTTAAATGAATAAATGAACCGCTTTTTTTTTCTCAAGGTCAACTTTATGTTGCACCCTTCCCATCCAAGAACCCCATGATAATAAATTGGAGAGGGGAAAAGGTTGGAAAGTGTAGAGGGGTAGAGAAACGTGGAGGAGAAAAAAGTGGGAGGGGGTGATTGAAATTGAAATGAAAGGAGTAAAAAAGAAAAAAAAAAAACGACGCGCATGCGCACAACTGCCTGTGAATTTTGCTCCCGTCATTTATGACGGGTTACCCCACTAGTTTTTATATATTAAAAGAAAATCGTGATATTAAGAAATACCTGTTATTTTCTAAGGTGCACGTCATTCATGCCCGAATGACACGCGCTTTAAAAATAATAGTGCGCCTAAAATTGCACTTGTCTCTTCCCCACCTTATATCAGTGATTGTTAAGATTTGTACTACAACTACCCACGGATTATACAGGCAATTAGAAAACGGGATGAACAGAAGTTTTCTCCGCCCTTTTTTATGACGAATGGCAACTTCTAATTGGCTGGTTATGTAGCCTGACGTCACATGCTCCGCCCTTTTCAACGTCGAACCACACAACAAACCAATTAGAAGTTGCCATTCGTCATAAAAAGGGCGGAGCCAACTTCTGTTCATCCCGTTTTCTAATTGCCTGTCTGATTATTACTGCATATAATATTAATGTGAAGCAAAAATGTGGTCTCGACCGTGCTCAGAGCAGTGGCGAATCCACGGTGGGAGGGGGGGGGGGGAAGAGGTATCCCCCAAATGGCAACAGTTGTCCTTATGGCATTATTTATTCTTTTTTTCCTGAAACAAAGCTTGCATGGTCTTTCAAGCAAAGTTCGAATGATACCTCAAGCGACGTTAACAACTGTCGTTACCAACTTATTTTAGCAAAAAAAAATTTCCAAATTGTTGCCAAAAAATAAATTAACAAATAAATAAAATGTAGCGAAAAATCGAGGAAATGAATGATGGGTGGGAATTTGTGTTAGGACCATGGAGAAAAGAACTTTGAAGGTCCTGTTTCAATATGTATTGATTTTGCAACTGGTGAAATTTTCTTGTCAGTAAAGACGACCCCACCCCAAATTCTTCTCTGGATGATCTGCCCCTGGCTCAGAGTGCAACTGGTATTGAACACTGCAATAATGCTATAATTCAATATATATTCAATATAATATTGAAAGTTTGAAACTATGGCGACGATTAGAAAAAGCTAAATGGGTTAGTTTGGTGGCAGGCAAATGTGGTAGAAATGAGTGTAGAGTATTTAAAAATGAAGGCCGTACCACATTTGTATACATTTTGCCTTGAGGTTACGTTACTAAGTCATAATTTTGTCGGGGGGGGGGGGGGGGGGTTTACTCCCCTGAGGCGTAACTCTTTTTACCGTTCTCAATGTATGGCTCCCGTAGTCACTTTTGACCACGGTCATCTCAGTTTTTCCCACGGTAGGTCAGAAGTGGGCCCGGGGTTGCCCACCACTCTGCCGGGTCCTAACCGACCATGATCGGTCGACGCTTTTTCGACAGTAAAAATGCTGCGTTACTTTTCTGTTTTTCATTGATTTTTTTTTCGATGAATACCAGAATGTGCAGATTGTCTAAACTATTCGCAGGCATGGTTATGTGTTGTGGTTCACCATTTATAAACTGTTGGTTACCCGTGATATAATCTTTACCATGTCTAGGTGAAGGCCACCTACAGAGAGAGAGAAAGAGAGAGGGCTATAGTCATTGTTGTGTTTATTTCCGTTTCCATGTCAATGAAAATATAAAACTCTTTGTGTGTTTTGAATTTGGACTGAACATGTCTCATGTTATAAATCAATATCTAATCGAGGAAGTAAATGTGTGCAGCAAAAAAAACATAAAACATAAAAAAAAAATATATCGCCTAGGATGTTTGACAATAAAGGGCCCATCAGACTCACAAGGTCCGTGCTGACAATAGAAGTGGGGTGGAATAGTTTATATTCAAGGGTATATTATGATACCACTAGAAAACAATGTAAATTTTAAATTATATGTTACACAAAAATGTGAATGTAAATGACTCCTTTTGTAATTTAAACAATTTGTCAAATGAAGCAAGGTTTTTTTTGTTATAGTTGAAATCGATTTCTGGCTGATTCATTAACATATTTACATTTTAGTGAACAAGGTGTAATGAATATTTCATTGTAAAGGTCACCGAGATCAGTTACATTCTACTTTACACAATATGGTTTTGCGTAGGTTGAAATACAAACTCAGTCAATACACATCCGAATTTTTCAACAAATTCTTTTTATTTTTGTACAAATCTTGTATTTTTTTTTTTGACGTTTAGTTTCATTTTGCAATGGTTTTCTTCATCATTCTGCTTCACTTTGGCTTTATTGAAGATCACGCTTCTTCTTAATTAGGAAGAGTGAACAAGTACATTTGTTAACAGTGGGATAGAAGTAATGTAGAAGAATGTCTGCTAAGTTTATCAGAGAACTTTAACAGCAAAATGGCAATTAACTGTGGTGAAATGAGCTAATGCATTTATATGAGTTGGACAAAGTAATGTCGCTATTAGGAGAAAAGGAATTCGATATGAAAATATAAACGTGGCCCGACTATTCACTACAATGGTATACTTTATTATTTTAGGTCAGTTTGAAATGAAGAAACCCGTATTGCTCTACCACATTATTCTAAACCATAAATTGCCTTTTCCAGTCACTATAGTTACATTGAAACTGTGGAATTTTACGGTTAAATATTTCCTATATCCAATTAAAATACGTTACCATTATTTGAAATTACGATTTAAGAAAAACCTAAAATAAAAACTCGGTAAAAACTAAAAAAAAAAAATTAACAATGACAACAGGGTTTTTTCCCCACTTCACTTGACCTAACATAATAAAGAAAACCATTATGTGGTAAATAGATGTTGGCCCACATTTGGACACATTTTTCTCCTAATAGTGACATTAAATTGTCCAACTAATGCATTAGCTCATTCGACCATAATAAACTGTCATTTTCTTCCAGTTTAAAATTTTAAAAGACTCTCAAAAAATTTATCAAGTGGAAACAAGTCCTTAGATCCTTTTTTATTTTCTTTCTTTCTGGTATTTTGTTTTGTTCAAAATGAAGAGAGCCTTAAGGTACAGTTACTAATAAAATGCAAAGGTTTTTTTTTTGTTTCAGAGGTATTTTTTCTTCCTTTTCATTTTTTTCCTTCAACCTTTTTTTGTGTTTGTATTTTTTTCTTCTTTCTATTCTTCTCTCTTAAGAAATGTTTCTTGTGATCCGAAGTCAGGTGGGAATTTTTATGATGACATATGTTCCTTCAATAATACATTCATTGTTCATCTTTACTTTAAATGGCAAAAAAGGCGTCTTATAAGAAGGGATGCTCAGAAGGGAAAAATTTAAAAGCAGAAAGAACAAAAAAAAAAATTTGTAAAAATACTTCATTCCACTTTGTTTAATTATTCAGTAACACAGAAGAAGAAGAAGAAAAGGAGACAAATATCAGATTCTGTTTGAAGTAGTTGTGATGTATATTTTTAGCCTTTTTGTAGCCAATTCTCAGAATGAGAAATCTCATTTAGGACCAAGTTTGTGTAAAAGGTAAAAAAAAAAAGTAGCACAAACACACATGGGGGTGCATATTTTTAATCTTGGACGTGAAAGAACTTTTTTTTTAATTCTCAAGTGAAATGGAATGAGAAATGAGAAAAGAAAAGTCAATGTTAATGTTGGCTAGGTTCTTCTTCTTCTTCTATGCAACAACTTAACTAAATTCAGTCAAGGTTGCTAAATAAGGAACTCAGTTACACATTCTAGAGATTCTAAATTATGAATTCCTTCAAGTGACCTACATAGCGAATTCTGGTTGAATGAAAAGGTCACCAAAAACATGTTTGTCAAACTTTTCATATCCAATTTTTGTAAGGCCCTATATGAGAAATTCATTGAGGAGCGTTTTTTTTTTACAAAACTCAGAAGTCCAGTTACTCAAATTGTTCAGGAACTCCCCCCCCCAAAAAAACCGAATCCTATAAACAAAAAGCTGGATAACTAACAGAACACAACACACTCATTATCTTATGGGGCCTGAAAAAGAGAACAAAACTGTTAAGATTCTAGATTACATTTCACAATTGGACGCTTGTCCTTTTAGCACAGGCCTTCTTGGCTGCTTGCATGTAGAGTACATTTTTGAAATTCAAATTCAAAAGAAAAAGATAGTAAAATGTTGCTTTTCTAAAGCTGTACTATGTTGGGATTTGTTAGAACACAGGAGTGAAATTATGCAAGATTCACAAATTAAGCTAAAAAAAAGTATATTATGCTTAATAATAAAAAGTGCACTGGAAAAGTATTTTAGTTACATTAAAAGACGCTTTTTTGAATAAGATTGCATTGTTTGTTGTTCTTAATGACATTTGGGATTGTTTTGAGGATGTATTTTTTTTTAAAGAAGTGGTTTTTACTATACATTACTACATGACCACATTTATTGCATGACTTAGAAAGGCAGCAAGAATATCTTGTCGAGTAAGTTAAGCTGCTTAATTACGACAAACGGATTTTGCAAATTTCTAGCAGATTTTATGACAAATTGACGATAGTTTAAAGTAACTGACGTGTGGTAACGACTTTTTTCGTATCGTTTGTTTATATCGACCACAATTATTGATTTGTGTGCATGTTTTTCATTTGGTTTTAATTTTTTCAACTGTAAATGCTCTTTTGTTTTGTGCGTGTGTCTGTCTGTCTGTCTTTTGTCAGACATACAGTAGATCAGATTTCTTCTGATGTGTAGTATATGGCAATGCATTGTTGATATACTCTTTGGATCATTTGAATTATACTCAAAGGACTATACTAGTGTGTTTGTGTCTCAATACTCAGCACTTAAATATTCAAATATCAACAACACTCCTACACAAACACCCACACATCACACGTGAACGCAGAAACAAGTGACACACAGACGAGACACCCACACAAAATTAGCACGCACAATTCATGCAAATAGGCACAAATAAATACAAACAAATATGTGTATGATGACACGTTCTAGCAACAGTTAGGGCCTTGGCAGACAGGCGATTTTGGAAAAAAAAATTTCAACAAGAAAATGAAGTCGAAAGTCGCGCGGGGGAGGGGGGGGGGGCGGATGGAGTTGGTCATTGCAATGTAGTTTCTATGAAAATATACTAACATATTGCAAACAGGAGACTTTAGAAAGACTTTTAGACGACAAAATGGGAAGTCGAAGGTCGCTATAGGGTGTCGTTGTAATGTATTTTCTATGGAAAGACTCCAACCGTGGCACTCTGGTGACTTAAAATACCGCGGTGTTTTGAAATGGTGTTCGGTTTGGCCACAATTCGACTTCAATTTTGTCATCGTAAGTCTTTCCAACAGTCGCCTGTGTTGGTGTCTTTCCATATAAAATACATTACGACAACAGTCCCAGCGACCTTCGATTTCATTTTGTTACCGAAAAGTCTTCCTTATGTTGTCTGCGTACCAAGACCCTTATACTGTAGAGTTCTTACACTTGAGCGACTTTTTTTGCACTGTCACAATCTGCAAAAATACGCAAAAAAATGAAATTGTATGAATGACTAAAATAGAGAGTAATTGCTCCTGAGCATAAGCAAAAGGCAAAAAAAAAATACTATTGTTTCTTTATGCAACTTGCGCTTAGCTTCTATGCAAGCATAGATGGAGCATGAGTATCTGCTCATTTTTATGTGAATAATCATGAGTTTTTGGCTCATAACGAAAGAGCAAATGCTTAGGCCATTTCTTATCAAAGCTCAAAACCCCAATTCTTATTTATCAGAAAATTGTTTGTATGACAATGTTGTGACGTTGCATAGATCTATGCATTGCTATTTTAGAACCTAGAAGAACCTTGATGCTTCTTAATCTACAGATTTAATTAAAAAAAAATCAAACATTTTCTGTATGTAAAACAGGTATTTTATAAATATTGAATCTACTGACGAAACTCAACTTTTTGCGAGCAAATTGCTCACTATCTGGAGAATTTGCTCGCTCCACTTCAGTCATACGGGTGATCATTGAGCTCAACAGAATTATTTTTTTTTCTTGCTCTGTGTTAATACACATGAGCAAATGCTCACTTTTGTTCACATTTCCCATTGTTTAAAATGGCACAAAGCAGACGTGCTACAGTTTTGTAGCGGCATCTAAACAAGAGATGTAACTTGTTCCAGTTTTTGTGACAGACAATTAGAAAACGGGACGAACAGAAGTTGGCTCCGCCCTTTTTATGATGGAAGCAATTTCTAATTGGTTGGTTGTGTAGGTTGACGTCACATACTCCGCCCTTTTCAACGTCGAACCACACAATAAACCAATTAGAAATTGCTTCCATCATAAAAAGGGCGGAGCCAACTTCTGTTCGTCCCGTTTTCTAATTGCCTGTGTTTTTGTGTTGCAACAGTCGTAGAGCGACAGTCGTGCTCTATATGGAACATGTGTATGTTTCAATGGTACTATGCAGATGGATTTACAAATTGTCACACAGGTTCTGTACTAGTTAGTTTATTTTGTTTTTCTGTCGCATGACATAATAGCACTAGTGAGCGACATTCATGAGTAGCTGTGTGTCTGTGCGACAAAACTGTTGCACGACAAAAATTCGATTTTTTACAAGTAGCCTTGACTGTATTGTGATGTGATCATATGGCTGCATAAGAATGTGCTTATCAATAAAGCTGCAACTCTGATCAATCCGATATGGCCTCTCGGGAAGGGGGGGAAGGAAAAAATGACACGTGTTCTAATCCATACTTTAACATTGTGGGCTCGCCATGAACCGTTGGACAATGAATGGACAGTGGATCTTTGGTGATAGACTTTCTCACAGCGCAATTGCTGTAGGACATATTTAGGTTAGGGGAACACTGGTAATGATGAGCATTGAGCACGGCTTAATAGCTTTCCATCATAATCCTACTTAGGTGATGTTTATTATAACCTGAAGCCAATAGGTGGGTGGTGGTTAGGTAGCTCATGGTTCTATTAAGACGTTTTTAGGAACAGTTGCTTTTAGAACTCTTGATAAATTTGTCTTTCGGGAGCAAAATTTAGAGAAACTAGAAAGTGTTTTAGAAACTAGAAGGACAACTCAATCACTTAAGGGTATTTTCATGTTGATATCTTTCAAAATAAATGTTTTTACAATCAAAAATGAAGACTTGTCTGTTTAAAGTTTGGCCATTTTCAAACTATACCAGAAAAAAAGCTTTATTAAATAAAATGTTAACACCTAAACATTTTTAATTGGTTGAGTTATTCTTCTAGTTTCTAAAACACTTTCACGTTTTTTTTTAAATTTAACTCCTGAAAGACAAAATAACAGGAGTTCAAGGGAGCAAGCAGTCTTTATTGTTTAATAGCTGGGGCCCGTTTCACAAAACTACAAGTATTGTCAATAACAAGTAAATTTTTACAAGTTTGTAAAATATCCACTTATTAGCGTTTCACAGAAGTACAAGTGGTGTACACTTGTAATTACAAGTGAATTTTCTTTAAAAGTTTACAAGGGAATTACTTGTAAACCACAAAAGATCACTTGTAAATAAGAAGTGTAGTTGCCAAACTAGTTGCTGACACTTGTTGCCAACCAAAGATTTTCTACCCTAACTCAAAAGGTAGATTTACTAGAGGGTCTTACAAGTGTTTTGAAATTAAACAGAAATGTCCGTTACTATCTCGTATTTCTTTTAAAAGACAAACAGCTTATTTCCTAAAGCAACACATTTAGACATTTTTGACACTAGGGAATTACACACAATGAAAAGAAAACGACTATTTTATGAATACTGACACGTTTTGTTAACTACACTTGTTACAAACAAGTCCAATTTCACTTGTTCCTAACAACTTGTGATCTACAATTGTAATCTACAATCTTACTGTTATGGCGCATTCACACTAGGCTGGTTTAGCAGCTGCCGATTGCTGCTGGCTGGTTGTAGCCCTCTAGCAGCATAGTGTGAACTGCTACCAGCAGCTGCTTTGTCCAGCAGGCTAGTGATTTTAACAGCAGCTGGTGAAGTTGAACATGTCCAACTTTAGCAGCTACCAGTTGATCATGTGACTCCCTTCCTGCTGCTTACCAGTGTGTAACTCCACTGCATGGGTTGGTTGGTTGTTAGATTTTGTGTTTTTGCAAGATGGTGATTGGATGACTTGTGCTGCTAATACCAGCAGTGACTGGAGAAGTGTGAACCCAAAGCAGCCGCTGCTCGCTGTTACTGTTAATAGCCAGCAGCAACCAGCGGCTTGTAAACCAGCCTAGTGTGAATGCGCCTTTACTCACAAGACTTGTAGTTTTGTGAAACAGGCCTAAAACACTTGTAAATAAAAGGCCTTTTTGCATGAAAAAAATTTCAAATTGTTTGAAATTTTTTGTCATTTGTGTGATAGACTTACAGAATTTGACATTATGAGACACACTGTACAGTATTTTGTAAAATGCACAAACTATGTAAAAATTGCATAAAAATAGCAAGGTTTCATTTCTTTCTTGCTAAGCAAAACAAGAATAAATAAGATAAAACAAATTTAACCAAATTAGAAAACTTGTATATGAGTCATGTGTTGCATAAAGAAGGAGATTTACTTTTTTTGTTTGTTTAGTTTTCACCTTTCTCTTGGGAAGCAATGCGGATTACCTCTGGTAAAATTGTAAAACTAGGTACCAAGAGATTTTCATTGAATAAAATGGAGAGAGAGAGAGAGAGAATGGGACTCTCTAACAAGGTCTCCCTTACGTTTGGATATTACCTCATATATATATATATATATATATATATATATATATATATATATATATATATATATATATATATATATATATATATTTATTTTAGTAATATTCAAAGGTTCTAAAATTTCCAACTTCATCTTTTTTTTATGCAGAACCATCCCGATTATTATTACTTGATAAAAGCGTAGATATATAAAGTTTAATAATCTTTTTAAATCAAACTTTATTTCATAAAACGGCTTTATGGTTTCTATGGTAATACACACACACACACAGACACACACAGTAGCTCCATGATGACATCACTGTGAATAAAATGCTCTTGTTATGTCGATGTGTCTTAACACTTTTCTTAACTCAACGATTTGCACATCAGTTATGTCTTGTTTTTTTTTTAGATTAAAAAAAGCGAAAAACTATCATAGTAAATGAAGATTGCTGCATTGATTTAAAGGTTGCATCTTTAATAATATAACTGGAAGTAACATTTGAATTATGCAGTACATGTGGTGGTTTATCCAGGTTGTGTCGAGTGTAGTTAACTCTATTGTTGGAAATGTTAACTACAGCTTACATGATTAATTTCACCATGTTTTTTCCTCACTAACCTTTTTTCAGGTTTAAAATGGGTATAAAAGACTAGGATATTGACTAAGTTCTTTGTAATCTATGTTGAATATACTGTACCGTATATATTCCCTTTAAAATTGATTCCAATAAACCTCCTGAAAAGACCTAAATAACCCTGGTGGTGCCTTTATCTTTTGTATATACTGTATAGTAGTCTAGTCTGAGTGATTAGTTTCAAAAGAAGGTCAAGAACTAGGTCACTTTCATGATTATCTATTCTGACATATATTTTTCATGAGGCCCTTGGCCTTGAAGGTCTCTTATTAGATTTTATACTCACAACTTTCTGTCAGTTTATTATAGAAATAAATGAATTATAAATTTATGGATATGAATTTTAACATTTTAATAATATTTCTAGAAATACAAACACACAAAAAAAAATTTAAATGAATTTTTCTACGATGTTTATTATTCTACAGAGACTCATAAAGTAAAATTATTTATATGGTCTAGTCGTTGTCCTTCTGCTACCTTCCATTTGTTTTTTTGTTTTTCCAATATCATGGTTTCGATTAAAAATGACTATCTTTTGGTGTAGACTCCTTCCTACATATATATATATATAAATATATGTACGGCCATATTGAATTTTTTATATATTGATTAAGTAGATCGTTTTTCATGAGCAAATGGACTAAAACCTTCCTCCAAAAAAAAGTTCTTCCTCTGTATGAAAAGGTTAAGGAAGTCTATGTCCATAAAATCAATAATTCTTTCATAATGCGCACATAGATCTATATGGGAATCGAATTACTCTCAAAAGGTCTATCTTTTAGTGGCCGTGTTCCTTTCAACCTTTTATTCACTGTGGGCCATAGTGGCCGTGTTCCTTTCAACCTTTTATTCACTGTGGGCCATGCTTAAATTAGGAGCTTATAGACACTTCGAAGTTTTCCGTGAAATGAGCTTAACATGGTTAATTTTGTGGTTCCAAAGTTGCTTTAAATGGCTCTAATAACCAAACGGCAATTCGAAATGTCATGAATTTATTTACCTGTATAGAGAACTTATGTTAGGGAATACACCTAATTTTGTTTTAAAAAGAAATAGGGTGTCTAGAGAAGTGGCTAGCAAAATGATTATAAGATTAATGGTCATTAACATGGGTCAAGCAAATTAGCATAATTCAAATTTGTATAAAATAAAATAAACCCTTTAAAATATTGCAACCGCATCATCTCAGTTAATCCTTAGTTAATGGAAAAAATGAATATACTCTTATAATAATTTCTTTAAAAAAAGATGTTTTAGAAACTTGGAAGTATATATAGGCCGTAAAAATGTGCAAATGTGTAAATTTAAAGCCTATTTTCAAACTGCGATAAATTCGTTTTTTTTTTCTTCTTCTTCTTCATCTCTTCCAGTTTTTAATAAACTTCTGTACGATTTTTATACACTGGTTCTAAAAACAACCGTTTTTGTCTACAACATTTTTAGCAACAACATGTTTATTGTTAAAGAAATTTCAGAAGGAAATTTAATTCGCATTTAAAAAAAATCAACTGGAATCCTCTAAACAAGGGTTTCCTTCAAAGTAGAAAAAAACCCTGCTCTATGTTGAAACCACAGGCAAATAGAAATCGGGACGAACAGAAGTTAGCTCCGCCCTTTTTATGACGACCAGCAACTTCTAATTGGTTGGTTATATAGTCTGCCGTCGGATGCTCCGCCCCTTTTCAACGTCGATCCACACAACAAACCGATTAGAAGTTGCCGGTCGTCATTGAAAGGGCGGAGCCAACTTCTGTATGTCCCGATTTCTAATTTGCATGTGTTGAAACCCTGCTTGAGAGGGTTTGATATTCAAGTGTCAAGATTCCTTCACATAAAAACAAATTACATTTGTGGTATAAAATTCAGCAGGGGCCTAATGTTAAGCTCGCGGGCAAACAGTTGAACTTAAACGTTGATGACGGTTTTTGCTGTCTTGGTATTTTGTATTCAATTATTAATCATTTGCGCAATAAACGAAAGAAGAAGAAGAAGAAGAAGAAGCAAGAAATAGGCAATTGGTCAAAGGACTGGAGAGAGAAAAAAAAAACTAATATAAGTTTAGATGCCAAAAAAAAAAGAACCTTGGTATATATGGATGGTATAGGTGGTCCTATATATTCTTCAATATATAGAATATATATCTTCTAAGCAGTAGAGAAAGACCTAATTTTTTTTTCTTCTTTAATTTCAAGTTTGTGGCAATTTATAATAGTGGTTTATTTTTTGTATAAAATATATTCTGACTCTTATTGAACTTCTCTTGAATTTGTAAAAAAAAAAAAGCCATGGAAAATGTGTTAAAAAAAACCTCATTTTTCTATATAAACTTGACAATCGAGTTTTCAATTCTTGGGTTGTGTGTGTGTGTGTGTGTGTCCACTGTCAAAATTGTAGGCATGACAGTTATTTAATTTAAAATATTGTTTGAGAATGGACCGAATATAAATCGAATGAAATTCTTTTGAAGTTCCGTGTTTCTTGTCGAATTATAAATATACAAGGTGTCTTCATACTAAAAAAAAAACACCAAAAATTACGTTCAGTTCTTAAAGTGTCTTTCTTGATGAACTTCTTTATGTATGAGAAAAGACAGGCAATTAGAAATCGGGACAAACAGAAGTTGGCTCCGCCCTTTTTATGACGACCGGCATGCAACTTCTAATTGGTTTTGTTGTGTAGTTCGACGTTGAAAAAAGGGCGGAGCTACATAACCAACCAATTAGAAGTTGCCGGTCGTCATAAAAAGGGCGGAGCCAACTTCTGTTCGTCCCGATTTCTAATTGCCGGTGAGAAAAGTGGTTTATGTCAAAATTATATTAAAGAGACCATAACCCGCAGGAATTTTTTTTGTTTGAATATATTGTCAAGACGTACTAATTTAACATGTTTTAAGAAATCCCTGTACAGTTATTCCAAAAACACAGTAGAAGTTTTTGGCATAATTTTTTTAAAAAAATCGATGCACGTTGAAAGGTTTATTATACAGTACTTTAGACATTTCCTACAAAGCAACAACAATAACAAAATAGTATGTAAACAAACAACATGTCCATCATCTCTCATGTTTTAAGATATTGTTTGTATTAACAAAATACAAACTTGTAATAAAGCCGTTATTGATGGTTAGATATTTTTGAGTAAAACTCAGCAAAAAATTTAGTCAGCACATATGCTGCTGCTGCTACCATATGCAACATAAAGTAGTAGCAAAAGACCGATGCCTCGGTAGTGCTATGGGGAAGGTCTCCGATTGTGGTGCTCAAGGTCCTGGTAGAATTTTATACAGTGCATTTCATAAAGCCATGCAAAGCATTGTGTGAATTTGCATTGCATTCTGGGAGCGCTTAAAGAATATTGCAAAATATACTGTACAAGGTCAATGAGAGACGCGTGGATATTGACAACTGACATTGATGGCATGACACATTTACTTATTGAATGTGCTCAATAAAACAGCATGGTTGGTTATTTGCAAAATAGATTTACAGCTTGAAATGTTGTCGTGTTGCTGTGCTGAATATGCAGCAACTGCTGTTGCGTTCTATAAACATGCTGACTATATTTGCACCCGGCTTATAACTTAGAGCTTTAGAAACTAGAAGGATAAACCTCAGTCTAAGTGACTGAGTGTTGTTTGTAAATGTCTCAACTTATAGGAGAAGATTTTTAAAAAATGTTTTGTTTATATAAAAAAACGTTTATTTTGCAAAATATCAACATGAAAATACCCTTAAATGATTG
This sequence comes from Brachycybe producta, assembly GCA_036925085.1. Taxonomy (NCBI): domain Eukaryota; kingdom Metazoa; phylum Arthropoda; class Diplopoda; order Playtdesmida; family Andrognathidae; genus Brachycybe; species Brachycybe producta. The sequence continues at coordinate 8,554,947 of JAUPFP010000006.1, read as the reverse complement.
ATCTATCCTTCTGGTTTCTAAATTCTAATACACTTTCTAGTTTCTCGTAATTTTTCTCTTCTGAAAGACAGAATAATCAAGAGTTCGAAAATCAGCTGTTTTCTTAAACCATTTTAAAACAGATTCACTTAACATTATCTTAAATGATGAATAATGCTCCTCCATTGGTCTTTCTGCAATGTTTGCCAATTGGTTATTTAACTTTTTACAGTATGTGTACGTTTCTAAACACAGTTGCAAACTTTTTGTGCTTGGGGCTTTGGCACACAAGCGACTTTTAATTCAAAAGTCGCCTGTGTTCTAAGGTTGGTGTCTTTTTTTTTTAATAGAAAATACGATGCGATGACAATCCAGCGACCTTCAACTTAATTTTGTCGCCGAAAAGTCTTTCAAAAATTGCCTGTGTGCCAAAAGACTCTTCGTATTATTTAGTTAGTAGTTAAATATTTTTTCTTTCTGATTTTGTGTGCAATTGCGCATTGCATTGTATCTTGCGTAAATTACATCTCAATGTCACAAACAGTTGTGGCTCTTGTATAGTAGTGGACTGTAAGTATATTTACTTCGTTTTTCTTTCAGTTTGAGAGCTACACAATGTGTGGTTAATTCATCTAAGTCATTAATTAGTAGTGCCATTGTTTGTGTTTCGCACCCACTGTGCAATGTGTGTGTGTGTGTGCATATTACTTAACTAATGTTAAAACACATGTTTCTAAAAGCACAAATGATACACTGTGCCCCTTCTTTCTTTGTTTCTTTTATTACATTATTATTTCTCGGGTTTTTGTTGTTGTAAATAACACATGTAAGAACAAGTAAATTAAAGAGAATTGTTGATGGAATGTGTTTCACTGGTGTAATTCTATATTGTGATCAACTAAACTGCAAAACGTGTATGTTGAGTACAGATGAATTTAGTTTAAATAAAACCTTATATGGTGTAGTCCCTCAACATTGTTACATTAGCATAAAAGTGGTTAGACATTTTTAGAAAAAAAAAAAAACCCTTCACAACACACATACCAAGAATGTATGAAGTATGGAATTTTTGTTATGTGCCCTACAATTCCTACACGTATGGCTTTTTGTGTAACTGTAAAGTGTATTTGGCAGAAATCACTCTCTAGGGTGTGGCAAATGCGACCATGGCACCATGACACAGATTTTCAGTAGAATATGTAGAACTAGAATTACTTCACAGTTCACAAGGCCAATTAAGAACATGCACACACACACACACACACCGTGACACACGCATAATTGTGCCTTTTTTGTATTAAAAGTTAATGGTTTCTTTTTTATATTAAATTATATAGTGGTTCTTTGGTGTCAAAACTCATGAATCAAATTCTCAAAGTTGATCACTTGTGTAAAGTTAATAGGCTTTGTGAATCTAGTACGCTTTTGCAAAAGCTCATGGGATTGGTTTTGTTGGGATTTATGGGCATAGTGGAGCATGATGGACCGGGATTCATTGGAAAATGTAGTTGTTTACTTAGAAGTTTAGGTAATGTCTTCGTATTTTGCTTCTCAAATTGAAAATCATATTCTAGAATTTCGAAAATCTCCGTGAATATTTTCTAAGGTGTTAAGTCTTATTGTAATACGGCGTTTCCACTACAAGATTTAACTGCAGTTAAAAAAAGTTAACTACAGTTAATTTTCTAGTGGAAACAATTGTGATTACATTAACCATGGTTAAATTTCTGAAGAATGGATTTTAACTGAACTGCATTTACACACAATATGGTTAACCACATTATTCAATGGTTATATAAGTCACTTCCTGTGTTTAAACAAATTTAGCCTACAGACAACATGGCGGGTAAGTGAGAACACTCAGTTTTTAACTGAATGAGCACTAGCCTACTGTTTAACCAGGAAGTGACACAAAGTCAATTTTACCACAGGTAAATGTTTTTAAAAATGGGACCACACAAAAACAGTACAGCCTTTAGCTTGTCTGCAGTTAACTATAACTTTGGTTATGTATAACTGCCGTTAATTTTTGTAGTGGAAACGAGGTATAAGGTGTCAAGATATGCCACATTAAAAACAACTAACATGTTTTAGGGATTTCATTGTGAAAACAACTAGAACATGCACTATTTTTATTTCACGCACAAATAATATGCACAATGTTCATACCAACGATCTATAAAGAATAGATTGACAGTTAAGACGCCATCTTTGAGGCGAATTGAACACTATGGCGGCCATGACAGTAAAAGGCAAAAAGCTCTTAATTGCCTATGGGCTGCTCATAGCAAACTCATATATTCTTATTTTTTTTTTCAGAAAAGGAACTGCACATTTAATGTATTTGTTCATTATTTATGTAACCTACTCGTAAAAGTATACTGAATACAATACAATAAAATTTAATTATTTATTTCACACAAATACCAAAATACACATATTTAACATGAATAATAAAATACGTACATAAACGTGATTTATTCAATGGCCTTTGAAAATAATTAATTTGGTTAGCTGTTGGTTAGCTGTTGCTGTTACAGTCATTCATTTTTTCACTGTTGGCAGGTAGTATCCTCGATTACCCTCACCTGCCCAAAAATATCGCGACCTGCCCAGAAATAACGAAATTCTGCCCATTCTGCCCTATACAAAAAATTTCAAAATTTTCTTAAAATTCCGGAAATGTTTCCGGGCAAGTAATGGTTAAGTTTAGTAGGTAGTACCCCCACCTACCTTCGATTACCCTCACCTGCCCAAAAATATCGCGACCTGAATAGAAATAACGAAATTCTGCCCATTCTGCCTTTTCTGCCCGTCCTGCCTTTTAGTATGACCCCTAATGTATTCGACTGCTGATCACTGTCCTTTCTGCCTATAACTGTCATGGCGGTGCGTAGCTGCAGTAGCCTCAGTTTGGGGGCGCTGATGTCTATGAAATTGCCAATCTATTCTTTATAGATCGTTGGTTCATACCTCAATAGGCCTACATGATATTTTATAGAAATAAAACTACAAGAAAATTTACAGCATTTGTCATAACATACTTGAAGTAGCGACAAGACAAAAGCGACAGATTCAGTGGCGTAGCTGGGTTTGGTTGCGCCTCCTATTGCTTAAAACATTACGCCTACTTTGCACAACCAAAACTGCGCCCCCGTAACCTCCTCTGCTCCTCCTCCTCTTCACAGTCACTGGGACTGCGGGTCTTCAGCTAGGCCCCTGGACAGAATTACTATAAGAGCGCAAATAACACTTCTTGTTGCAACTCTTTTGCTCACCTTTAAGGCGATCTTCTAATAAATAAACAAGTAAATTTTTCTAACGTTCAGAACTTTAGGTAATGGTTTACATAATTGATGTAGATCTTCTTTTTTTATTTATTTATTTTCTAAAAGTAACATTAATAAAAAAGAATCTCAGTTTAATAGAAACTAGACTAGCTATAGTAGGCAAATTTGCTAAAAAAAATTACTTGACAGGGTGGGTCGGTATCTTATAAAATCAAATTATGACAATCATCTTCAACTGCAAATTTAAGATAAACTAAAAATATGTTAGCATGTTTGATTACTATTCTACTTCCTAATAAATTTTGAGGGGTTTTTTGTTGCATAATTTTCGTTTCTGAAAAAAAAAAAAGACGATGCATACATACATTTTATAACATCTAAATATTACTGTAAATTTAGGGTCCTTTCAAAATTTAAGTTTAAACCAGTAATTTTAAAGAGTGTGCTTTGAGTTATGTTGGGCGTGCTGCGAAATTTTGAATGTTATACATTGAATATATTAATATAATTTAATATTTTCAAATAAATTTTAACTACTGGAAAAGTGAAAATAAACCAAACATTCCTATTAGAAAGTACGCACTAAACCAGTGGTTTCCAAAGGGTGTTTCTTTTAAAGTTAGACGTTTTACAATCAACTTTAACACGAGTCTTTATGGGAGACGTTTTCCCAAGATCGGCCCTGTTGAACCCAAAAAAAACCACGGGAGGTCGGAGTCTGGTCCGGGGTTGCCGGCATCCGATGCCGTACATCAACCGGCCTTGGACCGTCATGGCTTTTAGACAGTAAAAAAAGTCTTCATTACTGCTGCATTGTTTCACAACAAAACTATAAAACAATTTCACATTTAATTGGAATTGTTGTGCGCATTTTGCAGTATTACAAAAAAATATATATTTCTGACATTATGTTTGCAGCATTTTCAAAGTTAAAACTTGAGAGCTTCCTATAAAATACACCCACTTATATTATGCATATAATTGCATTGTTTAACGGTAATTAAAATGACCTCCATGAGTCTTTTATGAGTGGTGACACTGCGTTACTGACACTTATGAGATTTATGCTGTGTTTATGAATGTCTGAGACATTGACCCTATGGACTCCTATGATGAGAATATCTTGTTCTCTCAGAGTGCAAAATGTGAATCCAATAAAAAATGAGGCATTTCTTTGCGCTTAAAATTTGTTAAGAATTAATCCTCAAGACGTGAGACATTTCAAATTCTCTCCATGTTTGTATATATACATGTACATGTTTCCAAACTCAAGCTTTTCTTTGGTATTAAGTTGGCAACATTGTGATAAATTGGTCGTCTACTACGTGAAAAGAAGTTGAAGATCTCTCTTTTTTTAGTGGTAGAGGAAGATATTGATTGGGCTAATGGGGTTGTGTGGCAATGGCCCCAATTTCATGTGTCAATGTGCCACTACTGTTTTAACTTGAAAAAAAAAACCTTCCCAAGACAAAAAAAGTGCTGCTTGAATTCAGTCACTTCAATTCTTTCAGTCAAAAAGAATTCCAGTGTGTGTATATATATATATATATATATATATATATATATATATATATATATATATATATATATATATATATATATATATATATATATATATATATATATATATATATATATATATATATATATATATATATATATATATATATATATATATATGTATATATTTTTCTAATTTGTATCAGTTTTCAAAACATACTAGCCTAAATTTATAATAGGGAAATATGCGTATTTTGATGGCATCATTTAAATATTTTATATAACAACAACAACAACAACAAAACAATGTTTTTTCTTGTGACAAACGTAAATTATAAACAACTTTAAGGAAGAACTGAAAAGTATGCTAAGAACTAGAATATTAAATGAATGATTCAAAATTATTTTCATGTTGATATTTTTGAAATTTTTTATCATTATTTGCAAACTAGTGGGGTAACCCGTCATAAATGACGGGAGCAAAATTCACAGGCAATTGTGCCCAGCATTAGAATTTCTTTTTCTTCGCCCTTTTATGACGTCAGACCAAGTAACAAACCAATTAGAAATTGATGACGTTCATAAAAGGGCAGAGCAAAAAAAATTCTAATGCTGTGACAAACTGCCTGTGATAAACTGTAGTTTAATTTTTCTAATATTATCCCCTCCCCTTTTTATATTTGAAAGAGAAGTTGAGTTTTTCATTTTCTCTGGTATGCGCATGCGCGTCGTTTGTTCCTTTTTACTTCTTTCATTTCAATTTCAGTCACCCCCTCCCACTTTTTCCCCCTCCACGTTTCTCTCTCTATCTCCCTCTCATTCTCCCCCTCTACATTTTTCAACCTTTTCCCCTCTCCAATTTAATATCATGGGGTTCTTGGATGAGAAGGGTGCAACATATAGTTGACCTTGAGAAAAAAAAAAAGCTATTCATTTCTTCATTTATTTAAATTTATATAAATTCCGACGTGCTTCAAGGTTTTGTTACTCCACACAAACACACACACACACACACATACACACACAGATCTGGGATATTATATATATAACTAGTGGGGTAACCCGTCATAAATGACGGGAGCAAAATTCACAGGCAATTGTGCGCATGCGCGTCGTTTTTTTTCTTTTTTACTCCTTTCATTTCAATTTCAGTCACCCCTCCCACTTTTCTCTCTCTCCCCTTCTACACTTTCCAACCTTTTCCCCTCACCCCCTCCCACTTTTCTCTCTCTCTCTCTCTCCCCTTCTACACTTTCCAACCTTTTCCCCTCACCCCCTCCCACTTTTCTCTCTCTCCCTCCCCCTTCTACACTTTCCAAAGGAAGAGTTCAACATATAGTTGACCTTGAGAAGAAAAAAAACGGTTCATTTATTCAAATTTATATAAATTCCGACATGCTTCAATGGTTTTGTTACTCCACACACACACACACACACACACACACACACACACACACACACACAAACAGACCTGGGATATTATATATATATAATATTATTTACTTTTCAAACTTTAAAAATTGTAAACATCTTTTAAGGACGTAATAGAAGAACTGAAAGTATTCTAAAAACTAGAATATTAAATGAATGAACCAAAGAAATTTTCTTTTTCATATTTTTGAAAATAAACTTTAACATTATTATTGAAAATATATTAATTTTTGTTTTTGTTTTGAAAAAGGGGTTGCAAACATAAAATATGGTATTTATCAAATTTGCATATATAATGTTTATTTTGAAAGCTATTTAACGGTGATCTCGCTGTGAATTTTTTTGCAAGATTTCGTGCAAAAAAATAAGTCAAACATTGCTGTGAATCTTTCACAGTGTTTTACAATAAACGAAGATGAGCATTTTCTGTAAGACGGTGTTGCAAGAAACCACTTTAAAAAGTCTTGCACAAGAGTAATTATCACATTGGCAATTGCAATTAATTCCAGGACACGCATTGCAGCGAATCTTGCTTTACATATTGTCAATGCAATCGCCTGTTTTAAACCAAAAAATATCTTCTAGCTGCTAACATTCTACGAAGTTGCTAAATTGTCTTCAGCCCCTATTACACTAGCAACTTTTGATGCAATTCAACTTGCAATGCACCTGTGATGTGACTTGCAACTAGAACTTTTGTTATAAACTTCTATATCACACACTATGCAACCTAATAGTTCCCAATGAAGTTTTCAAAACTTCGTTTATGTCAAGGGGGCGACACATTAGTGTGAATCTCGTACGGTATTCCGGAAGCCATTTTACTTTAAATCCGCGTTTTACTGAATTTTCAAATTTCAATTCTATTCTGGATATCCAGTTAAAATGCAGCTAAAAAGTAAAATGACTTTCCATCCACACGATCTGTTGTGAATCTTAGTGAAAATCGTACATGATTTTCTGTTCAATGTCTGCCCCTTTGGTTTGTGTGTCCATATTGACATATTGTGATCAACTAACAGGAAGTTCATAAACCGGAAGTCATGAAACCGGGAATTCGTTCAATGTTACAAATGTCATTTCCGGCAAACATCCTGATTGGTTGTTTGCCAGAAAGTTGAACCTGTTCAACTATCAGTAAGACTGAGTTTGACACTAGTTAAAAAGAAAGTTTTATCTAGTTGCATGTCATATCTACACACTATAAACAAGGAAGTTGCATGTCACATTGCACATTTAATTGCATTAAAAGTTGCTAGTGTAATAGCGGCTTTATTTGTTTCTAAGAAAAAAATGCTGAGTAAACAACTTAACTGAAGATAGTCTTAAATGTTTCAACAGCGACTAAACTATACTTAAACTTAGCTTTGGTAACGTTTTTCTTAAGTTATTTCTAACATCAAAAAGCTTCTTAGAATGCTATGGAGTCTATGGGACATAATAGTAAAGATGACCTTAATTGATTTTAGTGTTGTTTTATGTATTTTTTTTTTTGGCTTCCCATTCTCAGTATGTGTCAACATTTAGTGAAGTTGTAAGTTGAGGCAAATTGGTTTACGCACACGCACACACACAACACACATAGAGGCACATTAGTGAGTTTCCACACTACATTTAAATATTAAATGTTAGAGACAACATAAAAGAGAAACAAACGCATTTCTACGTTATTCGTCAAAGTGGCAAATCAGTTATTCTATAGAATTACTAGACGATAAGTGTTTTGCGTCTCGCCAGAACAACTTATTTTACTACAACCAATTATTAATTATTTTCTTGGTTTTTTATATGAAAAAGAAATATTTATAGTTTTGTGTTTTTATTAACAAACATAACTTTATTTTGTGCATCTTGTATAATTTTACTTAAATGTTCTAACAAATGTCACATTGAATCTCTTTTGAAAGATAGCATTTTTTTTTATAACTTTTGCATAAGATAACATGTCATTTCCTTATTGACTTCTTCCTTATTATCTTTGAGGTTCTAATAGGAACTTAAGTCTTAAGTTAGGCACGAATGGTAACATTGACGTCAAGATGATGTCACAGCAGCAGCAATGCTTTGAGGTTTGTGCCTAAATTTTACATGAGTTCTTAAACCGGTTATTACACTAGCAACTTTTAATGCAATCAAATGTGCAATGTGACATGCAACTTCTTTGTTTATAGTGTGATATGACATGCAACTTAATAAAATTTTCCTTTTAACTAGTGTCAAACTCAAGTCTCATTGAGTTGCACAGGTTCAACTTTGAGAGACTTTTCAAGTAAACTTTCTGACAAACAACCAATCAGACCGCTTACAAATAGAGAAGAGAAGAGATGATTATTATGAAATATAAATTCTATGCATAAAATGTCCTCTTATGCTATACAGAAAGAAATTTTAGTGATAAAATTATTTGTTTTAGGATTTTCTGCAATGTTTTCAATTTTTTTTTCTTTCTATAACACATGTTGATAAAGTAGTTTTGTTGTTGTTATGAGAAAGAAAAAAAATTGTGAGCCTTTTATATTGAAATGAACACAGATGTTGGTTTTCACATAGAAACCCCTCTTCATAAAAACAATATAAAGATAGAAAACTATGACATTATGTTTTAATAGTTTATTGCTTTTGAAAATCGTTGAAAGAACAGCTTTTGTGTGTGTGTTTACAGATTTATTTTTAACTGCAAATTTTATAAATCGTTATCTTATTGCAGTTTGATCCGTACATAAATTTCTTATTGTCTTTAGATGGTTCGGTTAGAATATTTCACAATACGTTTAGGAGGGATACTATAAGAAGAATTTCGACCAAGATTCCAGTTTGCAGAAAATGCTTACTGAAAATACGACTGAAAATAGAATTTATCGATTTTAAAAAGAAAAAAAAAAATTGGAAGAAATTCCAGCTTTTTTTCTGTCTTTTTTGCCAAATAAATAGAATTGAATTAATTAAATTATCTAAATTCTATTTTTAGTTGGTATTTTCTGTAGGTGGGATCTTGGCCCTAAAACTATTACTAAAACACTTTTTGTTTCTTCTTTTTCTTATTAAACAGCAAAATAATGCAAGGTTTGTCTATTCTACATTATTCTATTTAATTTGCATATTTTTCATTGTCTGTTTTACAAAACCCACTAGTGAATTAGAATATTTCTGTAAAAGGTTTATTATCAGAGTATTATACCTAGTACACACCTGATAATTTAAATGTATTTAAATAATGTGTTCTACAGAGCCCTATGTGAAGGGCAAACAAACAATATGTCATCGAATTCAATTTATTCAGGTTAATAATCTGAAAATATTGAGTTAATACTTAAATATAATATAGAAATTATGGTAACGAATTCAGTATTTATCGTTTAGGATCACCCTGTAATTTTAAGTTATTTGATCGACAGGTTCTCACCTCATGCTTGGGGGTGGCTGGGAGGGTGTCCAGACGATACCTTCCTGCCCACCAGGATGAGAGTAGAATGGCAAGAGGCCTGCATCTGCAATTTTAATAGGATGAATCCTAGAGAAATCGACGATGCAGAACTCTTGGCCAGTGAGAATCCTGTGAAGCTTATAAAAAGGATAGAAGCATATCCTTCTTAATTGAATTAAATTATTTTACATCTTATAGATGTTATTGTTGTATATTTCGTATAATATTGGAAGGTCCTGGTTGTGTCCAAGAGACTTGGACACACCTGGCACCTTTGTTTTGTAAATCACATGTTCTATTGTTATTTTCTGTATATAAGCAGGACCGTGTGGATTGAGAGGAGACTAGATCAGAAATTGATACACATAATCGTCTACCTAAAACTCTCTTCTCAATCCACAGCGAATCGCTGTCTTTGAAATAAAAGAGATCGAATTATATATCAATCAATGTATGGACTTTCTTTATTTGCGGGACATGGGACTTTGAATTACAGCCGCCACTTGACCGAATGATTCGACCGATGGAAAGATTCACCAGCAGCCATTTGTACGCCGATTCAACAGTACTATTTTCTACCTCTGGGTTCCTGAGGTACCGACTCTTGTGTCCCTGGTGTTCAAGTATACAACACAGGTGCCAATAGACCGAAAGACTTGAGCATCAACGTTCAACTGACACTTTCAAATGGCTACCAGAGATCTCTCTGTGGGCCGTGAGAAAACGGGAACATTACACTATTGACAAAATATTGATTTAGTATTTCAATTTGAAATATTAATAATGAAAGTCAATTTTTATTTGGGCTCATGTCCTTAACTGGATTCCGTATAATTCACCTAAACACATTTAATTGGAATTCATTTAACTCCTGTGTGTACAAGGTATTAGCTTAGGTTTAAAATGTTGCTGATACCTAGTTTCTAAACCTACATTTAATAATGTATTGTTGTAGGTATTAGGTAAAATATGTTTTGAAATCACTCAATGCTATTAACATGATTATTGAAAAACAAAAAATTATGCATATTTTTTTTCCAAGAACAATAGACATATCTTTTGAAATTAAGATGATTTACTTAAGAGGTTTAATTAAATTTTAATTTTAATTTAAGATTTAATTACAAAATTACTTCTAAAAATCTCCTCAAAGTGCGCTGGCATTGTTTTTTTATTGAGTTGCCCAATTTGAAGTTGTCCAATTTTGACGGTTCAAATTGCAATGTGCACTTTAAATATACGTTTACCTACTGATAAATTCTCGTTAAATTTGGTAGTTTGCTTTTATTTTTAAAACAATATTTCAAAATGGCGAATTTTTAACTATGTTAAACTCGATTGAGTAAGAAAAACACATCTATTAAAATATTCACGGATCTGCCTCAGGGGCGTAGCTAGGGATCAGCAAGACCCGCAACTGCGGGGAGGGGGGAAAGGGCGCAGGAGGTTTGGGGGCGCGAAAAACGAAATGAAAGTCGGTGTATTTTCAAAAATAATTGAATAAATCGACTTTCATTTCGTTTATTGTGCATAGAAAATTTTTTTTAGCGGGTGCTATTTTGATGAACGGCGGAACGGGCCGAACAACGGTACGAACAGTCGAAAAACCAGTCGAAAACGGTAGGAACAGTCCGAAGGTTTGGTTTAGTAAAATTAAATTGCTGCAGGGGTCTGGGGGGGGGGGGCAGACCCCGACTTTTTTTTAAGAAAATTTATTAAATCAAATTAGTCCATTCTTCCGACTGTTCCCCAGACCCCTGCAACAAGCTTCATTTTACTAAACCTAACCTTCCTACTGTTCCGCCGTTCATCCAAATAACACCCCCCCCCCCCCCCGTATGAGGGATAAGTGGAGAGGGGGAGGTAAAGGGGGCGCAAAGTTTTACGCGGCGGGGGGGGGGGGGGCGCAACCAAGCGTAGCAACGCCACTGATCTACCTCTGATAAGGGTTAGAAAAACCTGGAAAAAAAAATCTACACGTACCCACAGTGTGTTGGGTTCACTGTGATTTACTTTATAAAAAAATAAACGGTTGAAAAAGGAAGTTGGGTGGAACTTCTTTCTTAATGTTTTTAGGGAAAAAAACTTTACTTTCTTAATTACCACCCATTGTCACAGTAGAACGCCAATAAAAATGTCAAACTGACATCAATATATATGAAAAAGCTATGCTAATGGTCCTGGAGGAAATTTTTGGAAATAATTTTGGAGTCTAGCCTCTTAAGTTTGATAATTTCGATGTTACTTTATTCATTGTCTATATTTGATCTCTTGTGAAACTGGAGAAAAAGATGGGAGGGGGGGGGACCTTAACACAACGAACTTGAAAAGTGGAACCATGGATATTTAAGTGAACCATATAGAAAGAAACTTGTTCAATTTGCAAATTTACTAAACTGCATTACAAAGTTGTTGTTTGTTTGTTTTTGCAAAGAAAAATGTGTTTTTTTAGTATTGCTATCAGCAATTAAATTATAAATTCTAAGTCTGAATAAAGTGAAATAAAATACATCTTTCCTTTTACTTCTTTTTATTTTGAAGGATGAAAATTTCATCAATTTTGCATTTTGAATGTGTCTACAGTACGTTTATTATTTTTTTAGATGTTTATTACATGTATATTGCCATCATATGTATCATACCATGTATATTTACCATGCATGTTACCATCAAAGTTTAACATTAGTCATTCTACAAATTCGCTAGTTGAAGTGCAAAACATCGTCAATTTAATTGTAAGTCTCCGAAATTACTGGCAGTTTAGGTAGCATTTTTTGCAAAATACCTAAAAGTAAATGTTGTTGAGTGAAATAAATTGAAGGGAAATATCCACTGTGTAGGGATATTTGGCTTCTGGAGGGAGACAGAGAGGCAACACTGTTGTTGACTCAATAATATCTATGATGAAGTAGACGTCACACTTGTCATGTGACTGAATTATGACGTTACTTCAAGACGTGTAGACAGTTGCTATCGTGAGAGAGTGAACTATAGTAACTTTCTTATGACAGCTACTCTCACGAAAGAAGTATCGCCGTGAAAACGAGGCTTTAAGGCAAATAAGTTTGAGTTTTTCTTTTTGTATGAAGAAAACATGAGACTGCTTTATTACTATAGAATTTCATTTAAATTTCAAAGTGGTGTTGAAATGTAATGCACTAAGAAACAATGGAGAGAATGAGAAAGACATTTATAAACTGGAACTGTATGAATTTTCTAAAGTAGCATTTGATTTTTATGAATAATTTGTGTAAAATAATAAAAAGTGTCTGGAACTTAAATGTCGACCTGAAGACAAAGAAAATTTGAATTAATGCAAAAACACGATCTTTTTTTTAGACAATCGATATGTTCCTAAAGTTAGCTGCTAACCTATAGGTGCGCTTCACACGATAATACTTTGTGTCGCCACCAAAAGTGTTTCTTTTTTAGCAGACTATTGATTGCATAGGGGGTGTTCACACGAACCACCACCACTGTTCTTTGCACCACTGTCGGGAAGAGTGTTTTGAGTCTAGCCACGAGTGACAAACACTGCCTGTTTGTCACTGGTGATCAAGGTATCACCACTGGAAAGCACTGACAGACAACCTTCCATTGTTTTCAATGGTGGTGGTCTGCGTGAAGCAAATAGCGTCAAACACTACGTGGCGTTACTGTGTGTCGCCTCAAAAAAGTGTTCGTTTTTAGCAGACCAGTGATTTCTATGGGCTTATGTTTGTCAATGGTGATCAAGGTCATGACAGTGGAAATGCCCTGACATCATCCCATTGTTTTCAACGGTGTTCCATATGAAGCAAGCCGCGCCTACCACTGAGTGGTGACATAAAAGTGGCGATACAGATTGTCCCGTGTGAAGCGGACCTTGGAGAAAAGGTAGCGGATATCTTATCTGCTAACAATCACATTTGTATAATTAACGCCATTTTTGTTATTTGAAACGATATTTTTAAACTTTCAATTTGCTGAATGAAATAGTGCAAATTGTTCCCTGAAGTTAGGCAATCACTGTTAGCACTTGTACCTAATTCACAATTGTGGAGTCTCATAACTTCATAAAATAAAAATAAAAAGAAGCATACGGCAGTGACAGTCATAATTTTTTTTATATCACTGCATATGATGTGTCATTTAATGAGTCCTCTAAGCATCATCTGCTAAAAAGTTGGGTCATTTTTCAAAAAGACATAAAAAGCTTATTTTGAAAGCATCATTGAGTGTCATTGAGGTACTCTTCTAGTTTCTAAAACACATTCAAGTTTCTCTTCATTTTTCATCAGAAATACAGAATAATTAGAGTTCTAGAGGTGTTTACAATTTAAAATCACCTTAAGGTTGCCGAATAAATATTTATTTTGCTTTTGCTAAAGGGCTGTGCTCCAATAGACGTTTTTTTTTTGTAAAATTTGGACACAAAAACGTCAAGCGAACGTTTTTTTTAGAAACGATATTATGAAGAAATTCAAATTGTTTTCAAAACTAGAATGGCAAAAGATTATGTTAAAAGTTATTTCATGGCAGTTTCTTAAAAAATAAACATTTTTTATAAGTTCAGTTTGAAAATTACCCTTTTTTTGGTTTTTTCATAGAAAACTATTTTCGCCTTTTTTAAACTTGTCATAAAAAGTTTATTTTTAACGAATACCATCATGAAAAAACCTTTAACCTCATTACCAACTAATCTAGTTTCTAAAATACTTAGATTTTTTTTTAGAATATTTCTTCCAAAAAAACGTTCGCTTGAAAAATATAAATTTTATCAAAACCGCAGGTGGAGGAAAAGACCGCCCATAGAGCTTAATAGCAACGCAGGCGCTGCCATTTGATAGAAGAAAAAAATAAATATCTATTCAGCCATCTTAAGCATCTATCCTTGTATTTTGGAAAATTGTGGTGGGTTTATGCCTCTTCTTTTTTTTTAAAAAAATTTCGAAAAGAAGAAAAGGATCAATGAATTGACATATGGCGTATACGGTATATGTAATGGGTATTTGTGGTGTGTGAACAAAAATAACGATTTTAGTTATTGTGTTGCATTTTGTCTCGCGTTTGCGTTTTTTGCTGCAGTTTTTCATTGTTCTTTATCTTTACTGTGTGTAGTCTCTTTCTCTCTCCCTCTCTTTTTCTCTCTCTCTCTTTTTCTCTCTCCTCCACTTTTTCTCTCTCGCTCTCTCTCTCTCTCTCTCCCTCCCTCTTTCTTTCTCTCGCTCTCTCTCTCTCCCTCCCTCTTTCTTTCTCTCGCTCTCTCTCTCTCTCCCTCCCTCTTTCTTTCTCGCTCTCTCTCTCTCTCTCGCTCTCCCTCTTTCTCTCTCTCCTTTTTTCTCTCTCGCTCTCTCTCTCTACCTCCCTCTTTCTCTCTCTCTCGCTCTCTCTCTCTCTCCCTTCCTCTTTCTTTCTCTCTCTCTCTCCCTCACTATTTCTCTCTCTCCTCTTTTTTTCTCTCTCTCTCTCTCTCTTTTTCTCTCTCTCTCTCTCTTCCTCTCTCTTTTTCTCTCGCTCTCTCTCTCGCTCTTTCTCTCTCTCTCTCTTCCTCTCTTTCTTTTTCTCTCGCTCTTTCTCTCTCTCGCTCGCTCGCTCTCTCTCTTTCGCTTTCTCTCTCGCTCGCTCGCTCGCTCTCTCTTTCTCTTTTTCTCTCGCTCGCTCTCTCTTTCTCTCGCTCGCTCTCTCTTTCTCTCTCTCGCTCTCTCTCTCTCTCTCTTTCTCTCTCGCTCTCTTTCTCTCTCGCTCTCTTTCTCTCTCGCTCGCTCTCTCTTTCTTTCGCTCTCTTTCTTTCGCTCTCTCTCCTTCGCTCTCTCTCCTTCACTCTCTCTCTTTCTCTCTCTCTCTTTCTCTCTCTCTCTTTCTCTCTCCTCTCTCTTTCTCTCTCTCTCTCTTTCTCTCTCTCTCTCTCTCCTTTGCTCTCTCTTTCTCTCTCTCTCTTTCTCTCTGTCTCTTTCTCTCTCTTTAGACAAGGCTATGCATTATGATGCATTTTGGGAAGGCAATCGTTCATCTTTAGAGCAAATTTTCATTGAAATACATTTGGAGCTTGTATCTCTCACTGTAGCCTCCTCCTCCACCACCTCCGTCTATGTTATTTCATGATCAAAAATTCATAACTTTAAAACTACAAGTCGGATCAAAAACACCAATGATTGATTATGAAACTAGACACACTTAATCTAAGTATTTGGAAGAGTTATTATTTATCTTAAGCAACAAAAAATGTCTGCTTAAGTTAAATAAGATTTCGGAAAGGAAAAAAAAATGCAAATAAATTTATCAAGATTTTCCATTTTTTAAATCCATAAAATTAAAAACTATTTCATATTATTTTTATTATATATATTAAGCCCCGTCTATCTTTCTTTCCTTCCCTGTGTCAGTAACGCTGTGCAAACAAGGACAAAAACGCGTAAGCACATCGGAATTTATATAAATTTAAATGAACTGCTTTTTTTCTCAAGGTCAACATTATGTTGCGCTTTCCCCATCCCAAGAACCCCATGATATTAAATTGGAGAGGGAAAAGGTTGGAAAGTGTAGAGGAGGAGGGGAGAGAAACTTGGAGGGGAAAAGGTTGTAAAGTGTAGAGGGGGAGAGAGAGAAATGTGGAGGAGAAAAAAGTGAGAAGGGGTGACTGAAATTCAAATGAAAGGAGTAAAAAAAGGAACAAACGACGCACATGCGCACACCAGAGAAAATTAAAAGCTCCTTTTCGCTTTCAAATATAAAAAGGGAAGGGGATAATAGTAGTAAAATTAAACTAGAATTTATCACAGGCAATTGTGCCCAGCATTCAAATTTCTTTTGTTCCGCCCTTTCATGAACCTCATGAATTTCTAATTGGTTTGTTACTTGATTTGATGTCACATGCTCCGCCCTTTTCAATTTCTAATTGGTTTGTTACTTGGTCTGACATCATAAAAGGGCGAAACTTTGTCTGACGTCATAAAAGGGCGAAACTTTGTCTGTCTGTGCATAGCGCTGTACAAACAAGGACAAAAACGTTTAAGCACGTCGGAATTTATTTAAATTTAAATGAACCGGCTTTTTTCTCATGGTCATAGTTAAATAGCTTTAGGTGCCAAATTAAACTCGGATTTTGCTCTCGTCATTTATGATGGGTTACCTCACTAATATGTACATGTTGCATCCATTTGTTGTAATCGTCCATTACACGAAATTGTATGTCCATTTCGCGTTTTGCATCTCAAGCCAATTAATGGTTCATTTCGCGTTTTGCATCTCAAACCAATTAATGGTTCATTTCGCGATAATGGACTTACCATTTCGTGTAACGGACAATTACACCAAATGGATGCGACATATAATATATTGTGAAATCAAAAATCTAGTTACTGATTCTGAAACAAAACATTAGCATCAAAAAAAGCTTCTAGAAAGGTCTAAATCAAAAAGTTGCTCGCAAGAAAAAAATAAAAGTAGCATTCGGAAACATTATGTGGGTGGAGTGTATGTAAAGAAAGCGTGTCTCCGGGAACCATTCTAGTTCTGGCTCATTTTCTCTAGAAAGCGAGCATATTTAATCCACAAACTTACTTTCTCGAGAAGATTAAATTCAATATAGACTAATTACTTTTAAGTGCCAAGAATAAAATTTAATCAAAGTGCATATATGTAGACGCCATGTTTGCAATATGGCCTCCTTCTATGAGGCTTTTTATGATCTCATATTTGAGAAAAAAAATAACATCCGGAATTTGTTTGTTTTTTTGTGAAAAAAGAATTGTCGAAGAAGAAACTTATCGTATATTGTACATCGCAAAGAAGTTGTCTTTAGTTTCCAAATGCACCCCTTACATTCAAGTGACAGAAGTAGGTCTACTGTCACTTGAATATAAGGGGTGCAATTGGAAACTAAAGACACTCTTTCTTTGGAATAATTCGAGTTGCCCGTTAGTTGTTGTTATAAATGACTAAAATGAGGTATTTTTGGTATTGGAAACTAGAATAGTAAAGGAATAAACTAAAAATATTTGTATAATGATATTTTTGAAAATAAATGTTTTTTTGGCGTTTTTTGACCCCAACTTTAGTTCTGAAAACGGAAATTGACGTTTTTAAAATTGTACTATTAAATGTTTATTTTCAAAGATATGATCATAAAAATATTTTATTTTTCAAATAAACTTATAAATAAACTTATGCTTTATGCACAGAGAGAGCGAGAGAGAGAGAGAGAGAGAGAGAAATATATAAATAAATTTAACAATAATTCCATTTTCTATTGAAAACATTTGTCTATTAATTATTCAGTAATTACTGGGGTGCTTTTATATGGTAAATATTGAGCAGAAACCGTTAAAAATTGACACGAAAACCGAATAAATATACAAACGGAAAACGTGTAATTTATTCATTTCCTTTATACCTACTTAAAGTCAATATCCACTACTTTTTATATGGACAGAAATATGGGTTTTCTAGGAGAGAGCGACAGGATTCAAATAGAAGTTTTCATTGGATAATAAAAATTTGAAGATAACAACAATAAAAAAAATAAGCGAAAAGATGTCCAAATCGATTTCATTTTTGGTTTTGCTTCCATCTACTTTTGGCTTTGATGATAATCTTTAAAAAAAAATTATATATATTTAATACTAATAACCTTTTGTGTACCATTAATATTTAATAAGGGTTAACCCTTGATAACAAAAATGTTAGTTGTCATTTCTGATGTGTTGTTATCTTTCTAGTAGATAAGTTGTCTAATATCTACTTTAGACAGTATATTCTTCATTTGAGTCTTATCTAACTATACTAAGGTCCAAATTCATGAAAAAAATTATACACTTGAACTTGAACTCTCTGAACAGGGTTCCAGTGTAGAAAAAACTGTATTAAACTGTACTCAGTAAAACAGTTTTTTTTTCTTCTGTGTCTGAACACTGATCAAAGAGTTCACTTTGAAGTTTTAAGTGCTAAATTTTCTTCTTTGATTTGAGCCTACGGTGATGTTAATAAAGTTGAGCATGTGCTTGTGAGCATCGTGTCAAAAAGAAGCGGAGTACGTGCTCAATTTTCATATATGAATGAAGTTGCCACAAGAAAATGGAGCACCTACTCTGTAGTGATTTGAGTAGGTGCTCACACTCACATAGAATTATGACCAAAGTTAGAGACTTTCTTAATGATAAATAGCTTGCAATTGTATTGTATGAACAGCTGATTTTGAAATACTGGTTATTCTGCATTTCAGGTGGAACATTAAGAAGAAATTGTGTTAGAAACTAGAATGACAATCGAATCACTTACTACCACAGCCGAACCACCTGTAACAACATTTTGTAGTCAATCTCAACCACCCAAGAGTGGTCTGTGTGTCATGGCAAGCATTCTGGTGTATTTAATCATTCTGGAAGTGAATTTCCTTGAATGAACAACGTAGATGGATTCAGCGGCTGCACTAAACTGACCATTCTATAAAAAAAATGCGCGGGCATTCTTCTTTTGATGCCTCACAAAATCTGTAGCAACTACTCAATTGACAAGGCATACTCATTTTTTATATGAAAAATGAAGCAACTTGTTCACAGTTTGAGCAGGTGTTTGTAACATGAGTAGTTGCTTCCGGTTTGAACAATTTACTCAAACATTCTAAAAACGTGAGGAAACAGTAGCTACTCACTTTTATTAATACCACCCACTGACGGAACAGACTATTCGTAAGTCATTAGGGTGACCTACACTACACAACTGTATTTGACTCAGTGACCTACACTTTAGAACTTTTTTATATTGGTGATTAGGTGGGGTTATGTTAAATTAAGCTTGTAGCAAGAGGTCCGGGGGGGGGGGGGAGCGCAGCCTCCAAAGCCTCCAAAAGTGTAGGTCACTGAGTGACCCACAATTTTTTTCTTCCAAATAGTTATCTTGAAAGCGTAGGTAACCTAGTGATCTACGATTATTCTGTCCGCCCAAACTGTCTATTGCTTAAAGTTTAATATAATAGACTGGGTAGTTAGTTATAAAGGCAATTAGAAATCGGGACGAACACAAATTGGCTCCGCCCTTTTTATGACGAACAGCAACTTCTAATTGGTTGGTTATGTAGTCTGACGTCACATGCTCCGCCCTTTTCAACGTTGAACCACACAACAAACCAATTAGAAGTTGCTGGTCGTCATAAAAAAGGGCGGAGTCAACTTGTGTTCGTCCCGATTTCTAAATGCCTGTGTTAGTTATGGGGTTGTTAAATATTAAAGGATGTTTTTGATTCCCCTTTTTTGTCTAATTGTTAGAATGAAATGTTTTAACTGAATTCTTATAAGATTCATTTTTTATTTAATAGAAGTTATTTAGATAGATAAACCATGTGTGTGTTGTTCCTATATTTCCGTAGCCACTTACTGCACAGTTATTATTAAAGACAATGTTGTGGCAGTGTTACAGTTTTAATTTAGAGAATGCGCATATTTCTTTTACTTGCTTCACACTATATTAAATAAAATGCCTTATTTGTATTTCAATTTTTTATGGTTTTAATAGAGAGAAAAGAAATAAGCAGGATGTGTTATGTGGGTGGTAGTAGTAGTAAATTTAATTAACTATTTTCCTGAGTGTTTTGTAATTAAGGCTGCTTCTCAATTACATACTTTCATTGTGTTAGCTTTTTTTTAAATGTATTGGATTTTTTTTTTCTTCTTCTCAAATCATAATAAGAACAAAAAATGTGAAAGTGAGAGAGAGAGGCAACAATGTATATTAACATAATTTCCAATACAAGTGGAAAAAAATGTTTTGACGTAATTTCTATGAAATAAAATATGCACAAAAATAATAGAGGTTTTATTTTTGAGTATACATTGTAAATGCAGAATTATTATATACAGGCATACAGATTAAGCCCCGTCTATCTTTCGTTCCGTCAGTAACGCTGTACAAACAAGGACAAAAACCTTGAAGCACGTCGGAATTTATATAAATTTAAATGAATGAACCGCTTTTTTCTCAAGGTTAACTATATGTTGCACTCTCCCCATCCAAGAACCCCATGATATTAAATTGGAGAGGGGAAAAGGTTGAAAAGTGTAGAAGAGGGGGGGGAGAGAAACGTGGAGGAGGAAAAAAGGGAGAGGGGAAACTGAAATTGAAATGAAAGGAGTATAAAAAGAAACAAACGACGCGCATGCGCACGCCAGAGAAAATGAAAAACTCATTTTCTCTTTCAAATATAATAAAAGGGGAGGGGATAATAGTAGTAAAATTAAACTAGAATTTATCACAGGTAATTGTGCCCAGCATTAGAATTTCTTTTCCTCCGCCCTTTCATGAACGTCATCAATTTCTAATTGGGTTTGTTACTTGGTCTGATGTCATAAAAGGGCGGAGGAAAAGGAATTCTAATGCTGGGCACAATTGCCAGTGAATTTTGCTCCCGTCATTTATGACGGGTTACCCCACTAGTTTTAGATATACGGGGCAAAAAAATATTTTACAGTAAGACTTGTAATCTGCTAAGTTAGATTATTCAGCTTATTTCGAGTAATTTTAATAAGAAATTAAAAGTTTATTAAAAACTAGAAAAGTAAATGAATGAGCTAAGGCATAGATCCCCCACATGCTGAGAAGAAAGAAAAAAAAAACCCCAACTGAAAAAGGAATTTATCTAATTTAAATCATTTCTATTTATTTGGCAGAAAAGTAGGCTGAAAAGTCAAGATTGTTTCTAGTCTGAAATCCGAAATCACATGTTATCAGTCAATAGGAAGGGGTGCCCTTCAGATGCATCATAACTCCTCCATTAATGTTCTTTTATTCATGTTCTGTAAAACTTAAGAATATCTCTTAATGTTTTTTTTTTCTGTTTCAATGCAATGAAAAGCCTTCAACGCTAAAGAAAGCAGAAATGTAGCAGAAACGCTTGTTGGCGTAATAATTCACATATGAAAGCAACAGTCTACTTTGATATGATTACGGAATACATGTATTTGAATAGGGAATTAAAAGTAACGTGAGGTGACAACATCAGCTTCTGAGTAAATAAGTAGACTTTTGTTTTTTTGTTGCCAATGTCTGTTGTTTGGTGGCGCCTTTAACTGATGAAGTCCATTTATGAAAAGTCATTTGCTTTTTAATATTTGTAATTATATTTTAATGCCCTAATCACTGGTTTAGTCTTTTTTTTTTAAAGAAAAATAAGGGTTTTTGTAGATTTGTTTCAAGAGTGTGTGATTCTTCCCTTAGGCCTTGTTTCCACTGGGGTGAAAATTTGAACTTTTTGAAAATTTCAACTGGTGAAAAATGGAAGAAACTTGCCCCCCCCCCCGGCCTATACACTATCATAGGCAAAGGCCACGTTTGTTCAAATTTTTCACAAGTTAAAAATTTCAAAAAAGTTCAAATTTTTACCTCAATGGAAACAAGGCTTCTTAAAGTTGTTTCTGAATATTCAGGGTGAACAATCACTTTGAAGTGGTTTACAAAACATGAAAACGTAGTGTGTTCACACAACAATGTACATTATAAAATTGATAAAGAAAATAAAATGTGTGAACACACAAACTGTTGCCCAATTAATCACTTGCCACTTTTGAATATTAATCGAGACACATTTTGTGTGTTTGTGATAAATTTAGAAATCGGTCACTTGACAAGCTAGAATTTAATTAGGCCCACACCTCAAAAAAAAATTTTTTTTGTAAAAAGTGTGGACTCAGAAATATTAATTTAAAAAAAATGCGTGTCTTGGCTGTGTGTTTATTTATGTATTACGATTATTATAATTCTCTCTTCGAATTGCGATTTTTACGTGATTGGCAACTTTCCAAGGCGATTTTATGTTTTTTTCTGCACTCCACCTACCCCGTTAGACTTATAATATAGATTTGTACGAACGGGCTATTGGGAGGGAGGGAGGGAGGGGCGAATGAAATGATGATGATGATGGTGAAACATCATAATATGAATTACTACTGAGAGTCATCACATTAAAGTTACACTTAAAAAGCATTTGACCTTTTCAAAGGATTTTATTGAACAGGCATTTAGAAATCGGGACGAACACAAGTTAGCTCCGCCCTTTTTATGACGACCGGCAACTTCTAATTGGTTTGTTGTGTGGTTCGACGTTGAAAAAAGGGCGGAGCATGTGACGTCAGACTATATAACCAACCAATCAGAAGTTGCGTTCGTCATAAAAAGGGTGGAGCCAACTTGTGTTCGTCCCGATTTCTAAATGCGTGTTTTTATTTATATTTGTCTACATGTGGGGGCCTTTTTATCGAACGGATTGGTCCCATCCTGCAGCTTTTTTTTTCGATTTTTCTGAGCTGCTGACCGAGTCTCGTTGTGTGCTGACTAATTTTGCTACAATGTGAAGCCAAAAATAAATATGGCCCTATGAACTGTTAGGTTGAGAATAGTTATTTCAGAATAGAAAGCGCTTTGGAAATTCCTGAATAATTTAAGAGATATATTGTGTAATGTAAGTTAATTGTAACTAAAGCTGGGTTCACATTACTACGCAAATTGTAGTATAAGAATTACTGCACATTGCAGTAATTGCAACATATTTGTATGTTGTGGATAAAACTTGCAATTTGACGTGCAACTCATGAGCTTGTATTGTGATTTGACATTAAACTTGATGAAACTTTTTTTTAAACTTGTGTGACACCCTGTATATACAGCGTTGTAAAACACCCTGCAGAAATTTCTTTCTGACAGTAAGGCACCCCTTGGAGTACAGATGTTCAGACTTGGGTGGCCTGAGTTCTATGCGGATTCTTGGAACCCAGTCAGAACGTGAGAAATTGGGAAGAATCCCAAAAATACCTTTCCATATAAGGTATTGTTCTCGGCCCGGGGCAGTGATTGGCCCAGTTGGTCAATCATCAAGCCCTGAGGTGACAGGAGCCCCTCCCCAGAGACAGAACGAGTGTGCTGCGCGACTTGAGTGTGAGGACAGTCAGTTTTTGACAGTTGAAGAGTTCTAACTCAGAGTACAAGTGCAATTTAAAAGAGTACGATAATAGAAAATATATCGAAGTAAAGAGTTTCCAGATTTTATTTACGCAAAATTGTGTAAGTTGTAGTCATTTTTGGTGGTAGAAACCCCAGCAAATAAGGTACCAACAGAGGTGCTCAGACCCGGTTTGAGTCCCTCTGCTTGGGTCCTCCAAGGGACTATAACAACGGAAAGAAAAGCGCCATCGGCATCGTCACGTACTATACAAAAGATTCCTGAGAAAACGGTCTTTTTGTGGGCCGTTGCCAGGCCGGACCAGTAAATGTCACGGCCGGTAAAATCAACCCCAAGAGTAGAGGCTGGCCCGCCAACAACAGAGTCGGCACCGGCGCCATCGATCCAGCAAAGAGGCCGAAACGGTGGCGCCAAAGGGCCAGCGACGTCACATATGTGAGATTCAGTCTGAAGAAATTGCACAGAATAAACTTTTTAAGATACTTGTCATAAATAGCCAATAAGAAATAAACTAGAAATGACATTTTCCACCATATTCACAACAGTGTATACGTGGATAAGCAGCCTGCCTATGATAGCTCCCTCTAATGGTAAACTCGCACAATAAACTAGAGAGGGTCATCTCAACTCACTGCTAATTCCACTGAAAGCTAAGCATCAGAGTTTAGTAAATGCTACAACCTTGTTTAGTCTCGTCTAACCTCATTAGGAATATGAAAGTTAATGAGTTTAGCTTTACCTTTGACTTAGCAATCATTAAGTATACCAGTCTGAGTCTTAACAGCTTAACGGCTCTTGTCCTCAGAAAACCTTAAGTTAAATTTAATGATGTGACAACTTGGCACCATCTGTTTTGCTTTTTGGTTCCTTACTAGTAAACCCGTCGTGCAACTTGCATGAAAGAAAAGAGACTATAACAAAATTAGACTAGGATGGTAAAAGCAATAGAATTCTTTCGCACGAGGATTTCATGCATGAAAATAAAACTTGTATTTCGGGGGTTCTTAATTTTCTGACAATGCATTATTTCAGCTGCACCAGAACACATTGCAATTGTTATTGGATTTATATCTTCGGGTTTGACAATGCATTTCAATTTCACATGCTTGCAATGGAACTCTCTTGTACATTTGCCACAGGCTGCTTGCGGAGTAATTTTTCAAACTCATATTCAAATTAGATGTGTGTACATGGCGTCTAACAATATAATATGCACAGACACCATAATGGTTCACCTATATAATGCAAAGAAACCCCCAACCGGTGCTTCATATTATCAGGTTTGGTTACTTTCAGGTGGGACTCAAGAGGTTTTTTTTTTTACTACTTTTGCTATTTTTTCCGCGATTTTTCTCTAGTGTTTTCAGGTAGATCAGTTGGAAACCTTTAATTTTTTGACTGTATAAACATTTTGTTTCATTGGCGCAATACTCTATTATGAGTGGATTTTTCCCCCAATTCAAACTTTGTAGATTGGCGGCGAATTGGGAAATGAAAAATTGACTGCATTCGATTGCATGCGTTGATTAGGTTGGGGGTCACTACAGCTACTAGGAGGAGAACAGCTACTTGGGTCACTACAGCTACCAAAAAATAAATAACCCTTTCTCTCTAACCTAACCGAACCTTACCTAACCTAACTTAATGAAACCTAACCGAACCTTACCTAACCTAATCAAACCTTACCTAACCGAACCTAACCTAACCTAACCGAACCTCCCCTAACCGAACTGAACCTTACCTAACCTAACCGAACCTCCCCTAACCGAACTGAACCTTACCTAACCTAACCTAACCGAACCTCCCCTAACCGAACCGAACCTTACCTAACCTAACTTAATGAAACCTAACCGAACCTTACCTAACCTAACCGAACCTTACCTAACCTAACCGAACCTAACCTAACCGAACCTAACCTAACCGAACCTTACCTAACCTAACCAAACATTACCTAACCTAACCGAACCTAACCTAACCTAACCAAACATTAGCTAACCTAACCGAACCTAACCTAACCTAACCGAACCTCCCCTAACCGAACCGAACCTTACCTAACCTAACCGAACCGAACCTTACCTAACCTAACCTAACCTAACCGAACCGAACCTTACCTAACCGAACCTTACCTAACCGAACCTTACCTAACCTAACCGAACCTTACCTAACCTAACCGAACCTTACCTAACCGAACCTTACCTGACCGAACCTTACCTAATGAAACCGAATCTAACCTAAACTAAACTTAATTACTCAAGTAGCTGTAGTGACCGTGTATTGACAAATAAAAAGGCTTATATTTTTTTGGTAGCTGTTGTGGCCCTGGTAGATGTAATGAGCCAGTCCCGTTGATTACATTCTATTGCCATATTGCAATTACCCAAATAGAAAATTTGATAATGCTCAATATAATCATGATTTTGTGTGCTCTTCACAGAGATTGCAAGGTTGCAACCCCCATTAAAACAATTAATAATAAAACACTTGTCTATATTGCAACATTGTTGTATTGTTGACTGGTCATTATTTGTGTGATGGCCATTAAATTAAGATCAATGTTTACTTATTGGATCTTCACTCTTAAATATCATGTTTGAGCTTCATCATTGAAGTTGGTTGTGTTATTTATTTATTTTTTTTTTCAGTTTGAGTTTCCAAACGCAAAATGGTGATCAGGCACGTCATCATTAAGGGAGGGAGGTGTATTCATATTTGTTAGGTTGTTTTCTTGCAACCTATATGATTGATGATGGGCGGCTGGCTATTTCACTGTTTATTCAGGCTCCTTTCTCCCCATTTCCCTCCCCATCATTTCCCCTCCATTTTTTCTCATTGCGTTTTTTCTTTTGCTTTTTCTGAATGCAAAATCGAATTTTTAATCGAGGATATTTTTATGCTTTGAAAACATGTTTCAGTTCAATGCCAAACAAATTATTAGGTGGATTTCGTGTTTCAATAAATGCATAAAATGAAGCATACCCTTGTAGGTGTGTTTCTTGTAAACCATATTGCAAAATACTTTAGTAAAAGTAATGAATTGCCATAATTAAATTACTTTTTTTTAAGCAGTTAGTAATTTAAAATATCATTACTTTTGAAACTTATTGTAATTATAATTAATTTCCTTTTCTAACAGAAAATAGAATCACTTTTTAATTATTTCTCATATTTTTTAAACTGTTTTCTGTTCTCAAACTGCTCGGAACTTGAGTTAACTATTTTTAACTAGTGGGGTAACCCGTCAAAAAATGACAGGAGCCAAATTCACAGGTAATTGTGCCCAGCATTAGAATTTCTTTTCCTCCGCCCTTTTTATGACGCCAGACCACGTAACAAACCAATTAGAAATTGAAAAGGACGGAGCATGTAACATCAGATCAAGTAATAAACCAATTAGAAATTGTTGACGTTCATCAAAGGGCGGAGCAAAAGAAATTCTAATGCTGGGCACAATTGCCCGTGATAAATTCTAGTTTAATTTTGCTACTCGTATCTCCTCCCCTTATTATATTTGAAAGAGAAAATGAGTTTTTCATTTTCTTTGGTGTGCTCATGCGCATCGTTTTTTCTTCTTCTTTTTTTACTCCTTTCATTTCAATTTCAGTAACCCCCTCCCACTTTTTCCCCATCCATGTTTCTCTCTCTCCTCCCCCCTCTACACTTTCCAACCTTTTTCCCCATCTTCAATTGAATATCATGGGGTTCTTGGATGGGAAGAGTTCAACATATAGTTGACCTTGAGAAAAAAAAAAGCTGTTCATTTATTAATTTAAATTTATATAAATTCCAATGTGCTTCAAGGTTTTTGTAGTGTTATATCCACTCACACACACACACACACAGAGACCTGGCTTAATATATATATATATATAATAATTATTGCCAAGTTTTTCTCTATTTTATAAATTACAAGAAACTATAATAAGCTTCATACATGAGCCTAATAAAGATTGATTATTTATTAATAATTTGAAGTGCAAATATTTAAATTAAAGTGCAATTAAATGCAATACATTTATGAAAAATGGTGGCTGTAGGTTCAAAATTAATAAAAATTCAGGCATTTCGGACTTCTTCCAGGAATTTATAAAGAAAATTTATTTTATTTTATATTATTGATTGATATATCAATAGCGATAAATTAATCAACCATTGTTATGCTGGTTTTAAATTGATAAGCGACCATCAAACTGCATTTTCTGCACACACAAAAATTACTTCATTTGAGTCTTTATAAGTCACTGCTAGATGCTAGTGTCGCGTCTAAATTCTAGCCTCTAACCAGGTTAGGCAACTGAGAAACGACTTTTTTTTTTTTCCTTTTTAAGAACAGTTTTGAGGGGGCGCACTCAAGATTTTTGCTTTCGGCATAAAAAATCTAGCTACGCCACTGGTTCAAGAGACATTTACACATTTTTAACCACCTTAAATATGTTTTATTTTTACCTTTTTATTCATTTCATTTCATTTCATGAAATGAAATGAAAAAAAAATACGTTTTATGTGGTTTTTCACTCCATGTTTACTATTAGATGATGGGACTTCTTTTTTTGCTTAAAAAGTTATTTTTTCTGTATATAAAAAATCAAAATAATGGATTTTTTCCACTCTTCTATTTTATCTTTTTTCATCATTCTATTCAGCCATAGTTTTCTGTTGCGGAAGGAATATTTTTTTTATGTATTTGATGGTTTTGCTTTGTTTGCTGTCAGCCAGGTGCTTTTTAAGTGTTTTGCTTGGTTGCTATATAACAGGGGTTGAGGGGTGTAAACCACCACCTTATGAAACATTCCTCCCATACATATATATATATATATATATATATATATATATATATATATATATATATATATATATATATATATGGATGTATACACAGTATTATATGTATATGTGGAAGAGACATTGAGTTTTCTCTATATTTGATGTGAGTGATGGGTAACGTGCCATATTATAACGCTTGATTCTTTTGTCAATATTGATGTTTCATCTTATGAAACGAAGAAGAAGAAAAAAAATCCCATTTCATGAAATGGATGAATCCATTGCCACACCTGATAAAAGTATCATAAAGGTATCATTTGGATGAATCCAAACAAGAAAAAAGATCAAGGGAGAGAGGGAGGAGGAGAAATAGGTGTTTTTTTTATATAAATTTCATCAAAAAGAAGAGTAGTAGAAAAAAAATCGATTACCACCCAAACAATATAACAACAGCATTAAAAGTAAATTTTAAAAAATCCTTAGGGAGGAAATATAGATTGAGAGAGAGAGAGAGACAGACAGAGAGAGAGAGAGAGAGAAAAAAAAGGGTAGAGAGATGAGAGAGAGAGAAAAAGACAGAGTGAAGGATTCTTTTTCTTCATTTACTTTCTCTTTTCTGTCATATCAATCTTTGTGACGTCATAATAAGAACCCATATTTATCTTAATTATCCCAAAGAACATTTATGGTTCATTATTATTATTTCTCTCTCTCTCTCTCTCTCTCTCTCTCTCTCTCTCTCTCTCTCTCTCTCTCTCTCTCTCTCTCTCTCTCCTCTCATTTCTTGGTTTTACTGCTCATAAATAATACTATGAACTGTTTTTTTACTCTTATTTTGTTAATTACTATGAATTTTAATTCAGATGCATAATTTCTAGGAAAATTGCATAACCACTTTAAAAAAAAATTAACTTAACTAAACATTGCTTAAAGTAAAGCTAAGCTTTAAAACATGACGCAGTGCAAAACTTTCTCTACAATTCGTCCCAAAAACAATGCTCCAATCAAAAGTAAAAGTATAAAAAAAGTAAAAGTTCAATTCAATTCATCTCAAGGTGGGTCATTCACGGGTCGGATTTATTGAAATCAACAGTGTCAGTGTCAATTTTTTTTTGCATTGGAGACAAGTCAATCCTAATACCCTAGTACACACCTGATAATTTAAATGCATTTAAATAATGTGTTCTACAGAGCCCCGTGAAGGCAAACAAACAACATGTTGTCGAATTCAATTTATTCAGTTAATAATCGGAAAATAATGACGGAAGCCAAATTCACAGGCAATTGTGCCCAGCATTAGAATTTCTTTTCCTCCGCCCTTTTATGACGTCAGACCAAGTAATAAACCAATTAGAAATTGATGACGTTCATAAAAGGGCGGCTCAAAAGAAATTCTAATGCTGGGCACAATTGCCTGTGATAAATTCTAGTTTAATTTTGCTACTGTTATCCCCTCCTTTTTTATATATTTGAAAGAGGAAATGAGCTTTTCATTTTCTCTGGTGTGCGCATGCGCGTCGTTCCTTCTTTTTACTCCTTTTATTTCAATTTCAGTTTCCTCCTCCCCCTTTCTTCCCCCTTCACATTTCTCTCTCACTCCTCCTACCCTTTCCAATCTTTTCCCCCCTCTTCAATTTAATATCATGGGGTTCTTGGATGAGGAGAGCGCAAGTAATCTTGACCTTGAGAAAAAAGCGGTTCATTTATTCATTTAAATTTATATAAATTCCGACGTGCTTCAAGGTTATATATATATATATATAATATATAGAAACTATTGACAAAATATTTATTATTTCAATTTAAAATGTTGATAATAAAGTCAATTTTTATTTGATTTGTCCTTAACTAGATTCCGTATAATTCACCTAAACACATTTAAATGGAATTCATTTAACTTATGTGTGTACCAGGTATAAGGGCGCCCAGCAAGTGTTATAGACTAAATTTAAAATTACTGCATTAGGGCAGAACGTCACAAAAATAAAAGCATTTCTCAGTAGTTTGGCGTTTATTCTATTTTTTCGCTTATTCCAATTGGCGTTTATTTAGTTTGGCGCTTGTTCAGCATCACTAAGCAAATCACCAATTTTTGGCGCCCCTAAGCTTTCAGCGCATATGTGCGGCAGGTGCCGCAATCGCATGGCCCTAATTGTTACAGCTCTTGTGCGTTTTATAAATTGTCAATTAATAATGAAAATTAATACTCTCATTATTATATATTTAATGGTGGTGTTAAAATTTTATGCTCAAACATAATAGAGAGCTTTATTTAAATTTTTATGACTCATTTTTTTTTTTAGAAATTCACAGGTTTTTTTAATTTGCTTTATGAAAAAAACAAAAACAGATGTTATTGTTTTATTAAATTTTGTTGTCAAATGAATGCCTATAATTTTTGCATAAAAATTACATTTATTGATTTTGTTTCTTAGTGGAAATATAATATTCCAAAGTTTTAGGTTTTTTTTTTAAATATTTGTTGTTTCTTAATTAATAATTATGTTTTGAGGGTTTTATGGAGATGAGGTCAATGACGCAACCAGCTTATCGCTGGTTTCTATATTAATGAGGTGTCTTAATTAGCTGCACATCTTTTTTTTTACTGTAATTTTATTTAGAGATATTTTACATTAAAAGAGAGAGAGAGAGCGAGAGAGTGTGAGAGAGAGAGAGAGAGAGCGCGAGAGAGAGAGCGCGAGAGAGAGTTCATTGTGCGTTGTTTTCTCAGATTTAATAATTTATATTCCTGGCTTTCATTTTAATGTTTCCATTACGGAAGTGCAAGTTAGTGGATGCGGTAGAGCCGTAAAGGTGTGGGTGGGGATGAAGTTGGATTCTTAAACTTCAGAGTGGGTTCCTTTGCCTTTAGCTAAATGTGGTCTCTTGTTGAAACAATTTCTGTAACAAATTGAAGACAACCAGAATAGATCCACGTCCATCTTGTTGTTTTGAGCAGACGACAACGAGACAAATGAGTGTTCTTATATGGTGTTACTAAAACTGCAAGAAATCGCTTCACAATCGCTCAATTAAAATACATTAAAGTGCAAAATTTAATAAAAAGTATTGTTCTTCATGTGCTCAATTTATATAATTTTTTAAAAGGTCCTTCTATTTTTAAACAAGGTTCAAAGTCGTTCGTTTTTTTAACCCCATGTTAAATCCCATTGGCCCCAAAACCGTCCCACAAACATTTGAAAAACTCTCGTTAAAAACGATTTAGAACAATAACAAAATAATTAGCACATATAGTCATGTATTGGCTTCACGATGTTTCCTTTTTATAAATTTTGAAAAGGTTCTTCTATTTTTTAATAACGTTTAAAATCGTACGTTTTTTAACTCCATGTTAAGTCCCATAGGACTAAAACGCCGTCCAACAAAAGTTAAGAGAACTCTTATTAAAAATGATTTAGAGCAATCAGAAAAATTAGCACGTACTTACACGTGTTTATTGCCTTCAGGATTATTCCTTTTTCTAAATTTTAAAAGGGCTTCCTATTTTTAAATTATATTTAAAATCTTACGTTTTTTTAACTATGTTAAGTCGCATAGAAGCGAAAAACCGTCACCCAAACATTTGAAGAACTCCCATTAAAACGACTTAGAGCAATCACACAAAAATTGGCACGTGCAGTAATCTATTGGCTTCATCATGTTTTCTTTCTATAAGATTAGCACGCGAAATTATTTTTCTATTAATTATTATGTGACTTCGAACCGGGAGAAAAAACGTTAAAAACCGTCTTTCAATCAACAACGATCGCAGCGCCTACATTCGGAGAAATTTTGAAATAAACGCTATATCTAGGCTCTTAAAGGTGGTTTTAGACTTTAAACGATTTTCATGTTGATATCTTTCAAAATAAGCTTTTTATGTGTTTTATTTTTTGGCCATAAAAGATTTTATTTTGAAATATGTTAACGTGAAATTAGTATGACGGGATTCAGCTACCGTTCTAGTTTCTAAACACACTTTAGTTTATCTTTAAGACTAGACTGTATATTTGCTTTTTACAGCTTTAAAGCTAAGCTTTGCATTACTTTTTGTAGCTTTTCCCTATTACTGCTTTCTGCAGCTTTAAAAGCTAAGCTTTGTTGGCTGCTTACTTTTTTAAGCTTTCATTAGGTTTGATATTTGAAGGCATGTCGTTGTATTGAAATCAGTGGCGTAGCTAGGCTTGGTTGCGCCCCCCCCCCCGCCGCGTAAAACTTTGCGCCCCCCCCCCCCGGGCTGCTTAAAACGTTGCGCTCCCTTTAAGTCCCCCTCCACTTAGCCTCATACTGGGGGAGGTGCTATTTTGATGAACGGCGGATTAGTAAGAACAGTCGGAAGGTTAGGTTTAGTAAAATGAAGCTTGTTGCAGGGGGCCTGGGGGGCGCAGCCCCCCATTTTTTTAGCGTTATTAAATCAAATTTGTACATTTTTCCGACCGTTCCTCCCATTGAACAAATTACAGAACAGTCGGAACAATGGACTAATTTGATTTAATAATTCTTTAAAAAAGAGTCGGGGTCTGCGCCCCCAGACCCCCTGCAACAACTTAATTTTACTAAACCAAACCTTCGGACTGCTCCTACTATTTTTCCGACTGTTCGTACCGTTTTTCGGACCTTTCCGCTGTTCATCAAAATAGTACCCCCTATAAAAATTTCTAAGCACAATAAACGAAATGGAAGTCGATTTATATTTGAAAATAACTGAATAAATTAAGCGAGTGATTCGGAATCACTTGCTTAATTTATTCAATTATTTTTGAAAATGCATCGACTTTCATTTTGTTTTTTGCGCCCCCAAACTTCCTGCGCCCCCCCCCCCCGCAGTTGCAGGTCTGGTGGGTCCCTAGCTACGCCACTGCCCGCCCTTCCCATGAATATTTACTAGTGCAACTATGTAGTTTTTAAAAGTAAATATTAAATGAAAGTCGATTTATTTTCGAAAATAAATCGACTTTCATTTTGTTTTTTGCGCCCCAAACCTGCTGCGCCCCCCCCCCCCCCGCAGTTGCGGGTCCTGCGGGTGCCTAGCTACGCCAGTGATTGAAATAGTTAACTAACCAATCAGATTTCATAGAAGCTACGTATCACTTTTTGAACAGGCTAGAAATTATATTTTGTGACGCAAAGGAAAGCTTTATATTATAGCTGCAGAATTAACCAGAGGTGGAAAATCAAGCTGTTCATAAAACATTCTTAAAATGGTTTATGGAACAGCTGATTTTTGAAAGAGCAAAATTAAGAGAACTTTGCATTGCATTTTGCATCTGAAAGCCAGAATAAGCTGAATAACCCGAGTTCGAAGGGGCGTTTACATTTTTAAAACCATCTTAATTGACAATTTAGAGCTCATATGAGTTTCAGTCATCCATTTTAAAGCTATTTTAAAATGTACAACCAACGTATACGACGAGCTCATAATAACTAACACAAAATGAACTTCCAACTTGGAACTTTTATTTGCAATTGTGTTTTTTTTTTAATAAGTACAAAGGGTTTGAATGAAAATGAGGGTTGTAGTCATTTGATGTTTTGTGTGTCTGCATAATTCTTGCATTAAATGTCTCATTTACTTTAATGACACTTTAGAAATGACACACACAAAAAAAAACTTTGCTCTTTTACGAGCTTCAACATCAATGTGTTGCGGTTATTTAAAACCTCCATAGTTTCATTCCACAAAAAGTTTTAATTTGGACTTCCTTGTGTATATATTAGTGTCGTATTTATGTTGACAGTCTCTGACTTCCTTACAAATGTAGAAATGTGTCACAGAAATCATTAGATTAAGCCTCGTCCACATTAAAATAACCTCAGTCCTGGATACAGGCATTTAGAAATCGGGACGAACACAAGTTGGCTCCGCCCTTTTTATGACGGCCGGCAACTTCTAATTGGTTTGTTGTGTGGTTCGACGTTGAAAAAAGGGCGGAGCATGTGACGTAGACTACATAACCAACCAATTAGAAGTTGTCGGTCGTCATAAACAGGGCGGAGCCAACTTGTGTTTGTCCCGATTTCTAATTGCCTGTGTTTTTAAGGGTTGGTTTATACTC
This sequence comes from Brachycybe producta, assembly GCA_036925085.1. Taxonomy (NCBI): domain Eukaryota; kingdom Metazoa; phylum Arthropoda; class Diplopoda; order Playtdesmida; family Andrognathidae; genus Brachycybe; species Brachycybe producta. The sequence continues at coordinate 8,520,579 of JAUPFP010000006.1, read as the reverse complement.
CCTTGCTAAACAGCAAAGCAGCCTGCGAAGCTTCAAAAATGACGTCAGAGCTTCAGGTTTTTGCCTTCGCTAGAACATGAAGCTAGCTTTGAAATTGTTCAACTTTTTAAAGTTTAGCAATTCAAAGCACCCATGAACAAGTCACACCTGTTTTTCTTCCAGAAGGGGAAGGGTTCTATTGTTTTATGTATCTGTTTTATAGCAGGGTATAAAGGTTAGAAAATATTGTGAAGTTTGCAAGACCACATGTTTCTATAAACAAAAGCTAAGCTTTGGGGAGCTAATTTTTAGGAGCTTCAAAGCTTCCATATCTTAGCAAAGTTTGGAGTATAAACCTATAAACCTACCCTAAGGCGTGTCAGGAGTACGCGTTAAGTGTAAACACCTCTCGAACTCAAGTCTATTTTTCAGGAGCAAAATTAAGAGAAACTAGAAAGTGTCTTAGAAACTAGAAGGGTAGCTCAATCACTTCAAGGCCTGATCTTCATATATGCTTTGTTGCAACTTTAAAGCAACGAAGTCAATAATGCGTATTTATCTGTTGCAAATATCAAACCAAAATGGAAGCTTCAAAAAGCAAGCTGTCAGCAGTTTGCTTTTTAAAAACGCATTAAAAATGCACATAATATAGATAGGCCTATAGGCAGTAATTTGAAAAGCGACAAAAAATCAATGCAAAGCTTAGCTTGATGATTATTTTGAAAATACCAACAGGAAAATTCTATTAAGTAATTGAAGTTACCCTTCTAGTTTCTTAACAGTTTCAAAATATTTAGGATATTTGGACGTTAGAATACTGTATCGAATGCAACATAAATGTCTCCACTTGTTGCAGTTTGTCTTGATGGTATTTTAAGATGGTTTATGAACGAGCTGATTCTCGAACTCTTGATTATTGACTATTGATTATTAGAACGTGTTATAAAAACTAGAAGGTTAATTCAATAACCTGAGTTTTTTTTTTCATGTTTATATCTTTCAAAATAAACGTTTTATAGAGAAAATTCTTAAAAAAAATTATCATCCGCTTAAAGTTGAGTCGTTTTCAAATTTACATAAAAGGAAGCTTATGTTGAAAGATATCAACATGAAAATACCCTTAAGTGATTGAGCTATCATTCTCTTCATTTTGCACCTGAGTAACCAGAATGATCAGAGTTCTAGAGGCGTTTTACGCTTTAAAACCAGTTTAAGTCTTAAAATTTGGGCAAGTAGGATGGTGCTTTATGTCAGTAGATATAAACAAGAAAATTAAACAAAAAAAAATGTTTTTCGCTCTTATAAAAAAAAGGGTCTAAAAAGTAAAACAAGATGTAATCGTGTCTTGCGTTGTTGGTGTAGGTGGTTAGTGTCTCAGGCTTTCTGAGCCCATGGAAAACTTGGTCATGGGTTCATTCCCCGTGTAGTTTGAATTTATTTTCAAATACTTCAGAATGTGGTGGTGGACAAACAAACAAACTATGAAGTTAAATAAAAGCGAGTAAAAATTATGAAGAGAAATAAAAGCGAGTAAAAATTAAGAAGTTAAATAAAAGCGAGTAAAAATTATGAAGATAAATAAAAGCGATTAATAAATAATAAAAAGTAATTGAGTAATGAAAAAGTACTTCCTTGAAATAAGCAAAATTGATTGGTTAAATCAGTTTCGGTAGTTTTTCTTTAATAGTGATGCCGTAATTAAACTGCATTAGAATAAAAATAATAAATAATAAATTAGAAAATAAGATTGTCAATTTATCCAGTTTAATTAATCGTTTATAAATCTCAATACTTTTTTTTTTTCCATTTCTTACAGTTAGTTACCCAGCAACGCTCATATCATCCCTTTTAAAGTTAGTTGCTAAATAAAATACAGACAAAAGTGTTTCAGAGACATATTTATCTATAATAAGATTTGACATATATCTTAATTTCTCAAAAGATGTCAGATCCTAGATACATATGAATTATGCCTTTGATGTGTTACTGTGCCTTATTATGAAAAACATCATCTTAACAAGTGATGAAATTCTTAAGATTTGTCATATTTAAGAATATTGACTCTCATCACTGCCATCAACAAATTTGCCTTACTATTTATTTTACTAATACAGGGTGGCCCAAATGTCATCACACGATTTGAAAATGCCGCCATTCTGTTTTTAAACTGTTATCTGTCTTAATTTTGTTTACAGTTGTGTAGCACAGTAGTGCTAAATCCACACTAGGCTGGTTTACAAGCTGCTGGTTGCTGCTGGCTATTAACAGCAACAGCAAGCAGCGGCTGCTTTCGGTTCACACTTGTCCAGTCACTGCTGGGATTAGCAGCGCAAGTCATCCAGTCACCGTCTTGCAAAAACACAAAATCTAACAACCAACTCAAGCAGTGGAGTTTCAACTGCCCACTAGTGCCACTACCAGCGACAAAGGGTTCACACTAGCTGGTAGCAGCAGGAAGGGAGTCACATGACCAGCTGGTAGCTGCTAAAGTTGAACATGTCCAACTTCACCAGCCGCTGTTAAAATCACTAGTGTGCTGGAGAAAGCAGCTGCTAGTAGCAGTTCAGACTATGCTGCTAGAGTGCTACAACGAGCAACAAGCAGCTGATAAACCAGCCTAGCGTGAATGAGCCATTAGGAACAAATATATAAGCCACATGCACTTGCGGAAATTGTGACTATTTTTATTCAAAACATTTTGTCTTACGTTTTGGTGACATGCACTATGGCCACCCAGATCACCCGATTTAACAGCCCCAAACTTCTTTATGTGGGGTCATTTGAAATGCAAAGTGTATGCTAACAAGTCGCAAACACCGGAACAGCTCAAAAACAACATTAGCCAAGAAATCGAGACCACACGACCACAGCGACCAGAGGAGGCCCACTTTGCGGATATTATTTTTTTTGACATTGAGAATAAAAAAATCTAAAGACTAAATAAAAATATTTTTTTTTTAAAAAAAAAGTCCATTGTTTTTTTTTAAGTATTTTAAAAATTATAGGCACAAATAAATCAGATGATGACATATGGTCCACCCTGTTAATAGAAAGGGCAAGCAAAGATACCGAGAAAAAAAAACTTCTCTAAAAACGTGTAAAGATCAAAGTTTATTAGAATAACAAGTGTATGAGACAGGCAATTAGAAAACGGGATGAACAGAAGTTGGCTCCGCCTTTTTTATGACGAACGGCAACTTCTAATTGGTTGGTTGTGTAGTCTGACGTCACATGCTCCGCTCTTTTCAACGTCGAACCACACAACAAACCAATTGGAAGTTGCCGTTCGTCATAAAAAGGGCGGAGCCAACTTCTGTATGTCCGATTTCTAACTGCCTGTGTAAATGAGGGAGGTTATACAGCACCACTTATCCAGCTAGAAGTAGCAATGTATGTCCTCCATTTTCACATTCTTGTAATGTGAAAATGCATTTTCACATTCATAGAGTGGATAATGAAGAGTTGAGTCTAGATTGGGGGACATAATATTGACACTGAAGTAATTTAAGTAATTTAATTACATTTCAAAAATCTATCATTTCACTTGCAAGCAATGAATTTTTGAACTTGCAATTGACTCTACGCCCACACTGAATTGTCCTAACTTTTGTATCGCACAATTGCACTTAGGAAATGTAGACATTATTCCCTTGAAGACTTCATTTGGTAACATGTTGCATTATTTGCATAACTTCCCTAAAACATCTCTATTGCTTTCTCTTCCACATGCAATGAATTTTCGAAGTTGAGAATCTATAGAAAAACGTCAACCACGGCCTGAGCCCACTGTTCAAATGTGGCTACTGAAAAATGCTGTTAATTTTTATGGCTCACTTTCGTCACTTAAGAGTCTCTATTAAATAAAAATTGGTAAACTATTTTTGGGAGTGGATTTTTGAGGGGTAATATGGTCCCTCATCTTAAATCGAGTTGTTTAAGCCTGTAAAGCAGTCCACAGACCTGCAACTTGGTTGCCAACTTGTCATATTGCAAACAGTGTTGAAGGTCTGTGGTATGGTTGACGTTGCAATTTCAGGTTGCATCAACAGTAGATTTTTTGTGGGAGGAGCCTAATCTGTAGTGGGGTTGGCAACATGATTGGAAAAATTGGAAACATAAAAGAAAATGGCTACCATCCCAAATAATGAAGCGTGGAGAGAGTTTTTCGATGCATACGTTTCTGATGTTGCTGTAAAGGTTGCACTCGTCTGTGGCAAACAAGTTGGCAACCAAGTTTCAGGTCTGTGGCTGCTTAACTAGTATACAGGCAATTAGAAATCGGGACAAACAGAAGTTGGCTCCGCCCTTTTTAGGACGACTGGCAACTTCTAATTGGTTGGTTATGTAGTCTGACGTCACGTGCTCCGCCCTTTTCAACGTCGAACCACACAACAAACTAATTAGAAGTTGCCAATCGTCATAAAAAGGGCGGAGCCAACTTCTGTTTGTCCCGATTTCTAATTGCCTGTGAACTATTATTAATGCAAAAGGAGTGATGACTACTGTGATAAAGAATAAATAGGTGGTTACATGTTATTTTTAAAGCGCTCTATACATTAAGTATTCATAGTCTCTCTTATTATATATATAAAAAAAAATATTGACTAAAAATGGCCCATTTGTTTTTCAAAGCGATGAATCTTCCGTTTAGATAAAAAGTCGACTAACGGAACCGGGTCTAGGTTAAAAATGTAATTTACCTTCTAGCCTAGATTTCTTTTTTTTTTCTTTCTAGGTCTTGATTGACTGGCCCAGATAAAAAAAAACATGGCAGCTGTGATTTTTCTTCTTCATCATAAGATTACATTGTATGAAAACTAGAGAAGACAATAGAAAAAGGGGGGAAGTGTAACTTATTGATCTAGTCATTTTTCTTTTTTTTTTTTTTTTTTTTTGTGAAGCTTCGTTTTCTGATCTGGGTCACTTGTAAAGGGAAACATAAAACTCTTCTCTGTTTCTTTCATATCTGGGACTTTTTTTTTATTTTTCATAAATTTCAAGCTCATTTTCTATTCAGTAAAAAAAGCTCTGAATTTTGAAAGAAAATCTCTTTTGTGTTTGCATGAATTTTCATGTAATAAACCAAGTATCTTCTTCTTCTTCTTCTTCTTTTTTGTGTTGAAAGAGTACATCATAAGTTTAGTCATTTTCAAAATGTGGGACATACAAGTATTACTTGATGAATATAAAAACATTGTTAGAAAAATTCTACAAAGGAAAAACACATAATCAACCATAAAATTATAGTGAAGTAGTTTTATAATTTTAAGTGGCTCACTTGAGTTCTGAATTTGGGTTGTTGTTATGTGACGTTTTAGTCTAGATTATGTTGTAGGCCCTAGCCATCTTTTCAGCTCTGTATTTAAGCCGCTATTACACAAGCAACCTCCAATGCAATTCAACTTGCAATGCAACCTGTGATGTGACTTGCAACTAGAACTTTGTAATAAACTTCTATATCACACTATGCGCAACCTAGTTTGCCAATCAATTTTTCAAAACTTCGTTTATGTCAAGGGGGTCGACACGTTCGGGTGAATCTCGTACAGTATTCTGGAAGCCATTTTAACTTTTAATCCGCGTTTTACTGAATTTTAAAATTTTCAATTCTATTCTGGATATCCAGTTAAAATGCAGCTAAAAAGTAAAATGACATTCCCCATCCACACGATCGATCCGCTGTGAATCTTAGTGAAAATCGTACATGATTTTCTGTTCAATGTCTGCTCCCTTTGATTTGTGTGGCCATATTGTGATCAACTAACAGGAAGTTCATAAACCTGAAGTCATGAAACCGGGAATTCATTCAATGTTACTTATGTCAATTCCGACAAACGGCCTGATTGGTTGTTTGTCATTTACTTTTATCCAGTTGCATGTCATATTTGCACACTATAAACATTGAAGTTGCATGTCACATTGCAAGTTTTTTTGCATCAAAAGTTGCTAGTGTAATAGCGGCTTTAGAACACATTGCAATTGTTGTAGGGTTTTATAACTTTGCATTTTGAACCATGCATTTCACATCATGCTGCAATAGGACTCTTGTTCCTCTGTCAAAGGCTTTCGTGGGTTGCTTGTGGAGTCATTTTTCAAATTCTCTATCTAAGCTAATTTAAGAATTTCTCGAGAAAACACTATATGCTAATTTTTTTTTTTCTGTGGGAAGTTTTTCATGATTTTTGTGATCTATTTTTACGAAAATCAGTAAAAATTTACTGTTTTTTTTTGTGTCTTGCTTCTCTCTATGAAAGTTTAAATCGAGATCAATGTGTCATCATTAAGAATGACATCTATGAGTCTTATGATACGTGTGTTTGGGTATTTTTTTTTTGTTGTTGTCTCCCATTCATTTCTATGGATTTTTTTATGTTTCGGCAAGAATTTTTTTTTTTAAACAAGAGAAACAGATAACAAAAAAAGAAAAGTAATGGACATTTTTTTTGGGGCAATTCAAACAAATACTATTTTTTGGTTGTTGTTTTCTTCTAGATTTTAAATCACTGCTTATTGTAAAAGCTTACTTATAATAATAGCTGAAAGAAATGATTTGTATTTTGTTGTTTGTGCCTTGTTTTAAGTGTTTCCCGCGGTGTGATGTGATCGCCATTATTCAATACCCCAAAAAACAATACATTTTTGGGCGGTTTTTATCTGTAGCTTTCTCTGTATTATTTACTTTTCTTTGTAAAAAAAAAGTAGTAAGCCTAATCTCTTGTGATGGCTTAAAGGTAAAAAAAAGGAGTAGGAGGTTATTGGTCATTCTATCCTTTTGTCCATTGTGGTCAAGACTTAAATGTCAACAACATACAGTTGCTGTCAGCAAAGGGAAAAAGACAAGATTAGTTGCTATTGTTGCTCTGCTGTTCTTCTTCTTCTTCTTCTTCTTCTTCTTCTTCTTAATCTATTGGGAAATAGTGTTTCATTTGTGTTTCTTTCCTTTTTTTCGTGATCTAATGATGTTTAATGACAAACAAATAAATAAAAAACTAGAACACACAACATCTCAAGATTCTATTGACGCCATATATACAGAGTGCCCCACGAATAGACAAGCAATTAGAAATCGGGACGAGCATAAGTTGGCTCCGCCCTTTTTATGACGACCGGCAACTTCTAATTGGTTGGTTATGTAGTCTGACGTCACATGGTCCGCCCTTTTCAACCGTCGAACCACACAACAAACCAATTTGAAGTTGCCGGTCGTCATAAACAGGGCGGAACCAACTTCTGCTCGTCCCGATTTCTAATTGCCTGTCACGAACAGTTGACACATTAAACTTTTTTTTTTGCAAACAAACTTTGTTCATTGCTCATTATGTTAAAAAGTTTATGGATATCGTTTTGTGGATATCTTTAATTATGCGACGCCTGTCAGGGGGCGGACTGGCCTATCGGGGCTATCGGGCTTTTTTTTGCAATGGGCTGCTTAGTTTGAGGGTCGATTTTATGATCGATAAAAGTAATAAAATCGTACAAGAAAATGACACATTTTTTGGAGAAAAAAATAAATGAAAGTAGAAAAATATTTTAACAATCAAAAATAATTTTGTTTCGTTTATTCATATTTTTGTAAAAAAAAATTTCGCTCGCTACGCTTGCTTAAAGTGTGTGCAAGAGAAATTGACAGGTTTATTACCGGGCATGGGGCAAAAATAAAAATAGGACCAAGTGAAATTTTGATAAAAAAAAAATTACAATCACGTTTAAAGGGGATTGGAGCTCCATGCGTTTTTGGACTTTTTTTTAACTCCTTAGGGCCAGGCAAATAATCTTTCTCCCGGCGCAGAGGCGGATTTATCAATAGGCCGAGTAGGCAGGCAGCTGACTAGGAAGTATTTTTTTGCTTGCTTTGTTCTAGGATATGGAAGAGGCAGCACCATGGTCGCTGCCTATAGTTGTGCCAATATGGTAAATCCGTCAGTGCCCCGGCCCCCTTTTTTTCTCAGTCCCTCCCAGACACCCATACATAGTGGCAAGAGGGCACTTGTCATTTTTCCCCCCTAAAGTATTAATATAAAATTTTTATAATTTAAAAGTTCTAACTAGAAGTGTGTTGAGCCACTGTTCTATATGTGTGACATTAGAAAATGCTGTTATTTTTATGGTCTTTGCAAGAGTATTATCCAATTGACAGTTGCAATTTTATGCAAGAACGAGCATTATTATGTACGGGGAATAACTGCCAGAGACACAGACATTTAGAAATCGGGACAAACACAAGTTGGCTCCGCCCTTGTTATGACGAACGCAACTTCTAATTGGTTGGTTATGTAGTCTGACGTCACATGCTCCGCCCTTTTTTCAACGTTGAACCACACAACAAACCAATTAGAAGTTCCCGGTCGTCATAAAAAGGGCGGAGCCAACTTGTGTTCGTCCCGATTTCTAAATGCCAGTGCCGGAGGCCCGGAGACTAGCTGCAAAATTGGAAAAAATATGGAATAATGAAGTTTTTTTTTGTTTTCGACTTTGCAAATAAGTCCAACTATTTTTGTGCCACTTTGTAGAATATGCAATCTATTTGAAGTTGAGTCGTGTTTAAGGTGTTCCGAAGCATCTTCAAAATTATTTTTATTTCGATGCGCGGGCAGAAAACACATCTCAATTAAGGATGTTATTTATTGACGACAAAATTAAATTACATCCTTTCAAATTATCGACAATCATGCACACACACACACACACACACACATACACAACGACGATGATACAAATATTAATTATCGAAGTGGAGTACATGCTGATAAAAATGAGTACGTGCTCAATTTCTGTTTGAAGTTTTCATCTTTAAGATGTTTTAGGAACAACTGATTTTCGAACTGAGGGTTATTTTGAGTTTCAGAAGGGCGACGCTAGAGAAATTAATAGCGCTTTAGAAACTAGAAAGGTAGCCGATTCATTAAATAGTAATTTTCATGTTGATATCTTTGAAAATAAACTTTTTACAAGCAAAAATGAATAAATATTATTTGCTTAAAGTTGGATCATTTTTATAAATGGCATAAGAAGCTTATTTTAAATGGTTTTAGGGCAAATGTCCCTTTAGAGAAAATGGTTTTAGGACAAATGATTTTAGGGCAAATGGCTTTAGGGCAAGTGTCTTTAGGGGCAAATATCCCACACCCCTTATTAAGTACGTGTTTTCTACATGAGCAGGATACTTGAGCAATGAGCACATGCTCTCAGTTTTATTAATTCCACCCATTGGATGCATTTATTTACTCTGCTTTTTATCTGAAGTAGCTCTTCACCTTGAGTAAGAGTGCTTCCATCGCTAAAATATTATCCAAACTCCATAACTTGTTATAATCCATTTGATCACTCAGAAAACGAGAAAAAGCAAGGATTGCACCCACAACTGGCAAATTAGTTCAATTAGTATTGACGCGGCTGTAAAGTCATTATCTCTTCGTTACTATATTCCAATGAAGAAAACCAATTTGTCAGTTGTGGGTGCAATCATGGCTTTTTTTTTTCTCTTTTTCTGAGCGTTCAAAATGAGATACAACAAATTATGGAGGTAAGTAATTTTTTTCTTAATTATGAGATATGTTTTTATTGTAATTAAGACCTTAAAATTATTTTTTAAAGCAGTTTTTTTAAGCGACTTCTTAGCGATGCAAGCGTCCCTTTTCACTTAAGGAATTTGCTCAAAATAGAACCGATTTTGAAACAGCCACAAATCAGGCTCCATTAAAAGCTATACATTGTTGAAACTTTATACATTTATTGAACAAGTAGATATAGATTTAAGATGCCGGTACAGTGAGCTAAATTTTAGCTTTTCACTTTTAGAGTGAGCCAAAAATAGCACCTCAAGGTCTCTTTTCTCCACATGAAACTTAATTTAATAACTTTCCAATATATATTTAAAATTTCAATCACACGTAGAGGAAGCTTTTGAGTTTTATAAAAACTTATGAGAGAATTATTTTCTTTTTCCATTATAAATTTTTATTGTGAGTTTGTATATATTGGGAAAATTATTTTTCGAATGCTGCTTTTGATAAGAAGAGAATACTCCTTATATATATGTCTCATCCATTTGGTGTAATTTGTCCATTACACGAAATGACAGACAATTAGAAAACGGGATGAACAGAAGTTGGCTCCGCCCTTTTTATGACGAACAGCAACTTCTAATTGGTTTGTTGTGTGGTTTGACGTTGAACAGGGCGGAGCGGAGCATGTGACGTCAGACTACATAACCCAACCAATTAAAAGTGCGCGTTCATCATAAAAACGGCGGAGCCAACTTCTGTTCATCCCGTTTTCTAATTGCCTGTCAAGAAATGGTATGTCCATTTTGCGTTTTGTATCAGACCAATCTATTGTTCATTTTGCGAAATGGACATAACATTTCGTGTAATGGACAATTTACACCAAATGGATGAGACATATATACAGTGTAGAATATTGTAGATAAATGTGGTGACTGTTTTTTTTTTCCAAAATAAAAAAAAAAATGAAATGTTTCATAAAAATGGCTCAATAATTTTCTTCAAAATAGGTGGTTTTTATAGTTTTTTTTGTGGTTGGGATTGGGCGACAAAGGAGACAAGTGTTGCTATGCAGATAATGTCATTCCTTATCTATGAATGACAGTCAGCCCTTTTTTTATTTGGACAAAAAAACCATCAAGAAAGACATTTTTTTATTCTTTGTCATTGATGGACATTTTCTGAGCTCAGAGATACATAAACCTATCCATTCCTTTTTTTTATATGTTCTGTTATTACATTATTTGTGGTGGTGCTTTTGCGAACTTGTTGATTGGTTTTGTGTGTATATTTTGGGCGTGTTCCCTCAAATTCAAAATTATCTTGCATTTTTAATAATTGTGACTGATTCTGGTTGGCTCTCAACACTCAAGTCTCAAGATGATTTCTGTTGCAAGGTTTTTTTTTTCTTTATACCAGGTTAAGGTGTGCCTAGGGAGGGCCGCGTTATCTATTAGGCTGAAGTCTATAGGACCCCCAGAGCTTTTGGGAGCCCTTGAAACATTTTTGCAATATTAAAATTATTGAAATTTTATTGCCTAAACACCGAGAAAGCTTAGAGGCCCTCCTTTTGCTTAATCCGGCCCTGTGTTTAGGTTTGTTTGACATTAGTTCTCTGGGTCTCTAGTCTCTAGACAGGCATCTATAGACAGCTTCAGAATTTCTTTGGTTCCGCCCCTTTTATGAGCCTCAGGCCAAATATCAACCAATTAGAAATAAAAAGGGCGGGACATGTGACATCAGACCCAGTAACAAACCAATTAGAAATTGATGACGCTCATAAAAGGGCGGAGCCAAGGAAATTCTGATGCTGCATTCTACAGATACCTGTGTGTGTCACAGGCAATTAGAAATAGGAACGAACATAAGTTGGCTCCGCCCTTTTTATGACGAACGCAACTTCTAATTGGTTGGTTATGTCGTTTGATGTCACCTGCTTCGCCCTTTTCAACCGTCGAACCACACAACCATCCAATTAGAAGTTGCCGGTCGTCATGAAAAGGGCGGAGCCAACTTCTGTTTGTCCCGATTTCTAATTGCCTGTGTGTGTGTGTGTGTGCCTCTCTCTCTAGTGCGTCAAAAGTAATAATTCAAAACATGTTCTGGTTTGGTTGAGTTATTAGAACTGGTTACTGCTCTTTTAGATGGTGAACGACCAACAAATATCACAACCCTAGGTCTTGTTCTCTATTCTTGTGCTTATATTATAAATAAAGAGATCTGTATTAATTATTTTTTTGTGTTTTAGAATATCCCAATTCAGGAGAATTAACAAAAATGACATAATGAAAGTTAAGAGAGAAGAAAACTGTCAATCAAAACAATTTAAATTTTTATATTTTTGTCTTGATTTTATTTTTAAAGTGTTCCTAGGAGGGGGTTTTTATTTTTTGCTTCTTGTTTCTGTGCATCAAACTGATTCTAATTAGATATTTTAGTGGTTAATCGGTGGGAAAGACGCATTTGGTATAAAGTAAAACAAGGCTTATTATTAGTTGAAAATCATTCAAGTTGAAAATGAAACAACTGTTGTGTTTCGGATAAAATATATATGCATGAAAGAACAACAGCAGAAAAAAAAATCCTTTCTAGTCTAATCACATTGTTTACAACTCCTTCTCTTTCTCATCATCAGCATCAACCATCAACTCATGTTGTAAACAAATGTTAATTAATAATTAGCTACAATATGGAAGGATTCATTTGATCAAATTAAATCAAATGTTTTCTTTTTTAAAAAGTATAAAAAAAAATAAAATTTGATGCAGAATTATGCAGCAAATTAAAACTTAAATTTTTATTTGTAATTAGAACCTTGTATAAAAAAAATCAATTATCGTTTTCACGTCAACTGTCGTCAACTTATTTTTCAAATCATGAAAGCGAAAATATTTTAGCGGACTTAAAAGTAAAACAAAAAGTAATGGTACTTAGTAGTTTCTAAAAAAAAAAAAATTTGCAATTTCTTTCAAAAAAAAAGAGCAATGTTTATAGTGCAAAACAGATTTCAAGTGCAGAACTGGAGCCATTTCTGCTTTTATTTTGCTTGATTCCTGAATTTATGGAACATTTATGTATTTCAGTTTATTCAAGTTTTCACTTTCTTTACAGAGAGAAAGAAGTCTAAGTTAAACTTAGGCATGTAAAAGTAATTCCAAGGGAGTTGTAGAGTGAAGATTGAAATTTTATATTGCTTGCGTGCATATTTTGTTTTTAAATTTTGGGGCGTAAATTGACCACGCTAAGACTCACTTCACATATGGACCACTTTGTGTCGCCACAAAGTATCGCCACTTACAGTGGTTGACCATCATAGAAAACATTGGTTTATTGTCAGTGTATTCCAACTATAATATGACCCCCTGATATATCACCATTGACAAACAGACAAGTGTTCGCGCCACTTGTGGTTTGAACTCTCGCTCACACTTCGCCACTGTGATGTCATTGGCTGCATGTGTGAACACCACCTTTTTAATCAATGGTCAGCCAAAAACAACCACTTTATGTCGCAACCCATAGTTATTGGTGCTGCTGGTAAAAGGCTAAACGCCCATGGCAGAAAGGCAGAAACACACAGACACCATTTAAAAACCAGGACTCAAACCGAGGCTTCTCGCATCACAGCCAGAGGAGACTAAACCTGTTGAGCTACGCGAGATGGTCATTTTCAAGTCTGTGTTGTGTCTCTTTACTCAGTCACGGCAATAGAAAGTATTGTTCATTAAGTGGACGCTTTGTATACATTTTGAAAATGGGTTTTCTATTTTTAAATAATGCTTAAGAGCCTAGATATAGCGTTTATTTCAAAATTTCTCCGAATGTAGGCGTTGCGATCGTTGTTGATTGAAAAACGGTTTTTTAACGTTTTTTTCCCGGTTAATAGAAAAATAATTTCGCGTGCTAATCTTATAAAAAGAAAACATGGTGAAGCCAATAGATTACTGCACGTGCTAATTTTTGTGTGATTGTTCTAAGTCGTTTTTAATGGGAATTCTTCAAATGTTTGTGGGACGGTTTTCTGGTCCTATGGGACTTAACATAGAGTTAAAAAAACGTAAGATTTTAAATGTTATTTAAAAATAGAAGGACCTTTTATAATTTAGAAAAAGGAATAATCCTGAAGGCAATAAACACGTGTAAGTACGTGCTAATTTTTCTGATTGCTCTAAATCATTTTTAATAAGAGTTCTCTTAACTTTTGTTGGACGGTGTTTTAGTCCTATGGGACTTAACATGGAGTTTAAAAACGTACTATTTTAAACGTTATTAAAAAATAGAAGGACCTTTTCAAAATTTATAAAAAGGAAACATCGTGAAGCCAATACATGACTATATGTGCTAATTATTTTGATATTGTTCTAAATCGTTTTAACGAGTTTTTTCAAATGTTTGTGGGACGGTTTTTGATCCAATGGGATTTAACATGGGGTTAAAAAAACGAACGACTTTGAACCTTGTTTAAAAATAGAAGGACCTTTTCAAAAATTATATAAAGTGAGCAATTATAGAACAATACTTTTTATTGCATTTTGCACTTTACCGTATTTTAATTGAGCGATTGTGAGGCGATTTCTTGCAAGTTTATTAACACCATAATAGTAACACTCATTTGTCTCGTTGTCGTCTGCTCAAAACAACACGATGGACGACGTGTATCTAGGCTCTTAAAACCCATAGGACCAAAAAACCCGTCCCACATAAGTTTGAAGAACTCTTGTTAAAAACCATTTAGAGCAATAAGAATAAATTAGCACGTGCATTAATGTATATACTTCACGCTGATTTGTTTTTTATAAGCTTAGCACGTGTAATTATTTTTCAATTAATTTTTAGGTGACTTCACACTTGGAGAAAAAAACATTTTTATACCAAAAACGTTCATTCGGAAAACTACACTCAGAGAAATTCTGAATTAAACACTGTATCTAGGCTTTTAAAATAGTGTTTTTTGATTGTTGATTCACTGTGTATTTTCCAAGAATAATAATAAATGATAATTTCGATAGTAAAAGAGAGAAGAGAAGAAAAAAAAACTATAATGTCCAAATGTGCGCACGAATTTTTAATGGTGTACAATGTACTCAAAAGATTTTGTTTACCGATTAAAAAAAAATATGGTAGAAATAGGATAAAATATTCTCACGATGAATATTCTAATCGTCATATATCACAACATTACCACCACCACCAACCACCCCACAAATGAAAACAGACATTACGACTTTTCATATACAGAACAAATACTAGAAAGAACTCTAATATTGCAATAAATCTCTCCTCCTCCTCCTCCTCCACCACCCCTCCAAGGGAGGGGGGCCCCTTTTAATTCCCTCCCAATTTTTCAGTAAAGTCAGTTTAGTTGTTGAGAAATTCCTTTGTCCCTGGAATCAACAGTTAAACGATGGACACGCAATGCTCATTAGTTGCACGAATTGTTTTGCACATTTATTTATTTTCTCTCTCTCTCTCTCTCTCTCTTTCTTTTTTGTTGTTGTTTTTCATGGTGCATTAATTTGACGCCATTTGCTTGTATGTATGACCCTCCCCCCTCCTTCACTCCATCTCTTCCATTATAAGCGCCTAACTTCACCCCACCCATCTTCCCTGTAATCCTTTACATCACTCTCCCTCCTCATAATAGTAATTTGCATATAGTGTGTGTGTTTTCAACTAATCTTATGAAGAGAGACTATTGAAATTTCTGCACTTGAAAGGGTGTGTGGATGCGCTGAATTTTTCTAAAGTTGTGACTATTTTTTTTTTACACATATTACAATCATGATCCGATGCAACAAAAAACTAGAATTGTAAAAAAAAATGTTGCAAAAAAAAAATCATATTTAAGAATATCAAAAGATTATATTGATTTGAATTAAATTCTGAATACGTTCAGTTTTTAAAAATGAAAATTTTTATTAAAAAAATTATTTAGTCAAATAGTTTATTTTAAACTTTTTAATCATATTTATAATCGACACTTTTTTTTCTGGCACTGTCGCAATAACAAAAAGACGCAACTTGTTTCATTTTTTTTTCGTGCGACAGTCATTGCGTATGAAACGCATAAGTTTTCAATGGAACTATGAAGAGACGGACTACAAATAGTCGCATCAGCTCTATAAGTATATTTTGTTTTTCATGACGAAATACAATAATCAGACTACTAATATACAGTAAATGTCGCCAGTGTTTGTAAGGTCCGTAGCAAATTAGGCAACAAAATGAGCTTGTAACCAGCAACAGTCCCCAGACACTGTTTCTGGTGATGCTACACTAGCGCCACCACTGCAGTTGCAGGCACCAAAATGGTAGCTTGCAACAGTAGCAGGTGGATGTTGCCTCTGCTCAGTATAGTGAGCAGAGGGAACAAGCAACCATTGTGTGCCAGCAACTACTTTCTTGTCACGTGATCATAATTCGGTTGCTGGTTGCTCGCTCGTTTGGTTCCCTAATTTGCGTCCGGCCTAAGGATGCACATTGTATAAGCGACAATCACGAGTAGCTGCATCTTGCGACAAAATTGTTGCATGACAAAAAGTTGCTCGCTTTATTGTAAAAATTATTAAAATAATTTGAATTCTAATTTGAAAAACCTCAAACAAGGTCGGCCCTTATACCTTGAACACACATGAGTTAAATGAATTCTGATTAAATGTGTTTAGGTGAATTATACGGAATCCAGTTAAGGACATGAACACCAAATAAAAATTGACTTTATTATTAATATTTTAAATTGAAATACTAAAACAATATTGTGTCAATAGTTTATATATTTATATTTAAGTATTAACTCAATATTTTGAGATTATTAACTGAATACATTGAATTCGACATATTGTTTATTTGCCCTTCACACAGGGCTCTCAGTAGAACACATTATTTAAATGCATTTAAATTATCAGGTTGTGTAAGCCGTATTAGCTGTACTCAGTGCTGACTTAACAGCAATCAGCATTCTGAAATTGTTGTCCTAAGTCAAACTACGTATACGGAGTACCATTGCACAAGGATGTTGATATAAGTGACCAATCCAAAAATTAGATCTATACATTTTTTTAAGAACAAAGATTCGTATTTCTTGTCGTTTGTACCGACACAATGTTACGACTTTTTTGTGACAGGAAGAGGCCCCTTATTCAATTTGCATAATTAGTAAAAAAAATAAAAATAAATAGTTTATGCCAGCTTCAAAAACGGAAGTGACAATATAATTTATTTAATTTTTTTTTAAAAAAAATTATTTAATTCATTTTTTAAATAGAAGCCAAAAATGAATTAAATAAATTTAAGAAAAATGAAATAAATTATATTACAACTCTGTTTTTGAAGCTGACATAAATGATTTTTGTTTACTAATTATGCATAATTGCATTAATTTGCATAAAAATGATCAAGAAATTTTTTGTTTTCATAAAATATTGAATTTTTATATTCAATATTTTTTTTTCTTTCATTATAAAATTCAATAATTTTGTTTAATTTTTTACAAATTTCTTTTTTTTTTCTAATCAAACGGATTTTAAAATATGTAGTACTTACATAGTTTGTGAAATATTCAAATTTTAAACGATTTAGTTCAGCCACACTCTTTTTAACCTTTGGTAATATATATTGAGAAGGGGGGGGGGGGCGCGGGCGCGTTGATTCTAATATCTATTTAAAAGTGTTAACTGTTGATTAGTTCCCACTTAAGAAGAGAACATTTAATACAAAATGAATGGTTATATGTTTCTGACCTGTATAACGAAGTCCCTGTAATAGAATAGATTCCTTGGGAGACACAATGGGATGATGAAGAGCAAAATTTAACCGGCCATCGTCCACCTCAATGGTGTTGGACGTAGGTGGAGGTACGAGTGGCGACGGTGTTCCTAAACGTCGATGCCTTTGATGGACGTTGGTCATCATTGTGGTTAACATTGTTATGTCTGTTGGACATTGTGTTGGTCCTCCACCTCCTCCTCCTCCTTGATTTTGTTGATTATTATTATTATTATTATTGTTATTTGAATTGGAATGAGATTCACTCCGAATGACAACTATTTGGACGGAGGCAATGAGCAGTTCTATTAGTAGAAATGTCAAAAGAAAATCTTTTTTCCGAGTTGACCACGCCATTATAATTATTATTAATTATTATTATTAATATTATTATTAATATTATTATTATTATTATTATTATTATTATTATTATTATTATTATTATTATTATTGCAGTAGTTGTGCGTTATTAAAGTAGATTAGATTTGGTTTGGTTTGATTTGTAAGCGAGGAACAACACATTTGAAGAAATTCGTTGCATGAATTAACATTGTGGTAAGTTTTTTTAAAAAAATAATTAAGCGAGAGAGAGAGAGAGAGAGAGAGAGAGAGAGAGAGAGAGAGAAAATAAGAGAGAGATAGAAGGAATTATTTTCTTGTGGTCAGTCTTCGTTTTGTGACGTCTGTTGTTCTTTTTTTTTTAGTGGTCAGTTTCAACATTTAATTGCATCGAACATCTGCTTTCTGAAAGGGAACCTGAAAGAAATAATATAAATATTTATTGAAATGTTTTTTTGTTTTTTGTTTTTAATTTGGCGAAAGTAAGAAGGAAATGTTATAAATGAGCAGCAGCAACATTGGAATTTTAATGAAATTTGTTTCTAGAAAAAAAAATTTAATGAAATGAATTTTTGTTTCTGTTTTTTTTTTTTTTCTTTCTTGTTTCTTATAATTAACTACAACTGTTTGGAGTTTAAATTGTACAATTAAATAATATTACGAAATGTGAAACATTTTCTTGGCTTTAAATATAAACAAACAAAGATTCTTGATTGTAAAATGAGTTCAAAAGGGAAAACAAAAGTCAAAATTGAACTTCAATTATGAAGTAAAAAGCTCAAAATTTGAGCAAAAAGTTTGAAAAAACAAGACTACTAGTTTAGTCTATTTTTTTTTTAAACCTTTTGCTCAAATTTTAAGCTTTTTACTTCATAATTGAAGTTCAATTTTGTCTGTTTTCCTTTTTGATGGCATTTACAATAAAAAAAATCTTTGTTTGTTAATAATATTTCTCTTTTATTTTGTCAAGAAAATAGTAAAAACTTCTGTATTTTTCTTAAATACAAAATAAAACTTTTGAAAACATTACTAAAATTTAATAATTTTTTTACAGAAATAAAATTATTTTCAAATTATATTAATAAATTTTCAAATTATTAATAAATTTTCAAATTATTAATAAATTTTCAAATTATTAATAAATTTTCAAATTATTAGTAAATTTATAAAACGTTTATAATTATTATGTTTTTAAATGAAATTCGAATTAAGTTGTTAATGTCAATATTAAAACTCACTCAGTTAATTATTATACAGTAATTCGTTAAAATTAATAACTTTCTTTCGGGAAGAAAAAAATTTTTTTTTTGAGAAAAAAAAAATAAATAAATGAAATTTTAAAATAAATGTTTTTCTCAATTTGATATTTAAATTAAAATGAATTTCTTATGAATGACAAAATGAAATAAATGAATTTTGGTATTATTTACCAGAAACAATTGTCAGGTGTTGTTTTGTAGAAGCAGTATGCAAGCTTGGATGCAAATCCAGGCTGTAGTTTGGATCCATGAGCCGCAGGTGCAGCAGCAGCATGGTCCGGTGGTTCCTCGTTGTATTTTTCGCTTTCTCTCTCTTTCTAAGCAGCTTATTCAGTTGTTTGCTTTCGTTGCACCTGTACAGTGAGCTGCTGCTGCTGCTGCATAACGATGTAACTCGCATCATATGAAATCTTAGTTTGACAACAGAACGAACAACCGTTCTTGATCGAGCAGACAAAAGCAAAAATATCGACCACCACCATCAGCATCATCACCACCACCACCACCACTAGCACTAGCACTAGTACCACCTAACCATACTAACTGAGAAGAGAGAAAAAAAGCGCATGCGTCAAACCCCTGGCTAAGAAAAAAAAATTCAACCCCGCGCCCAACCAACCATCTTGCAATTTTGCTCACATAACACACACACATAAATAGAAACAACACACGCACGCACGCACAGAAAAAAAACTACACACACAGATAGTGAAATAAAGGCAATCACAATCAAATAAAAGCACAAGCTGAAGCAAACTCAAAACAGAAAAAAACGCACGCACAAGCGAAAATGTACGCACACAGAGATTGATATAATCACACACATTGAAGCACACTCACATACGCACGTGCAACGAGAGATAGAAGCACGTGCAAAAACCAAACAGATACAAATACACACACAGATCGAAGCAGACACGCAGAAAAGAAAAAACACGCGCACATAAACTAACTGATCGAATTTTCGTGCCTTGTGTTCGATCCCACCCACACACAACCTGTTGTTGCTCTCTCTCTCTCTATCTCTCTCTTTCTCTATTTTTATCTATCTATGTAGTTTACGAGATTCTTGCAACTCACGATGTTTTAATTCCACTTTTCTTCCTAAAATCCAGCCGAATCGGTTCCAACCCTCCTCACTTCACCGCCCCCCTTTTCCAATTTACACCCTCCGCCTCCTCCTCCTCCTCCTTTAGTTTTAACATTAATTAGTCGCATCTTGATTTACGTGCACTTAAGAGCAATGTCTGTTAGTTGTTTCGTTAAAGAATGAAAAATATATATATATATATATATATATATATATATATATATATATAATAAATATATATATATATATCCAGAATTAACCTAATGGAAATATGAGAAATTAAAACCAATTTATTATAAAAATTATGCACTTCGGAGGTACACAAAATCCGTGCACTGAAAACAATTTTATTTTATTAATATATAATTTTCTAGCCTCTTGTTTCATAACATGCGCAATGTCATTTTAATAGTAAGAATGAGTAACAAACAAACTACGTTTTTTTTGTTTTTGAATGTGTGTGTGTGTGTGTGTGTGTGCGTGCGTGCGTGCGTGCGTGTGCACTCCGTTTGTGTGCGTGTGCGCCTACTTTTCTCATGTTTAATGTGTGTATGTTCTCTTCGTGCGTTTCCATTATGTTTATCTATGTGTATGTATTTTGTGAGTGTGTGTTCGTTTTTATTTTGTGGTGTTTCTATTTCTGTGCGTGCGTGTGTGCGTGTGCGTTCTTTTTGTTTTTATGATTGCATGTGTGTGGGTGTGTGCTCTCTTTGTCTACTATTGTATATACGCGTGTGTACACTCCATTTGTGCGTGCGTGTCTGTGTGCGTGTCATGCGTGTGCGTGTCTGTGTGCGTGTCATGCGTGTGCGTGTCATGCGTGTGCGTGTCATGCGTGTGCGTGTCATGCGTGTGCGTGTCATGCGTGTGCGTGTCATGCGTGTGCGTGTCATGCGTGTGCGTGCTCTTTTTCTGCTTTTATGTAAGTATGTATCATTTTTTACATACTTATGCGTATGCTCGCGATCAATTTGCGAGCAGAAAAAAGTTGTTTTATTTGGTTCGCTGTCTGGCGCTCTCTCTCTCTCTCTCCCCCCTCTGTGAATAGAGCACCTATAATGTTATCAGTGATTGCCTATTGTCAGGGGTAACGATATACACTACAGTGGGCTAGCCTCTGTATGCAGGCTTTAAAGCAGTAGGTGACCAACACCAAATACCATTAAACAGAATGGGATTTTTTTAAAACAAATAGACCATTTATGAGATGTGGTTAGAAGTAAGGCTAAAAGAAGGACTGGCTAAAGGCTAGATTTAAATCTACACCTCTTATATCAGCTGTAAAGAATTCTAAAAAAATATAGCCTTTATTCAGCCCTTTTTTGATTGCAAAAAGAATAGTTTTTTTTGTCTTAGTTATAATGTGAAGTGAGGAACCCCAGGACGTTTCCTCCCGAATCACTGGTATGTTGAATTTTGGGGACAAATCATTCATTTATTCTCCCCCTCCCCCACCAATAATATCGATTTTTCATTAGATCGATATAGAAGACTTATCAGATAACTATGAGATAGATAATAGTTCTCAACAATGGTTTTTATTTCCAGTATTGAATTTCTATTGTGTCTGATCAATGAGTCATGTTGAATGGGTGTTGTGCTTAAGCGCAATATAATGCTTTGTAGATCGATCTAAAATGTGATCGATACTATTGAATGATTTGCTCCAGCATTTCAAGAAAGTGGTGGAAATATCTTACAATCTATTAAGAGACTGCACACGGAGGCTAGAAATGACAATTAGCATAATTTACTGAATAGCAGCTTTTTCTACTACACATGAGTGACCTCAGTGGTAAACTGTGTTAAGTCACAAAACCTAAATTTTACAGGAGAGAGTCATTTGAAAGTTTCTCTCTTCATTTGAAGGAAATAGGACTTAACACGGTTTACCGCTGATAGAACTTGACAAGCTGATTCATTTGTAAAAATTGTGTTGTTTAAATAAAAAAAATGTGACTTAACACAATTTGCCTCTAAGGCGCTCATATATTTTGCCTTAACTGAAGTTCGGAGAGAGAGAAAAAAAGGCCTGCTTCACACGGACAACTTTAGTAAAGTGGTCATTTTTAGCAGACCATTGATTTACATACAGTCGTTCACACGAATGACTGACTATCATCGATTTTTTTTTTTTGAACAAAGGGAATTTTGTATGTATTTTAGAAACTAGAAGGGGTCGCTCAATCACTTAAGGTTATTTTCACGTTTGATATCTTTCAAAATAAACTTTGTATGTAAATATGAAAATAACTCAACTTTAAGCATGCGATATTTTTTTAATTTTTGTTTTTTTAAAAAAAAACCGTTTATTTTGAAAGATATCAACACGAAAATACCCTTACAATTACAATTAGTACTCTGCTAGCAGCCAAATAGGTCTATAGCAGAGGGACATAAAAGTTCACATGCAGCATTAAGCATTGTCACAGCAAATATATAAAAAACAAAATGAATATACAATCGTCAATCCCACAACACAAAATTATCCTCATTCAACACTTCCTCAGGAAGAGAGTTCCATTGTCTTATATAACTCAAAGGAAAACAAGGGATTCAAGGAATCCTATAGACCTTTGTTGCATCGTATTATGGGGGAGGTTCAAAATATGATAGCTGATTTACGATCTCTTTTACTTTTTATTTAATTCAATTTATTCTAGTTTTTAATTAATTAAGATTACTGTTCTAAGTTTTATTTAATTATTTTACTCTTCTAGTTTTTCTTTACTTAAAATTTATTTGTCCATTTTTTATTATTTTTTTTTCTTTTACTTTTTATTTAACTCAATTTGCTATTCTAGTTTTAATTCATTAACATATTATTGTTCAATTTGTTCCAAAACTAGAATATTAAGAAGCATATGCATAAATATATTTAATTTTTATTTTTAACTGTACTGGTACAATGTTAACCTATGAGAATCATAACACATGACGTGTATTGTAGTGGAAGGGAGGGCAAACCGGGGGTCTTTTTGTTTTAGATTGAGGGTTAGAATATGACAATAGTGTGTTAAGTGTGTTATCTGATGTGACTCACAACATAAAATGAATTTATATCTACTTTTCTTCTATAGGAGAAGAAAAATAGATTTAAATTCATTTTATTATTTATATTAAACGATTAATAATAGTTCCAGTTCATTTAAAATTACGAAAATAAATAGGTAGCATCCTTGCAGAGTGTAGATTCATTTAAAAGTTAGTTGATTATTCTAAGTGGCCCCGTTCCCGAGTTATATCGCTCAGAACGTTTCATTGAAAATTAATCATAATTAATGAACTACTGCATGAATTGATTTGATTTTGTAGTATGTTCATCGGCACATACCAACGTGCATAATGCAAAAAACTGCATTAAAATATCTGTCTGTTCTGGAGAAATAACGCCCAGACACACACATACTTTTTGCACGATCCTATAGTCCCTTTGTGCTCTGCTTTGCAGAGCAACAAAGGTCCAAAAAGACCAATAATATAAATCTGTCCTAGCAAAAATCTCTCTAATTTTCTTAGAGTGGTCAGCCCTGCCCATGTATAGTGGCTTTATGAATATCACTAGACTGTAGTTTAGGACAATCACCACGTGTAATTTTCCCAAACAATTTCAAACTTAACTCAGCCCTGCAATGTGATTGAACTACCCCTTCTAGTTTCTAAAACACTTTCTAGTTTCTCTTTATATTGCTCCTGAAGGAAATAATAGCAAGCAGAGAGTTCTAAGATTAGCCTATTCATAAACCCCATCTACATCATTGTAAGGTGGTTTGTTTTTATTATTATTTACTGGATTGATTGGTTTCCATTATGGGCATTCATTTTTTTGTTTGTTAAAAGAAACAATTATATCACCTGGAATAAAGCAGACATTTCCTTATTTTTTTTTTCTCTTTTCTTTAAATAACTCTCTAATATGTTATTGAATGACTTGTTTTAATGGCTCTATGATGAGAAACAGGGTCAATTGTGACGTAAACAGTTGCTTGCTGACGTCACTTGATAACTCGCGGTATTTTTTTTGGTCGTTTTTGCTTTTATAAATTTTATACTTAAATAAAGTCTTATATTATACATTATATTATTATTTGTGTGCGTGTTTAACCCGAAAACTATTTATTAAAAAAAAGCCTGAATAGAGAAAATCTATGGATTGAGTTTCCTATACAAAAATATATATATACCTAATATAAAATTAATGGAATTAAAAAATAAGAAAAAAACATAATGAATAAATAACTTGAATTTGAAAAATGGATATTATTTTCAAAATATATTTTTTTCAATACTAATAAAAAATAAAAACTAGAAACAAAACTGTTTAACACGAAATTTATTTTTCATCCTGTTTCTTAAAATAACATAAAAATTCTTTCTTTTTAACAACAAAATTCGTTTAATACGAAAAAAGAAAGAATCCGGTTTTTTTCATTACGTGTTCAACTGGTTCTGTTTTATTAAAAAAAAATGACATGTTTGTTGTTTGTCAATTTAAGATTGCTGACTGAATTATTTTAATGAGGTGCCTTTAATCGTTTAAGAGAGCATAAAAGTGGCGAGGTCTCTATAAAAAGGGAACTTGTTGAGCTCTCTCGAGTCACAAACTAAGTTGAATCAATCAATCAGATATATTAATATTATTCCAATGAATAATCTTAAGTTGACAACATGGGTGCATAGTTATTAATTACATATTAGCACAAGTGAGAAATTTGAAGATTTTTTTTTTTTCAAAAGATCTCCAATAAATCAAGAAAATTTCTATTTCATTTACAGTATTTTTTCCTCACAAAAATTATTTTTTGTAATTTTTCTCGATTTTTTTTGTGTGGACATTTTAAATCCCCAATCTCTGCAACAGTTGTTTGTTTGCAGAATTTCCCAGCCTTGTTTATTATCTATTAATTTTTTCGTCTTAAAATTTTTATAATGTAATTTTTTTCAAGAAGAAAGGAAGAAAAATCACATACATTTTGCTACAAATGGATTTGGTACTAATTAATTATATGTAAATTTTTTAAAAAAAAACTATAATCCATTTGATTCTAAATAAAGTCCAAATTCAATTGAATTTTGAGA
The DNA here is from genome assembly GCA_036925085.1 of Brachycybe producta. Classification (NCBI taxonomy): domain Eukaryota; kingdom Metazoa; phylum Arthropoda; class Diplopoda; order Playtdesmida; family Andrognathidae; genus Brachycybe; species Brachycybe producta. The sequence goes on along the minus strand of JAUPFP010000006.1, from coordinate 8,495,566 downwards.
AATTTTTATTGGATACAAATTTCCTGTTTTCTTGCTTTAGAGTGTTCGTGTGGCAAAAGCAGGTTGAATACTTAATGAACCAACAACCTTCTTCACCTCCTCCTCCTCCTTCTTCCTCACTTTCTCCCTTTTCCTCCCAAAATGTTAAAAACTCAATTATTGAACGTTTGGGTCGACAACATATTATATATGAGAAGGAAAAGGTAGAGAGTAGAGTTACTATTTTTAGTAACAAGCTTCAAATAAATGCCCTTAATATATATACCACGCATACAACAACAACAAATAATATATAATACCTTCCTTTAACTAGTTGCTCTTCCGGGTTTTAACATAACATTGTATTTGTCTATATAGATCTATACAGTATGTATATATGTGTTTTGTTTGTATGTGTATGTCAAAATCGAAAGTATCTAACCTAAATTGGCTACTTCTGTATAGTTCAATACCCTGTTCACCTATTGATTAGGAAGAACCTGTGAAGGACTGGGAGGAAGAGAAGGAGGAGCTGAGGGGGGGGGGAACTCAGGGAAAGGGGAGGGGAGCTCAGGGAGAGAAAGAGGGAGAGACGTCAATTGATGATGTTTTTATTCTGGACCTTCATCATATGATATTAGAATCATATGAGTCTTATGACGATTGGTTCATTTTTTTGTTGTTGGTTCATCGCAATGAGGCCTGTTACACAGCTCTAGTTAATAGCGCTTACGAGTGACAGGCATTTAGAAATTGGGGAAAATTTCAGTTGGCTCCGCCCTTTTTATGACGAACGGCAACTTCTATTTGGTTAGGTTATGTAGTCTGACGTCACAATGCTCCGCCCTTTTCAACGTCGAAACCACCAGGGCCGGACTGGCTATTGGTTGGCCAGGCTATGAAATTGTGTTGGCCCCATTTTTTTAATTTATTTATTTTTGGTCCCCATTTTCTTTTGGCCCCCAATTGACTGGCGATCGCCGGTCAGCCGGCCGGGCCAGTCCGGGCCAGGAAACCACACAACAAACCAATTATAGAAGTTGCCGGTCGTCATAACAAGGGCGGAGCCAACTGAAGTTCTCCCCGATTTCCAAATGCCTGTCTACGAGGGTCGATGTATCTCTTCCTACACAGGTAGAGAAGCCAAGGTAGAAGGAGGACCAAACATCTAACACTAATACCTCGTTTCCACTACAAAAATTAACTGCAGTTATAAACAGGCAATTAGAAATCGGGACATGCAGAAGTTGGCCCGGCCCTTTTGTGACGACTGGCAACTTCTAATTGGTTGGTTATGTAGTCTGACGTCACATGCTCTTCCCTTTTCAACGTCGAACCACACAACAAACCAATTAGAAGTTGTCATAAAAAAAGGCGGAATCAACTTCTGTATGTCCCGATTTCTAATTGCCTCTCAGTTATAATAACCAACGTTATATAGTTAAGTGCAGACAAGCTATAGGAGTGGTACTTTGTTAACTGTGGTTGCTGTTTGGTTTCCCTTCTGCATTTTTGTGAAATTTTCCTGACTCATTCAAGTCAAAAACAGAGTGTTCTCACTCATCCGTCATATTGTTTGTAGGCTAAATTTGGTTTGAGCACAGGAAGTGACATATTTAACCAATTCAACACTGTATTTAATCACATTGTGTCAATGCAGTTGAGTTGACACCATTGTTGTTCAGAAAGTTAACCACGGTTAATGTAACCACATTCGTTTCCGCTAGAAAATTAACTATGGTTAACTTTTTAACTGCAGTTATTTTTTTGTAGCGGAAACGAGGTATAAATAGTCCCTGTATAATAAGCTCCAATGTAAAAATAAAAGGAGGAGGTTGTTGCTATTTTCGGATGTTATATATTTTTTTGGTTAGCCCACCTTATACCTGGTCCCTTTCTCCCCTGCCTTCTCCCCCCCCCCACCCCTTTAATTCACGTCAAACTGAACATTTATGACCTGCATTTTTTTTTAATCTATTTTCTGCAGATACATATTTTTATTTATAGTTTGAGGTTGTGTTATAATAAATAGCGTGAGCATTTTAGTATTGTTTTTTGTTATCTTTGTTTTATAATTGGGAGATGAGATAAAAATAAATAAATATTACAGGCCTGGGAAGAAATAACATTTGTTTCGGGTTTTTTTTTTGTAATTTAAAATAATTCTGCTTTGTTTAAGAATTTAATTATGTTCGATTTGTAGAAATAAATGAAAGTAACTTCGATTCATTATTCAGAACAATTTCTTAAACCCCTATCACACTAGCAACTTTTAATGCTATACGTTGTGCAATGTGACATGCAACTTCAATGTTTATAGCGTGATATGGCGGGTCAGGATGAAAAGATGAACGATTGAACGGGATGAACATTGGGGTAACTATAAAACCCGACGCAGAATGCATATAGAATTGAATGAACATTATATTGTGAACACACATTTTAAAGGGATGAACAGAAAGAAGTAGAAGGATGAACATACTTTAAAGTGATGAACATGGTTTTAAGGGGGATGCATGAACATGGTTTAATGGGGATGAACATGGTTTTCAGGAGATTGAACATAGTTTTAAGGGGGATGAACATGGTTTTAGGGGGTGAACGTGGTTTTATGGGGTATGAACTCGGAAAGCGGGCAACAAACGACTCATAAAAAGGGCCCCCGGGGGCCCCTTGAAGCGTGCAGTGCACACTAAGACATCCCTGCATTCCAGACTTCTCTGGGAATGCACCGAATCCAACAGTTGTATTCCTGCTCGTCTGTTTCACTTGCAATGAATTTTCGAAGTTATATAAATACTAGTGGGGTAACCCGTCATAAATGACGGGAGCAAAATTCACAGGCAATTGTGCGCATGCGCGCCGTTTGTTCCTTTTTTACTCCTTTCATTTCAATTTCACTCACCCCCTCCCCCTTTTTTCCTCCCTCCTCGTTTCTCTCTCCCCCCTACTCTTTCCAACCTTTTACCCCCCTCTCCAATTTAATATCATGGGGTTCTTGGATGGGAAGGGTGCAACATATAGTTGACCTTGAGAAAAAAAAAGCCGTTCATTTATTCAAATTTATATAAATTCCGACATGCTTCAATGGTTGTACAGCGTTATCCCAGAAAGAAGAACGATAGATAGAAAGACACTCACGCAGAGACACAGACCTGGGATATTATATATATAACTAGTGGGGTAACCCGTCATAAATGACGGGAGCAAAATTCACAGGCAATTGTGCGCATGCGCGTCGTTTTTTCCTTTTTTTACTCCTTTCAGTTCAATTTCATTCACCCCCTCCCACTTTTCTCTCTCTCTCCCCCTTCTACACTTTCCAACTTTTTCCCCTCACCCCCTCCCACTTTTCTCTCTCTCGCTCCCCCTTCTACACTTTCCAAAGGAAGAGTTTAACATATAGTTGACCTTGAGAGAAAAAAAACCGGTTCATTTATTCAAATTTATATAAATTCCGACGTGCTTCAATGGTTTTTGCTACTCCACACACACACATACACAGACCTGGGATATTATATATATATATATATATATATATATATATAATAATAATTCCAAGACTAGTCTTTCCAAGTCCATGAATATTTTCAAAAAAATAAGTCTTCTAGATGCCCTGAAAAGCACTGAAATGAAGTCAGGAGGCCCCAACAGACTTCGGAGGACCATAAAAACCCATAAGTTCAAAGAATGCAAATTGCACTGAATTTTCGAAGTTAAAATTCTATGAGGAAACATAGTTACACTTCAACTACGCCCATTCTAAACGGCGTCACTTTGGATGCGTGCAGTGCACACTACGATTGAAGACATTCCTGCATTCTAGATTTCTCTGGGAATCCATCGAATCCAACAGTTTTATTCCTGCTCGTCTGGTTCACTTGCAATGCATTTTCCATGAATATAAAAAAAGTCTTCTAAATGCCCTGAAAAGCACTGAAATGTACTCAGGATGGCCCAACAGACTTCCGAGGACCATAAAAAGTTCCCAGTCATATTTTATAAATGTTCTTGAGGCAGTTTTATTTGTAACACAACTGCAGATTCAATTCAATGTAAATTGACATAATTAACTCAATTAGAACATTCGTAATTGTGTTTTTCATTGTTCTAAAGTTTTTTTTTCTCCACTTGATTTAGGGTTTTATGTTCATATTTAAAAGTGAAATCTACACATTTAAATGCAGGTTAGATTATTACCAATTTCAAATAGAGATGATAATGATGATGATGATGATATTGATGATGATATTTTACTGGCTCGTAAAATTTAAAAAAGGGGGCCATACCCTCTTATCTGGTCATAAATGGATCATAAAATCACAATGAGTTCATCTTGTTAAAAAGATGATATCAAAAAACGATGGTTCCTAAAGGGAGTTTAATTTAAATATTACATCATCACAATATGGTATAAAAACAGTAATGTTCAACAAAAAGAAGGGGGTCATTAGGATTAAAAATTAAAAGCCTTTTTTCTATGTTTCTTAAAATCTGGAAAGGTTATCTTTCTCTTTCTATCTATCTCTCAATCTCTTTCTATTTCTCTTTCTTTGTCTTTCTCTCACTCGTTCAGGTTTGTGGCTTTCAGTCATTTTGCCTTCAAGTTACTTGCTGAAAATAAAAAGGCAACATTTTATGTTAATTAAACTGTTAATGACAAATCTTTCTCTGGAGGATTATACAAGATTTTAGTACAAATGTATATAAATGTGTACAATGAATGTATTCTCGAAAAACTTTCAAAAAAGTCTTTAATTTTTCAACATCCTAATTTGAGAATTTAATTTGACTCTTGTAATATGTGAGCTTTTGACATCAACCAATATTTTATTACCAACCTTTAGATGACATTTTCTACTTTTCGTTTCTTCTCTGAGCAGTATGACACCTGCACAGAGAAGATCCGAGCTGTAGAGAGAGCTGGATGGAGATAGATTGAAGTCACTCTTCTGCATGGGGGTGAAATCAATGCAGGAGAGTGGCGGCCATCTCTCTCTCTTCCGGTTGATGCTGATATACATCTTCTCCATCGGTATTCCGACTAGAGAAGATGTTGTAGCTGCTGAGAATCGTATAGCTCCTGCCCTATGAAACCTCCGGCCTCTGAAGAGAAGTTATTTACATAAACATAGAGACAACGCTACTTCTTGTTACAACACTTTTATTCATTCCTTGTAAGAAGTACAGATACAAGGGTGAATAGTAATATACTAACTGGAAATCCTCAGGCCCATGATTTGGAATGTATCGCAAAAACAGGCAAAGGAAAGAACTGAGGAACAAAGAGGAACATGGTCCTTTTATACCTTGGACCTGTGTACACCTGCGAGGTGTAACCAGGTCCAAGTGACCATGGTCCTTTATGTATCAATCCGCCACTTGGGCATGAGTCAGAAAGGTGAGTCAGAGAGGAGGGAGGGACGGTTGAGAGTTGTTTACCCCCCAGGCTATGGTTTTGGCGGGATCACGATTTACAGGGTGTTACATACCCTCCAACTTTGCTTGGAGTACGTCCTCGTACTCCAGCCAAGGGTGGAAGGTTTTCAAGTTACGCAGCGGGGAGACATGGGTGGCTGAGGACTTACCGTGTACAGAGGTGGTTATGGAAAGGCACTGGCACCGAAGTGTCAGCGCCCTTAAAAATTGGAAAAGGCTGAAAACATAAAACAAAGATAATTAATGCTCGCTGAGTGGCGAGCCGCTATTGAAATCTAAAAAGAAAAGAACAGTTGCAACGTATTTTATTTTTTTATAAATTTTTCGATAATGCCACCCGGATGGGTGGCAACCACATGAGTACATGTGGCGCGCAGCTATCCCTGCTGCGGAGGGTGGGGAGGATCCTGGGTCCATGAACCGTACGGGGGGGTAATCCCGCCGGACCTGGCCTCATCGGTAGCTGGATGCGGCAGACAGCCATTGCCCCTGGTCGTCAGGTAGATCCCGGTGGAAGATATTGAAGATGTCCCGGTCCCCGATAATCTTGCGGGAGGACCGCTTGTTGTACAAGGTAGCCCAAGCGGCGTCCCATAAGACGGCGATTCGGTAACGAGGATCCGGTTCCGGAATGTAGTGACGGCTGGTACGGAACGTCTGTCCAGCTGGCAGTCTAAAGACGGAGTTGACGAAAGCTCCCAAAAGGGCTTCCGTGGCTTCATCGATGGCATCTCCGGCAAAACTGGTGGTTTCAACAATCCGTCTTCTTGGGAAGACGATGGTGATGAGGACACTTGTTAGGCGGGAGAGTCCCACGACATATCGCTCCCGGGGAGGGAGGTCCAGACGGGGAAACCCTTCCTCCAAAGAGAAGTGTCCTATGTAAAGGGTGTTGGCAGAGCGCACTTCGCGCTGCCAAGTGACCCACCGATTGTTGAGCAACCTCTCGCCGGAGGTGGCTGCACGGAACGGATGATCCAGCGGTAACCGCCCCAGAGTAGCCCCGGCATGGGGTACAGTGGGCGGTGCGGCTGGTCGGGCTGGTGTTGGAGCCGCAGGTTCCAAAGAAACTGATGCGCCCGTGATAGGCCTGGCATGGCGCAAGGCGGACCGGGCCATATCGCGGGCCCGCTGACGTAGTCGCTTCGATGCCGACTTCCTGCTCAGCGCCTCCAGTGGCTTGGCACTTCCTGGTGCACGGCCCAGTGCTTCCATGGGGTCACCTCCCTGTCGCATGACGTCTTGCAGAAGGTTTGTGATGGCCTTCTGTTTTTTCAAGAACGCGGCACGCTCTGCGGAAGGTGGCGGCATCAAAGGTGTAGGCGTAGGTTGTCCAGAAGGGCGGCCCGGAGGTGGCGGAGGAGGAGAGCGACGCGGGACCCAAGTAGGAGGGCCCCGAGTTTCATAGCGATGGTCGCGGTCCAGTTGGACTCGGTGATCCTGTAGGTCTTGCCTGACCCTTGGGTCGAAGTTATTACGCGGCGGAGGGCCGCGTCCAGAGGAACCACGTTGTTCCTGCTGACTTCTTCCGTCGGGTCGGCGTCGGGGCGAAAGATGGGAACCACGTGGCGAAGAGCGACGTGGTTGTGGCCGTTGAAGAGAGTCTCGAGAAGAGTGGTGGCCCCTGTAGGACTGTTGAGGCTCCTTGGGGCGAGCCCCAGTGGGAACCTGAACACGAACAGGTTGGGGAACCACCACTATGGAAGGTAGCTTTGGAGTCGGAGTTGGTGTGGCGGCCTCGCTGCGTGGAGGCGTGGCACATCGGGAGGTTGGTGGTGACGATAATGGTGTATGAGGAGGAGGCGGCGGAGTGATTGACGGCACCGGTGAGCAGTGTTGGAAAGGCTCTGGTGGCGTTATGGGTGGAGAAGGAGATGTGGAGAGGCCAGTTGTCAGGGTTGCTGGCGAGTTTGAGGATGGAGGTGATGACGTGGCCGATGACGTAACTTGGGCGGCTTCTTGGAGTCGGGCCTCGATTTGCAGGAGCTCCTCCTTCGGGAGTTGCGCCGTACACGGTAAGCCCAGCTCGACAAGGCGGGCGCAAACCGCACGGAGGTACGCCAGATTGTCCTCCCCTTCCTTTTTATCTCTGGCTGCCTGGCGAAGGGCAGCCTCCCTCTGCATCTCCAAGTGGAGGTCTTCGAGGGGGGAGGGCACAGATCCACCTCCCCCACGCTTCCCTCTTGCTTCAGCTCCACCCGGAATGGGTTGACCAGGCGCGATGCTATCGCGGAACGCCTGGTTAACCCCCCATGCCATTGTATTAATATCGATGCGGTCTTCCCGCTCCTCCCAGTAGTGTTTTGATGTCGTGACGTCGAAGGGGACGATGCTGCTTGGAGCAGCAGGCTTCCCTTCGCGCCCGACATTGGCAGGTCGCTTGAAGCTTGCTTTTAGGCGCTTCTCCCCACGCCGGTGAAAATTCTCCGGTTCGGAGGAGGTGCGGCGCCTATCTATTGTGTTTGGCGACTCTCTTCTTGTTATTGGCGCACTGGCGGCGCCCGCCCTTTGTAGCTGGCAGGTAGATTGAGAGAGGGGTTCAGCGGTCCCCGCCGTTCCACTCTCCGTCTCATCTTCACTAGAAGAGGCAGACATCATTCTGCCTCCTCTCCATGAGCCTCTACCTGGCATATTTCTTAAGAGTTAGAAAGTTCTTACTTTTTCAAAAGTCCCGCTGCTGGTGGTTACTTCCAAATAATAACAGAAATCGGTCCCCGATCACTCTGTTATTATTTCAAGAGGTCCAAAGAGTTCTGAAGGCCTGATGCACTGCACGTGAGTTCAAAGGCTTGAAGGTGGTACTCAAGCTTTGGATTGACAACAAAACTGAAGAAGTTCGAAATTAAAATTTGGAACTTGGCACAGAAGTAGATTGAAGATTTGATGATTGAAGAAGATCGAGCATAAAGAGATGAACAAAAACGAGTGCTTCTTTGAAGAGAGCAAATCGAGTGGTAATTGACCAAGTTTGGTCACTTTCTTATTTAATTTTAAAAGTTAGAAGGGCCGGCCCCTTTTAGAATAAGACACCTTACTCTAATTGGTTTCTTCACGACTTTATTTATTGGGGGTGGGGGTTGTCCCACCGATATTAGATGTGAGAGGTGTTGATCTAATTCTTATCAGAGTCGGTCCTGTTTATTATTTTTAGATAAACAAAAGGACTAAGGAATCTCGAGGGGGAAGGGCCGTTATTTTATTTCACACCGAGGTGTGAAGTTGCCCATTAACTTTCTCCCCTTCTTTTCCTTAATGCCTTTTTTTGGAAAGAATAGGTCAGCAAGGTTACTAATGTACCTTGCTGTTTGTTATTATTTTTAGGGGGGAGTGGGGCAGGAGTTGGTGTCCCACAATTCGATCTTAATTGAGAGGGTGACAGGTTCTTCAATTTTATTTTTTAATTGAAGGTGTCCGCTCTCACAAAATCTTCAAAACTGATTTTCTTCCTTTTTTATTTGTTTATGGCCAGCAGTTTTTGTTGTTTGTTTTTTTTTTCTTTGAAGTCCCAGTGCATTGGTCTGGCCCCCAGAGCAATTGTCTCTTTGAAGTTTCTATCCTTCTACTGTCAACAGCATGGTCAATGACGTTCGTCCATAATAAAGGGGAGCACGGTGTTTTTCTTTTGCTGACCCTTTTATGGCTCTTGATTTTTCTTCTGAACGTCCTTGACTAGCCTTCGGCGTTTTTCCCAGGTGTACCACGTGGTTGACAGTTGTTTGTGAAGGCCACGTGGTTCCGGTGTAGTTTATTGCATGTTTGAAATGGTTGCCAATATGTAAATATTGGCGGCCATGTTGAAAAGTTTAGAAGTGTTTCAAAAATTAAAGTTGTGTGAATTTTGTAGAGTTTTGGGAGTTATTTGAGAGTGTTTAGAGGGGTTGTTGATGCTGTGGGGTTGTTTATTCGTTGGGGGGTTCCTTTTATCCCCTCCCCCACCTCTTGACAACTGTCCTCAGTTGTTTCTTAACACAACAATTCTCAAATTCCTCCCGCTCTTCTATTGTTGATATTTAATGGTTGCTGGTGTTTATTTCCATAGTCATGAAATAAACACTGGTGAATTATTGTTTTATTTTCGTCGCGTTTGGTTTCTTGACAGCGTGGGTGGCCGTTGCTTTCGTCGTCACTTACGGGGTGGAGTTTCGAGGTTTTCCTTAGAGGTGCTGGCAGATTTGCCAGGGGCCTCTACGGAAGTTTCTCCCAGAGCCCATCCGATGTGTGCTTCAATGCATTTTTGTCGGAGTGTGGATTCGAAGAGATCGTCCTCCACGTATACTTTGTTTGTTGTCATGGACACAGCTAAGTGCAGAGCCCGGCCTAGATCTCGGCCTAAGATGGCTTCGTGCCGGCCGGTAATCACTAGTAAGTGCCCTCGCACAGCGTGGGGGCCTAGGTGGACCGTCGCGGCGAGTCGCCCCACCACGGTGATCCTTTGGCCTCCCACACCCTGAATGTTGGGTGGGATTAACACAGGCTCGATTTCGAACTTGTGTTCCTGCGCGAGTTCAATGGTGATAACGCTGCCCGTAGCTCCGGTGTCCGCGAGCATCCGTATACTCTTTCCGTTGATCGTGACGGCGATGCGCGGGTTCTTGTCGCTGGCATCATAGTCTCCGACTTCTTGAGGTGAACAGCTGCTTACCAGCTGCTCATACACCGTTGTCATTAGTCTTCGGCAGCAGGAGTGGCCCTTCGTCGGCGATTGGGTTCCGGGAGCCATGATGGCTATTGTTTTATTTTCACGGCACCCAATCTCCTTGACGGATTGTTTAAGGACGTCGAGCGTGTCCTGCCAAACGATTAGATCGTCCGGGGTCCATTTATGTGCAGGAGCCCGGTCGAGCACCTTGACTGGTATATCCTCAGAGTCGTCAGAACTGTCGTTGTCGGGTTTATCAGGAGTAGGCGCTCCGGCGGCTGAGTCTGCTGCTGGAAGAGGAATCCGGCGGATTTGTCCCGCCACTCTTATTAGAGCAAACTCAACGCCGTCTTCGGTGATGATATCCGTCTCAGGCACCTCTCCTTTGATGTCATAGTCGGTAACCGGCTCTCCAAACTGCTTGATTGCAACCTTCTTCTTTGGTTGCCGACACTCACGGACGAAATGCCCCAATTTGCCACAATTATAACACGTCGACTTACTCTTGTCGAACGTGCGAGTGGTCTCTGGTTGGGTGTCCGCTGCAGAGTGTCGGTTTGAATTGGTGGCAGCAGTCTGACTAGGCTTTTTATCATGCCTAGACCGGTGTGTTTTGTCTTTAGGGCTGGCGGCTGCCGCCGGCTCCTGGTCGGTCTTCGATGCTCCTTTACCCGACTGTGAATCAGCTGCGGGTTTCGGTTCCGTCGGCCATTTATCCAAGGACAGCAAGACCACCTCCATATTGAGGACGGCGTTTGCGAAGTCCTTGAACGACGTCGTAGATGCGTGATGCGCGGCGTTCTGTATGGTGGGATGTAGAGCGCGGCGCAACTGGCTTATACGCAGCTGATCGTCAAGTTGCGGGTAAACTCGGTCGCCGAGTATCATAAACTCCCAGATGAAAGCTTGTGTACTCTCACCTTCCTTCTGGAGCATCTCTGTATACTTTTTCTCCAAGATGGCCAGTTCGTTCGGCTTCCCGAACGTATCTACCATCTGTACTCTCAGTGCTGGCCAAGGAATGTCCTGAAGCTCATACCTCAGTTTACTCAGCCACGTGCGGGCGGCCCCAGTGAAACACCCCGTGATGTATTCCTCCTTGTGGTGGTCTTTCCAACCGTACAGGTGTGCTACTTCCTCGAATTCTTCCAGGAAGGGACGGAAACCTGTCAATCCGTTGAATTTTTGGATTGAGTCGGCTGGGTGGCGACCGCTGTATTTCTTATTGAATTCTTCCACGGAGGGTTCTCTGGGGGTTGGTCGATAGATGCCATCCTGGACGTTTGACATTCCAGCCGGCATCAGACCTACCCCTTGCGGTGGAAAACGTGGCGCGTAAACTGAAGTGCCTTGTGTCGCTCCTTGGCTAGGCTGTTGCTCCGGGGGTGTCGAGCGGCGACCGCTACGTGCAACCCGGACAAGCGAGTGAGGAGAATCAGCACGTGTCGTGATCGGTATTTCCGCACGCTCATCTCTGTGACGCGGATCATCTGACTGCCCTTGTTGTTGCCAGTCAGGGTTACGCGGTAGATGACGTGTGTGCGGTGTGTAATGTCTTTCGTAACGATCGTGACGCTCTCTGTAGCCAACATAGGGGGCTGAAGAGGCGTCCGAGTCATCGTCGCGAAGTCGGTGTGTGCGTGTTGTCCGCCGTGGTGTAGTCGGTCGATTCAGTGTGAATCGGTCGTCTATGAACTGAGACATACGAGTCGAGAGTGCAGCCACTTGTTGTGACAGGTGGTCAAACTCGGCCCCAGTCGGCCGCGGCGGTGGTGTCACATCAGTAGTCACGGGTACTTCCAACAGATCTTCGTGCGAACCCTGGTGATCAGACAGGGACCCCGTATTGTCGTGTGAGGTAGCCATGATTAATGAAGTGGCTTGTGTAATGTGAATGTGCGGTGATGAACGAGTCCGGCGAAGTCCAAGTCGTTGTGTGCAGCTCCGAGGGTTCTCGAGTACACTCTGAGCTATACTTTTCGGTTCCAGTATGATGGGACTCGTTCAGTTTGTAGGTCGGTGTCGTCACTGTGCGTCGGTAACTTAGTGCTTGTCGGCAACCGACACTATCGTACTCTTATACACTGAGTAACGATAGATTACCTAAGCTTGTGACGTGTATAACGAAGTGGCCGTTCACTCCGTTAGTGTGGTGATGGTTGTATCGTGTTGATCGTGTTCTCAGTTGGGCGTGTGATGAGTTTTGGTTCCCAACTGGTGTAGCGTCGTGAGTTCTTTATTGAGCGTCAGATTTTGGAAGGATCTCTCTCGACACGTGGTATTTGGCGACCACGTGGAGGTTACGAGAATTCCAAAAACCTCAATAAAGAAACAGCAGATGTACAATACAACCTCGAGCGTGGTACACCACCCAATCAAGATTGCACTGCGGAAAGTGAATTAGAAATGGAAGTGTATTGCAGTTGCCTGAAGAAGAGGAAAGCAATACGAAGAGTAAAGCTAGAGCGCGGTGCCCGCACTTTTAGTTTTACTTAGAAACAAGAATGAAGAGTGTGTGTGTGAAGAACACACAAAGAACAAAAAGTTCAAGATGGCTGAACTCTTTAAATGCACAAACAAAGGAGAAGTTCAAGATGGCTGAACTTTTCCTGAAAGCAAGAGAAGAAAGCTGTTTTACTTGGAAAGCTTAAAACTTAGGTGCGGTGCCCGCACATCAAAAGTTTTAATTTAGTTTTATTAAAACAGTAAAACAGTGTAGAAATTGAAGTGTGTTCAACAAGATAAATACTTCGTGAACCAGAAGAAATGTTCAGACTGTATAAATTTTGAGTCCTCACTGCTGGATGGCTCTGGATGAAAAAGACAGAGTCAGTGCCCAGTGAGGGACTATATTGAGTAGAAGGAAGAAGTCCGTAGGTGGCGCTGAGGTGGCCACTTCCGGTTCAGTTTATTGCAATGTCCAAAAATTGATGATTGAAAAGTTCCTCCGGGGCACGTTTTTATGGTGGCCAGGAGAAAGACACAAAAAGAGAGAAAATTCAAAGAAAAAGAGAAGTTTTCTCTAACAAGAGGAACTCCGCCAGGGGGCGCGTGAGTGCAACCCTCTGGAAGAGAAGAGAAGAGAAGAGAACACAAAAAGATGAGAGAAGGTACAACAATGAGTCACATGGAGCGAAAAACCGCTCCGTTGGCGCTTTTTGAAGAGTGTCCGGTCGATCCAAGATGGCGGCCGGGCTTCAGTGTTGTCCAATGGAGAAAGTTCATGTGATGATGCATTGAGGTGATGATGATGAAGAAATTGAAGAACATGACTTGGGACATAGAGGGTCCCAAGGGAAACACAAGTGTAAAAACAAAGAACAAAGAAAAGGGGGGACAAGAAAGTCCCACGTGGCTAGAAAAAGTGTGTTTTAAGCTTGTAAGCCCCCTAACAATGAAATAGAGCTAGGGAGAATCTTGCTTGAAAATTAAAGATGAAGAGTGAAGATAATAGGACATTTTAAAAGACACACACGTCCTTTAAAAGCCTATTAATAGATGAATAGATTAGTAGATGAGATTTGTTTGCTCATCTCATAATGAGACTGCAAACTCCTCTCGGAGAGTAAGAAGAATTTGTTTAAAGTGTTGCCCACGTGGTGTGGGTTTCACTTTGAAAATTAAAGAAGAGTGAAGGTGACAGTGGGTGATTGTAATGGAAACATGAAATACAAAAACACGGACGGAAACACGTGTGTCCAAACGGTTGTCCACTTTCCGAGTGCTAAGCGGTCAGCAGACAAAAGTTCGTTCCCACGTGTCTCTAAGGACAGGACACAGAATCGCGCGGTCGACACGTGGTGTGTGTAGCCACAAGTCTCTTTCGCGATTCCACAAAAACGGTACCATGCGGTTGGCTTTGACGTGATCGAGGGCCTCCATACATGATCCCAACATAAAAAGGCGCCACGCGGTTGGCTTTGACGCTATCGAGGGCCTCCATACGTGGTTCCAACACAAAGGACGCCGCGCGGTTGGCTTTGACGTGATCGAGGGCCTCCATACGCGGTTTTACAAAGGCGCCACGTGGTCGACTTTGACGCTATCGAGGGTCTCCACACGTGGTTCCAACACAAAGGACGCCGCGCGGTTGACTTTGACGTGATCGAGGGTCTCCATACGCGGTTTTACAGACAGGCGCCACGCGGTTGACTTTGACGCTATCGAGGGTCTCCATACGTGGCTCCAACATAGAAAGGACGGACGAAGCCTCGTGAGGCACAATCACGAGACTTAGGACAAAGGACGGCTTCTGTTTACAGGTCGGAGAAGGCAGATGGAGCTATACCCCGCACCTCCACCAAATGTGAGCTTTTGACATCAACCAATATTTTATTACCAACCTTTAGATGACATTTTCTACTTTTCGTTTCTTCTCTGAGCAGTATGACACCTGCACAGAGAAGATCCGAGCTGTAGAGAGAGCTGGATGGAGATAGATTGAAGTCACTCTTCTGCATGGGGGTGAAATCAATGCAGGAGAGTGGCGGCCATCTCTCTCTCTTCCGGTTGATGCTGATATACATCTTCTCCATCGGTATTCCGACTAGAGAAGATGTTGTAGCTGCTGAGAATCGTATAGCTCCTGCCCTATGAAACCTCCGGCCTCTGAAGAGAAGTTATTTACATAAACATAGAGACAACGCTACTTCTTGTTACAACACTTTTATTCATTCCTTGTAAGAAGTACAGATACAAGGGTGAATAGTAATATACTAACTGGAAATCCTCAGGCCCATGATTTGGAATGTATCGCAAAAACAGGCAAAGGAAAGAACTGAGGAACAAAGAGGAACATGGTCCTTTTATACCTTGGACCTGTGTACACCTGCGAGGTGTAACCAGGTCCAAGTGACCATGGTCCTTTATGTATCAATCCGCCACTTGGGCATGAGTCAGAAAGGTGAGTCAGAGAGGAGGGAGGGACGGTTGAGAGTTGTTTACCCCCCAGGCTATGGTTTTGGCGGGATCACGATTTACAGGGTGTTACAAATATGACTGACTACCAGTATCATTTTTTAAACATCAGTTGTAGAAGTGATTTAACTTAGTTAAGGCTTGGTTCACACCATAAACAATAAACTTGTATTATGAGGCTCTTAATTTTTTGACAATGCAATAACATTTCAGTTGCACCAGAACACAGTGTAATTGTTATTTGCCTTTTATATCTTTGGGTTTTGAAAATGTCCATTTGCATGCTGCAATTGGACTCTTGTCTCCCTGTCACATACATTTTAGGTGCTTGAAGAGTTATTTTTCAAAGTTCAATTTCAAAATGGATCATTTACAAACAGTCACCTGGCCCTAGAACTCCAAAAAAGCTTCAAAAACCACAAGGATTCAAGAATTTTTAAAATTCGAAAAAATGGGTCAAAAACCAAGGCTTTGACTTTTTTTCAAAAAATGGCCAAAAGTCAAAAAATATTTAAATGCTCTAAAACCTAATGTCTCAGGAGCACTCAACTGACCCTAGAACTCCCATAAAGCACTATACATGGGCTGGGCTGGGCTGACCACTCTAGGAAAATTAGGGAGATTTTTGCTAGGACAGAATCATGTTATTGGTCTTTTTTTCCTAAATTTATAAGACAATGGAACTCTCTCTTCCTGAGGAAGTGGTGAATGGGGATAATTTTGTTTTGTGGGATTGACATTTGTTTATTCATTTTGTTTTTTCTATATGTGCTTGACAATGCTTAATGCTGCATGTGGACTTCATGTCCCTCTGCTATAGGCCTATTTGGCAGCTAGCAAGAGTACTTTTTGTAATTGTAAATGATTCAAAAATCAGGATTATTTTTATAACATAGGCAGTAACTTAAGGCAGTAATTTCCGGACACACTAAATGTACATGTAAATGGTTAAAATATTTTGATGATTTAATATCTCGTAAATTTAATGACATCTAAGTTTGAAATTTAAAAATGAAAAAAAAATCAAATATTTTTTTCTTAATCCTGTAAAGTTAAAAATAGAATCAAGTGAAAAATGGCTGAGTTTCTTTCTTGTAGTTAATTCAAAGTGCGTGTTCTGAATTTTCGAATTGCTGTTTTTTTCTTCTTCTTCATAAATTTTAAACACTATACACATAGTCAGTCTGTTTCTGGGAGGATGTTTACCTTCTATGTATAATCTATGTATCTGGCGTGGCCCACGTAAATTGTCTCATTTTAAAAAAAACATTTTTATCTCGGAATACGTTACTGTTAATCTGCGGAATCAATCTTCAGATTGCCTAGGCAATCTGTAAAACAACCAACCTGCTAGTGAATCTGCAAAATTCAACACCTAAAATGTATTGAATTTTGTAGATTCACTAGCAGTTTGCTGGTTTTGCAGGTTACCTAGGCAAACTGCAGATTGACTGATTCCGCAGATTGACAGTAACATATACACAACCTATGCAAGATTAACAATCTTACAAAAACCAGCTTGATTTTGAATCAGTCATTTAGATTTTAGTGACTCATTTGTACCTGTTAAGACCCCTTAGGTGCCAGGGGCGGATTCATGGTTAGGGGTGGGGGCTCTGAGGGCTGGAGACTCCGCCTAAGACAAAAAATTTTTATATTAAAAATACATAAAATTATAAATTTGTGTGAATTAAGATAAATTCTGAAATGTTAGAAATTATGTTAATTTAACATTAGTAACATTGTTTTTAATTGATTAAAACATATAGTCTTACTAATTTCCTCCTTTTTTATTTTCTAGAAAATTGTTTTTTTTAAAAAATGGGTTGGGAGGTAAAAAACGTGGTCAGTTTCCCATCCAGGGTGGACTACAAACAACAAAAATAGTCCTAAGCAAAATGTCAACATAGTTTTGTTTTGTTTTTTACCTTCACCAGCATTTATTTTCACCGCTTTTTCACATTGTGTGGACGTGTTTTTGTAACTTTTTTTTTAAACTTAAGAGTTTGTTTTGTTGTAATATGTACTCGGTTTTACAGAATTGATTTTTTAAAAACTTAATTAAGTTTACGGACTTTTTAAAGCATTTTGAGACTGCTGGGTCCAACTGAGCACTTCTGAGGCGTTTTCAGGGCATTTGTATGTTTGGGTCGTCTTTTGTTGTTGCAATTTTAAATTCCTTTTTTTTTTCTTAAAAAAAACTGAGACGTTTGACTTGTGCCACTTGGCAGATATTCTCTATACCCCGTGTAATGTAGTTATTGATCGGTGGTATTAAGTCCTGTGTTGTGTATTTGTACTTCCATACTTTGTAGTGTTTGTCTTATGATTACGTTTCTACTGGCTCAGTGATTGTGATGAGGATTTTTTTGTTTGGTCTAAGGTATTCATTCATTTTGTGAGGAACAGGGGGGGCCGGGGGGGGGGGCTGAGAATTCTGCTTAAAGGAATTGCATTGAAGTGGAGGGGGGGGGAGATACACATGATTGTGAGAGGAATACCTTTTAAGGTAATATCTCTTTATCATTTTTAATTAAATAAATGTTGTGGCGAGTTGGTATTATTGGAAAAAATAAATAGATTTCCAGTTTGGAACTTACAAGTGTGTAAGGCAGACATTTCCAAACTGTGGCCCGCGGGCCAGATCCGGCTCGCAAATCAGTCTCATGAATATTATATATATAATATCCCAGGTCTGTGAGTGTGTGTGTGGAGTAACAAAAACCATTGAAGCACGTCGGAATTTATATAAATTTGAATAAATGAACCGGTTTTTTTTTCTCAAGGTCAACTATATGTTGAACTCTTCCTTTGGAAAGTGTAGAAGGGGGAGAGAAAAGTGGGAGGGGTGAGGGGAAAAGTTTGGAAAGTGTAGAAGGGGAAGAGAGAGAAAAGTGGGATGGGGTGACTGATATTGAAATGAAAAGAGTAAAAAAAGGAAAAAACGACGCGCATGCGCACAATTGCCTGTGAATTTTGCTCCCGTCATTTATGACGGGTTACCCCACTAGGTATATATATATATAATATCCCAGGTCTGTGTGTGTGTGAGGGAACTAATGCTGTGTCGGAATTTATATAAATTTGAATAAATGAACTGCTTTTATTTCTTCTCAAGGTCAACTATATGTTGAACTCTTCCCCTCCAAGAACCCCATGATATTAAAGTGGAGAGGGGAAAAAGGTTGGAAAGTGTAGAGGGGGCAGATAAACGTGGAGGGGGGAAAGTGGGAGGGATGGCTGAAATTGAAATGAAAGGAGTAAAAAAAGGAAAAAAACGACGTGCATGAGCACAATTGCCTGTGAATTTTTTGCTCCCGTCATTTATGACGGGTTACCCCACTAGTTTTATTTAATTTCTCTAAAAACGATCATTTGAAACCTTTTTTTAAAAAAAAAAACAATTGTTTCAAATTTGCAGTGTTGGAAAGTACTTTGTCAAAAGTAATGAATTACTGTAATTAAATTGCTTTTTTTCAGTAATTTACCATATTTCCTTTTGGGGACAGGCGATTAGAAAACGGGACAAACAGAAGTTGGCTCCGCCCTTTTTATGACGACAGGCAACTTCTAATTGGTTTGTTGTGTGGTTCGACGTAGAAAAGGGCGGAGCATTGTGACGTCAGACTACATAACCAACCAATTAGAAGTTGCGTTCGTCATAAAAAAGGTCGGAGCCAACTTCTGTTTGTCCCGAGTTCTAATTGCCTGTCTTTTGGGGTTGCTGGTCTCCCATTGGGTGCCTCCCCAGGTGGTGGATAGAGGAATGCTCGCCAGTTATTCGGAGTACTGAGCAAATAAAATACTCAGGGCAGACCGAAAACCCGAACCCCGACATTGCCGGTCTCTAACCCGGGTGAAAAAGGTAGGGTTGACGTCAGGCTGACAGCCGGTTGTAAAGATTTGCCCAAATTTCTGTGTATTGCGGGAAAATAATGATGATGACTGATGAGTCATTGATGACGATGATGAGTAATTTACCACATTGCTTTTTAAAACATGTAATTTGTAATTAATTATTTTTACTAAAAAAATCTAATTATTTTAGTCACTTTCTAATTACTTTTGTTGTTGTAAAATCCCCTGATTAGTCATTGATGATTATATTTCTAAACTCCTCTGAAGCGAAAAATAGTAGAAAAAGGCTGTCATTTTTTATGGTTGCCAAAATTGTGTTGAAATTAATTAGATGATGTTTAAAAAGATTATAAATTATATTAGAATTAAAGATATCAATGCATTTCAACTTTTACTATATATTTCTAAAGTGTTTATTTTTTACGTTTTGAAATAAATAAAAAATTGTATTTTGCAATGTTCTGCAAAAGTGCTGCTGCTGCTGTTATTGTTTACCACACAATTGGAATCTTAAGTTTCGTTAGATGACTGACTGATCAGTGATTACGTTTAAGCTTGATTGATGACAGTAAAAGGAAGCCTGTGTCAGCAGTGTGGCTACAATGCGAATTAACCGAGGATTTTATTTTCAAAGAAGAGAAGAAAAAAAACCTTTTAGATTGATTTTTTGGCCATTTATATTCAGTGGTGTCTTAACAAAAAAAAGTTACAAGACTGTCATAATTATTACAGTTAAGTTGTCATAGCTAGAAGCAAATAGTAAAATATTGTTATGACAAGCCCCCCCCCTTAAACAAGCCTACCATGGCCTAACCTAACCTATAACTTCAGTTAACCAACATTCACCAAAATAGATATAAATATTTTTTAAAATGTCATAGACCTCTTATGTAGTAAATGTTACCTTTTGCACGCGTTTTATTGCACGTTTTTGTTGTTACTACAAACAAAACAAAAAGCATTAAGTTATACTTAGGTAAAAATTACAACACTCAAATCCTATTTGCATTTATTATAGAATACAGGCAGTTTTCTGGTGAATACTCAGTAATGCTACTTCACACCAAGACGTAATGCAGCAGAGATGCAAGATTAAGCTAAGACAATGCCAATGCAACATGTTTGCATTAAACAAGTTTACATTTTACAGTAAGTGCCTTTATGAAAGCACACAGTAACAGCCAATAAGATGGCAGTTTGCAGCTGAAGTTCAATTAAAAATGTATTCTACAAGCAGAAATTTTGTTCATACAAGCAAAAATGTTGTTCTCAGAAGCAGAAATTTTGTTCTTACAAGCAGAAATTTGTTGCGTCCTAGTGGCCAAGTGGTTATAATCACCGCTTGTGTTACTGAGGGTCCCAGGTCCGATTCCCGGTTGGAGCATGGATGTTGTGTTTGTCTTTCAAGCTTGCAAGCACGGCACAAATGGAAAGCAAGTTTATTGCATTGCTTTACAGTGTGAACCTGCTTTAAAATATTATCTAGATTGATTAATCCGTTTATTGCCATAGGTGGTACTCAGAACAATTAATTTTGTGTACATATTTATTCCTACATTTGCGTCATCACTCTGGGATATTTAAAAAAAGCATTCTTGGGTTTTAAAAAAAATCAAGAGTTGAAATTTTTATTTGCTGAATGTGCTGTTTTGTACATTTTTAGTAAGCCAATTTAGAAGGGCTGTTTTGTATATAATGGAACCATTAATCCATTTACTAATGAGTCAGTGAATCAGATTTAAATGTTGCATTGCAATCAAATTATGAATAAAAGATAGTCACGCACATTTGCATGAAAATAGGATTATTTTTTTTTTCAGAAAAAAAGGTTAGATAAAATAGGTGTTATGGTAAAACTGGGAGCAGGAGGAACAAATATTGAAAAATAACCATTTCTGTAAAAAAAAAATGCCAATAATAGGTTGGAGTTGTTCAGTTATCAACTTTTTGTCATCAAATTTCAATTAGAATTTTAGTTAAAAACGTTTTTTTTTTTCATAATAAATTAGCTAAAAAAAAACATCAACAGAAAGGTCCAATTGATTTAAGTGAATGTCTATTTGTAATTTTTCATTTTGGTAATATAATTGCATTTCTTCTGAAATAGTACTGTAGAACATTGAGGCCCAAATTTAAGAAGATTAGCACTGGAATTTAAACTTCAACCCTCTTGAGCAAGGTTCCAACATGGGAAAATTATGTTTTTTTTTTCAGTATGTTTGAACAGAATTATTTTTCTATGTTGGTGGAAGCCTGCTCAAAGGATTGAAGTTTGAGTCTAAGTGCCAAGTTTTCTTGTTGTATTTATGCCTAAATCGGATTTTTTCACCCTGCTTTTCCTTACTTTTGTTTTTATTTATGTTATTACTTGGGAAAATTGATTTTTTTTTCCTTTCCACATACACAAAGTAAGAAATCAGTCATTTTGTATATTTTGTTAGGTTTTGAACTAATTCGATAATTCGTATTTACTAAGGTTTTAAAGTGGAAACGCTTCTAGTTAATTAAAAATGTGCAACTACGCTCATAGATGGCATTTTCACCAAGAAAATCCAGTTATGTCGTTATTGTACATTGACAATGCATCTTGCAGCACTTGGACTTTAAAGTCCCTCTGAAATAGACCTTGTACACACTAGAGTAAAATGAATTCAAATTAAATGTGTTTAGGTGAATTATACGGAATCCAGTTAAGGACACGAAACAAATAAAAATTGACTTTATTATTAATATTTTAAATTGAAAATACTTAATCAATATTTTGTCTATAGTTTCTATATTATTATTTAAGTATTAACTCAATATTTTCAGATTATTAACTGAATAAATTGAATTCGACATTTTGTCTTGTTTGTCCTTCACAGGGCTCTGTAGAACACGTTTATTATTTAAATGCATTTCAATTATCAGGTGTGTACTAAGTATAATGGGCTGCTTGCAGAGTATTTTTTGTAATTGTAATTATTAATTAAATTAGTCTAAACTCGGCTTGTGTTTGGCCTTTTTTCACCAAACACACTTTATTCTCATCTATGAAGTTAAACGAAGATGCGTAATATTTTTTCATGAATATTTTAATTAATATTTTATATATTTCATAAATATAAAAATTTAAATATTTTTTGGTTGTCAATTAACGAAAACGCGACCGTTCTTCTATGTTAAATTTCCATAGACACGAATGTCTCATAATTAAAATAAGCTTAATTCATTAATACCGTGGCTTAAATATAAAAATAAACTTTTTGTGGGATTTTTAAATGTGGCCAATATTATTTCGCATTGTTTTCAATACAAAAATGTAAAATTTGGACATTTT
Source organism: Brachycybe producta (assembly GCA_036925085.1). NCBI lineage: Eukaryota > Metazoa > Arthropoda > Diplopoda > Playtdesmida > Andrognathidae > Brachycybe > Brachycybe producta. The sequence continues at coordinate 8,473,415 of JAUPFP010000006.1, read as the reverse complement.
CAAACTTCCATAAAAAGTTTATTTTTAAAAGATGTTATTTGTGGAATTTGTTTTTTTTTTTTTCACCTAATTTTACTCTTCTAGTTTCCAACGAATTGATTGAAAATTCCTAAAACAAACATATCTATATATAACGGTGTTTGTTGATGTACAAATTGTGCATACTACCTAGAACACTTTTATAAATGTACTGAATTGAGACCAAATTCGTGGTTGCGCACATTGACTAGTGAATCTGTAGAATGACTTGATTTTCCATTTTGATAGTACTAACGCACATTAAATCAAGTCTGTTCCATGTTGGCATGTTCATTACAAAACAAGAACAAAGAACATTTCTTGGAAGTAATTCATATGACACACATTTACAGTGCAATTTGAAATTTGGAATATACACCCCCTCCCCTCCCCCAATACATTTAATATACATAACGTATGATACAAGAAAATAGTTATTTTGAAATTTCGTAACTGGATCCAGAGAAGGTTTCCTTTAATTAGACTTGGGTTACAGATTTGTTTATTAGCTTGTCAAAAAAGGGACTAGTTTAAAATTGCTCACTATACTTGATATTCTTCAATGTAATTTTTTTTTACAACATATCTACAGAGTGTGCCCAAAAAAATATAAATACACTTTAGTTTATTTTCTCAAATTTCATTTCATAGTTTTAGAATTAAAGAGATAATATTACAATGAAGATTAGATATTACATGTTTTATATTTAAATGAGGTATTACCTCAAGTATTCAAAATGTAGTCCATTCTCATTCTGACATCGTTGAGAAACTGATTTTGCAAAACATCAATTAACAGTTTTTCTTACAATTGTGCGACAATTCTCTTCGATAACTTGCCCATTTCCTGTAAGAAATCGAAGCAAATTGTCGCACAATTACAATGTGTGTTATTTTTTTGTTTTTTATTTTACTGAAAATTCAATTTATTTTTTTACAAGTATCGATCAACTCAGTAAACTGTTCAACAGTCGTATGTACGAGACAAATGTAGTCACCCTTATCAGACGACATTGTAGTACAGACGTACGGTCATACGGACACTGTTATCACCATACAACGCATTCAATGTAACCACAGCCTAATACCTAGTACACACGTGATAATTTAAATGCATTTAAATAATAAACGTTTTCTACAGAGTCCTGTGAAGGGCAAACAAACAGTATGTCGAATTCAATTTAATTAAGTTAATAATCTGAAAATATTGAGTTAATACTTAAATATAATAGGGACTTAGCGAAATTTCGTACGAAATAAATTTATTTACGAAATCCATTATTTTGACGTCATTTCCGGCTGATTTTGTTACAACACAAAGATTTCGTACGAAATGAGGCATTTATTTCTTTACGAAATTATAAAATTATTTCGTAGTTGGATTTCGTAGAAACGAAATAAACGTGCATGCACAGAAGCGGTTTAACACCGTTTGAGAAACTTGAAAACAACGCCATTTTTCCACTGCTTTGATGGAAAACGACGTCGTTTTAAAAAGAATAACTAACCCTACATGAAAGATTTCCGATTAAAGCAAGAATATTAAGTGAAAAGAACAATAAAACATTAAAAAATCTACGTTTAGCGGCGATTAATTAGTCAAAAATTACCACACAAATTGCCGTAAAAGGTGAATGATTTCGTTTACGTTTTCGGGTTGCTTCGCTAACTACAATTACGAAATTGAAACAAAAACGAAATCACTTAATTTAAATATATAAGTCCCTAATAATATAAACTATTGACAAAATATTGGTTTAGTATTTCAATTTAAAATATTAATAATAGTCAATTTTTAATTTGGTTTATGTCCTTAAGTGAATTCCATATAATTCACCTAAACACATTTAATTTGAATTCATTTAACTTATGTGTGTACAAGGTATAAGGAGAAGTACTGCAATTGCGTACCTACCAATCCGCATAGCCCGAATTCGTGTAAATCCAAGACTTAACTATAATGTAAAATACCATTATATATATATATATATATATATATATATATATATATATATATTGCCAGGTCTGTGTATGTATGTGTGATGTGTGTGTGTGGAGTAACATCGGAATTTATATAAATTTGAATAAATGAACTGCTTTTTTTCTCAAGGTCAACTATATGTTGAACTCTTCCCATCCAAGAACCCCATGATATTAAATTGGAGAGTGGAAAAGATTGGAAAGTGTAGAGGGGGGGAGAGAAACGTGGAGGGGGAAAAAGTGGGAGGAGGAAAACTGAAATTGAAATGAAGGGAGTAAAAAAGAAACAAACGAATTACAAATATAGAAAGGGGGGGGGGGGGATAATAGTAGCAAAATTAAACAAGAATTTATCACAGGCAATTGTGCCCAGCATTAGAATTTCTTTTGCTCAGCCCTTTTATGAACGTCATCAATTTCTAATTGGTTTGTTACTTGGTCTGACGCCATAAAAGGGCGGAGGAAAAGAAATTCTAATGCTGGGCACAGTTGCCTGTGAATTTGGCTCCCGTCATTTATGACAGGTTACCCCACTAGTATTTAAATATTATAATATTTAATGAAATTATAAAATAAGTATATCAATACATAAATTCCACATAGGAAAAAAAAAAGTCATCCAAACTACCTAAAACGAAATCAAAAATTTGTATAAAGAAATTTACGACATTTCTTAAATAATCACATATACAAAATAAAAGCAGCAAAATCTACGAATAGACAAATTCTGCTGATTGCAATGAAATTACGTCATACATATAAATTAATTATTCTGTTAAAACATAAAATCACCTTTTTTTTAGAATATCCCAATAAATACTAAATTATAAAGGGCGTGTTTAACCTAAGATCGGTATTTAGAGAAATGGGATAGATAATGACTACTAGGGCACGGATTTTTATGCAATATCAAACAAATGTTTCTCAATCTGTGGCCCAATTAAGTGCCCAATTGTGAAGTAATTATCATCATCATTAGAGTAATTGCAATTATGGCTTTTCTAATCAAAAAGACTGGTGAGAGGCTAGATGTCTGGTTACAATGAAGGCATCTGTAGACAGCTTCAGAATTTCTTTGGCGCCGCCCTGTTATGAGCGTCAGACCAAATATCAACCAATTAGAAATAAAAAGTACGGGGCATGTGACATCAGACCCAGTAACAAACCAATTAGAAATTGATGACGCACATAAAAGGACGGAGCCAAAGAAATTCTGAAGCTGTCTACAGATGCCTGTGGTTACAATCAGTTGTCAACTAGAGTTCTAGCCTCTAACCAGTGTTTTTTATATTGAAAAACACCCTAATTGTTGGCTGATCTAAATGGGATTGTTACTTCAAATTGACCTTTCGTCTCATAGATTTGAGAAATATTTGCTTGATAATTGCATCAAAATCCGAGCCCTACTAATGACAATCATAATTACCACTCTATACGGTAAAAAAGTACGAAAAGAAAACTAAAAAATATTAAGAATTATCTTTAAAAATATCATTTCTAAATGCTCAATGAAGAGCAGCTCGATTCAGTCCTATCTCGAATGTTTTAAAGAGATCAAAACTCCGCAGTTTCATCCTCGCTTAATCCATCGTTCAACAAACTGTTTGATCCTCGAAGAGCCAACAAACTGTGACTGTTATTTCTCAATCTAGATTTCAAACAATAGTTTAAAAATATCAATGAAAACGAAAAGAAGATTTCAAAAGCGATGTTTTACCGTGTCTGTAAGTGATCCACTTGAACTTGAAGGCTGTCTACTTGTTCTTGAAGCTCGTCGTTCGTTCGTTGTAGTTTTCGAATGTTGTTCGTGCCACTGTCCACCTAACAAAGCGTAACAACAAACGTTACTACTACCGGGAACTTATCAGAAGGTTTGGGATTCTGTTTTCTACTTACTTCATCTTCGGCCGTAGCTAATTCTTTCTTCAGTTCTTCCACTCTGCAACGTAACTTCTTCACTTCTGTCTCGTACTGTTCCGCTCTACGTACGGCGTGCGCTAACTCCGTCGTTTTATCTTGCAAAACCTTCTTGAGTTTTCCGTGTGCGTGTCTTAGATCTGCCAATTCCTATTTTGAATTGTTATCGTTAAAACACAAAAGGGTCACGTATCAGTTGTGGGTTTTCTGTGTACGTTAAGTGTGTACGTTAAGTTAAAGGCCTGGGTTACTAGTCATTACAAAATAGTTATGTACATAAAAAATATAATTATTCAAGTCAAGTCTACCATAGCTTGTGACCATTTTTATGACCAGGATGTAACTGGTACGTTGGCGACCATACATGTAATTCATGAATTGGAAGCTTGTGACGGCAGAGGGGTTAATAAAAAAAAACCCTAGGCTTGTGTCATATTGTCCGATGAAAATGGGAAGGACTGTATCTATTAGGGTTTTCTGAGACGATTCTAACTCGTACGACGTTGCAAACCGCGGAGATGGAGGCTAACAGTGACGTGCAGGTAGCGAAAAACGTATCGGCAGATGAGCGGTTAAATAGCAAAAAAGTATATGCAACTGTAGCCAAATACAGAAACGTAACGGAGCCGCCCCTTTTCTATCAGGCAGACAAAATGTGACGAGCATAAATTTTTCCATCAACCCCGCTTACGTCCTTGTCGTAACTTTGCAACTGTAGTCCCTTCATCCTACTCTGGCGTTACTAACAATAGTGCTAAACTCCTAAACTTTATAAGTGAAGTTTGGCGACCACTAGTCTGCAGTCACGAGCACTCGGCTAACAAAGAAGGTTAAGTAATCAGCGTGTTTAAAGCGTACCAGGGGTGTCTTATTGAATTTATATAATGTCTGGCCATTCATGACTATTTTTTGTTGTTGCAATGACTAGCTTCAAAGTGGAATCGGACTTTGAAAGATTAAAGGTGGTTCAACAGTAATTTAGATTAGGATAAAGTGAACGGAAAGTACGTTTCGAAGCAACTTCAAGAAAAATAATTCCTAGTTTGCTAAAAACAAAAATAATAAACGAATTTACTCGAAATGTATTTTCTCGATCGATACCATAAAAAAATAAACTTACGATAGTTCGAAAATGATCAATGTAAAAAGTTATTTAAACAAACGTTTACCGAGAAATTATCTTCGAATCGGAACGTAAAGATTATCATCGCGTATATTAACATATTCTCCTGGAATTCTAGTTTTTTTTTAACAGACTTTCAATTTATCTCAAAGTTGCTTCTAAAAGATTTCTGTAACTGTAATATAGCAAATTTACAAGTGAGCCAAACAAAAGATAAAATACCTCGACCGTGTTCTAATAAAGATTCCCAACAAATAAGCAGCGTAACAATAAAGAAATGAACACAAAAAATTTAATAATCAGACACTCGAGATTAAAGCAAACGGGAACCTTGTTTTTGTCGTGCAGTTCGTGTTGCATCACTTTAACGTCGGCCTCGCCACCCGTGCTGCAAGTTTTCGTCTTGCGTTCGAGACGTTCCTCGAGATCGGCCATTTGTATACGAAGTTTCTTGTTCTCTCTTTCGAGCGCCAATTTCTCCGTTTCGAGTCGTTCTCTTTTGCCCCATTCGGCAGCATTCTCGGCTTGAAGCCTTTCCAACTGAACAAAACGCAAAAGGGGATAAGAAAATAGCAAGTCGCACACACATACTCGTATGCCACACTGTCGGAAGCAACTTTTGACTAACGTAAACTTGTGACGGTAACTCAAAGTTAGCTTTTCGTCGTAATAAATACTTTTGTTTTTATTTAGTTTGTTATAGATTTACTTTACGTGTTACTTTGTAAGGCTCTCGTCATCTTCATGTGATTAATACAATGCGCATGTTGCAATACATAATAGTGACATCAAAATGACGTCATACTAGTAACCATTACCGTTTGTTTAGCAGCAAGCGTTGTACTCGGGTACATGGCGCCGGCTATGACGTCATTTTCACGTCAATATTCTGTAATGCCGCATGCGCCCTGCATTAATTGCACGAACATAACGAGAGCTTCATACTTTCTAATTTTAACCATGGTTACGATTTAAAGTGCGGCGGCATGCTGCCTGTCAGCCACTTTTGTGGCCTTTTCAACCAGTTTTTGTGGGATGTCAATAACATCAATTATTAATTAATTACCTAGTGTTATCTTAATTTATACCTGTGTCCTTAGGTCGGCCAGACGACGATCCATCGAAGATCGACTACTCGCTTCGTCTTCGAGGTCCAATCGGATGCTGTCCAGCTCATCTTGATGTTCAGCCTTCGCTTGCGAAAGCTGTTTTTTCAAATAAATAAATAAAAAAAAGTAAGAGTCCGAGAATCGATCTTGTTATAACGAAACGGTTAAAGAAGTTGGTTTCGGACTTCTTTGAGTGCATCCTGTTTCACCAACTTCAGTTCTTCATATTTTAACTTCAGATCGTTGTAATCTTGTTGAACTCGTTCCAGAGATTTGTGAATCGTCGTTTTCTCTCTGTAGAAAAATACAAAAGAAAAGAAAAACACTTATGAAAATCCGATTCCAAAGTGTATTCAATCCGGGTTGTTTCATTTTTAAATCACTAAAAATTTTCCCATTTAAAAATCGAATATTTTTTTAAAAATTTCAATCAAATAATAGTATTTTAATTTTCTTTAAGAGCAAAGTTACTCAGTGACGGAACGTCGGTTATCGAAACGGCGGTTATCGGAATCGTTGATTATCAGAACCAATTTTTTTCTTTTTACTTATTTTTACGGAAATAAAAACAATTTCTTTGCAATCGTTTTTTCTTTTCTTCTTACTTTTCTTTAATGTGAGTTCGATTATATGAACTTTCGATTCTCGGAACTATGCTTGTCCGATATTAGTTTCGATAATCAACATTCTACGGCACCACTTTGCAATTTGAATATTTGCAAATATATGTAATCTTAAAAGTCTAAACGATGCTCATAGTCTTTAATTATTCTGGAACAAAATTAAGAAAACTTAAAAGTTTTTTTTAGAAAATAGAAGGGTAGCTTAATCACTTAAGAGTAATTTTTCAAAATAAACGTTTTATGTGCCCCCAACATCAATCAGCATTCGATGTTTTCTTTTTAGTTTTTGTCTAGGAAAAACAAAAGTTCATTTTGAAAGATAATACCATAATGTATAGATACCATGGTGTATCTATACACTATGATAATACAATTAACGTGGAAATACGAATACTCTTAAGTGATTCGACTACCTTTCTAGTTTCTAACACACTGTCAACTTCTTTTAGTGTTGTTTCTGAAACGCGGAATAACCAGAGTTCTCAAATCAGGTGTTCATAATAACATCTCAATTTGGGCACTTGTATTTTTTTATATTAAATTTTAGATTTAACATTTTTGTTATTTTCAAAACTTCACATTTTTCAATTCAGATTTTAACAAAATATCCGATTTTTTTTTTTAACTTTTAATTTTAAATCAAGTAATTAATTTTTTTTTTTCTTTCAACCCAGCAAATTCTAAATATGGATCTGAGATGTTGAGCGCTCACTCCCTCTCGACTTGAATCGTTTTCGAAGCTTCGTCGAGTCGTAACTGTAAGACGGACATCCGTTGCTCAATGTATTCGACGTCAGGTGACGTGATGTTCTCCCACATCAAACTTCCTCCTCCTCCTCCTCCGCTTACATTCTTCTTGTTATTGTTATGACGAGACGAAACGTTCCCTTCGGACGATGAAATCTCCGTTTTCATCTCCGTTACATTACCGCTGCTACCGTCGAAGATGCGATCAAAGAATTCCATATCCGGAGACGGATGTGGAGCTGCCGTCGTCATCATCATCATTTGCTGTTGCATCGTGCCACTTTGAAGGATCAGACTCTTGAAATCGTTGTTCGGTTGTTCCGTTACGGAATCATCTGTTCCCTTGATTGGTTCGTTGTTGATCTTCATCGGAACGTCTCTTTCCGGTAACGAATGAATGCTACAGGGACTGCTAGCGACCGGACTACAACGATCGTAACAGCCGCCAATCGAAGCCACCGTCATCGTTGTTTTTGCGGTTCCCTCTGGCATCCGTCTCGATCTCTCCAATTCGCTCTCCAGTTCCTGTTTCTCTCGTTTCAAATGTCCGTTCTCTTTCGTCGCAACTTCTAACTTGGTACGAAGGATCCGTACTTCTTCTCGTACTTTGTTCCGTTCCGTTCTAACTTTACTCCACTTCTCCCTCCAATTTGCCGTACAATCCGACCACCATCTCATTGTCTTTTCCATCTGAGCCGCTCTGGCTCTAGCTTCTTCTAACTCGCGTATTCTTAACTCTTCTTTCGCCTCCCATTCGGACGGATCCATCATGTGACCACCACCGTGATGCATTCCGTGTCGAGACGAACTCGAGAGTCCGCTCGAAGTTACCGTAGAATGAGAACTCATATCGTGAGAAAGACTTTCTGCCATGCTACTACGTTCGGATCTCGATCCTGGCGAATGACCGATTCCACCTGGTCCCATCATACTTCCGTGACGTTTTACAGAGCCACATGCGGATGTGGCCAAAGACATTGCCCCGAAATACGGGGAGCTCTTATCAGTAATAAACCCTTGAATGGATTTTTTTTATAATCGACCTCGTCACTGACTCTTTTAAGAGTCCGAGAGACTTTTTTTTACTGTTCTGCCAATCTTTCGAGTGACTATTCTCAACTTGTGTACGGTTCTTTAACCCCTTCAAGTGTTCCCCACCCCTGATTAGTCTTGAACCTCTTACTTAGCCCCTCTGTCCCTTTGACTGACTCTCCAACTGGCTCTATGATCTTAAGTGGTCCTACAACAAAATAAATGTATTTCTAGTCAATTCAATCCCTTAGTTAACCATCTAACCACTTAGTTGGCCCTCCAACCCGTTAACTGGCCCTCCAACCCCTTAGTTGGCCCTCCAACCCTTTAGTTAGCCCTCCAGCCCCTTAGTTGACCCTCGAATCCCTTATTTAACCCTCCAACCCGTTAACTGGCCCTCCAACCCCTTAGTTAACCCTCCAACCCCTTAGTTTGCCCTCCAACTCCCAAACTGACCCTCCTCCAGTATCTTGCTAGTTAATATTATGCAACTTTTTAACCTTGATCTACTCCTATTTAGCATTTAGCTTTCAATATAGATATTTTGTTCTCAATAAAAATGTTAAATTGAGAGGTGAAAACCCCATTTGACACCGCCACAACTGAAGAACGACTCTTAATTATAACCATCTTATAACCAATGAAAAGCCTCCTTTTTCCAAATTTTCACGCGTTTTTCTTGCAGTTTTTTTACATTTGCTCAGGACCTGAAAAGAATGTCAATGACAACATAAATTTACATTTTTCTCATCGTATCTTTGACTAAAAAATATTTGTTGTGGGTTTCTTCACCTTTTCTCTAAAATGTTCTCCTTCTTCCTCCCACATTTCTCTTTTCTTTGCGGAGTACGTAAGAATTTCGCAACCGTTGACTTTCATGTAAACTCGTTGCAAAATTCTTACGTATACCGTAATTGCTTATGTTTGCGTCCTCAAGTAAACGTAAGCATAGCAAGACGATGAGGTATGTATTGCCATCTAGTGGCTTATAAACAAAACTATTTTAGAGATTGAAATGCAGAGTTGTCTCCATTGTGTGTGGTCACATTGTAATATGAAATAAAGGCGCCAAAAAGCGTATATTTACTGTATATGAAAGAGCTGGCCAACGTTTTCACAATAGGAGCCGCATTCCTATAAATTATTCATTTGAATCATGTGGGCCAGCTAATTTGGTTAAAATTAGGATAAAATGGTTCATGAACTTTCAGGAGAGCAAAATTAAGCGAAACTAGAAACTGTTTTAGAAACTAGAAGAGTATATCAATCATTTAAATGTATTTTTTTTATGTTGATATCTTTCAAAATAAACTTTTTTATAAACAAAAATTAAAAAAATATCGTCTGCTTATAGTTAACTCATTTTCAAACTCATATAAAAAGCTTATTTTGAAAGATATCATTATGAAAATACTCTTTAAGTGATTGAGCTTATAACCTTCTAGTTTTCTAAAACACATTCAAGTTTCCCTTCATTTTGCAGCTGAAAAACAGAATAATCACAGTTCGAGAGAGGCGTTTACCACGTTAACAAAATTATGTATTTTTACTACTTTGAATTTATACAAACAATTTAAAAACAATGGGTCATAGTAAAACATATTTTCAAGAGCGAATTATGGCTCGCGAGCCACTTTTTGAAAACCTCCTCTTGGCGTTTAGTTTTTAGGGTCAACGTTAAAGAAGGTAATTTGGCACTTGAGCTTGAACTTAAATCCTCTGAGCAGGGTTTCAATACAGAAAACATATTTTGAATGTTACTCAATAAAACAGTCGTTTCAAAGTTTACGTGCCAAGTTTCCTTCTTGAATTTGGACCAAAGTTTAGCTATTTTTGACCTTTGACATCTGTTATGCTGACACCAAATATTTTTATTGCTTAATAATTAATATTTAAACTCTGATCTAAGTTTTAATCTCAAGTAGGATTTCTTTGGATGAATTACGAACAATTATGCAACGAGTTCCATTTATTTAATTGATCGAATTGTTTCGAAGTAGAATTAAACGATGGCAGACGAGATGCAAAGTCGTTGCCGTCGTGTTGCGATCGTCGGCGGTGGTGCAAGTGGACTGACCGCTTGCCACCACTTTGCCTCCGAACCAAATCATTTCGTTCCGACCGTTTTCGAGCAATCTGAGACAATAGGTGGAACGTGGGTTTATACCGATAAAACCGGGAAGAACGAGTTCGGTCTTCCGATACATGCGAATATGTACAAACATCTCAAGTGAGTTTCATTTTAGTTCAGTGTTCGATCGAGCTGACCAATGTCCATTTCAATATGTTATATAATTTTGTTTTTAATAATTTTAGAACTAATTTGGCCAAAGAATTGATGGCGTTTTTAGATTTTCCATTTCCGGAAGGTGGACCTTCGTACATTTCACACGAAAGTGTTCTCGGCTACCTCCGAACTTACTACGAACACTTTAAACTCGACAGATATTTTAGAGTGAGCCTCGAAGCACAGTGTTTTGGGTGAAATTGGTTTTAATTTATATACTCTGGCAAAACAAAAACTATTCTCACTCGAGTAAAAGTTAATCTTTATTATTCAGGAATCGTAACCTGCTGTTACGTTTCAAGTGTAACTGTACTGTGACTTCAAGTCAAACTTGAGTTGCTCCTTAAAGTAATCGTAACAAGTAATCAGTAACTTCTTGCGTTTTTACTTCTTAAAGTAACTTATTACAGTACTCATGAAAGTAACTGTGAATTGAATTACTCTTGGAAGAAAATTACTCTTGTTACTGCATATAAGTACTAGCGGTAGTAAATTTTAGTTTCTTTTAAAACTAACTGTAACTAATGGCAAGTGACTAAGGGTAAGTGACTAATGCAGTTCCTTCTGAAAGTTACTAGACAAAAAAAGAATCCAATTTTGTGACTAGAAATGAATAATTTGTTAGTTAACAAACATAATTAAGGGGGTAAATTTGTTTGTTTTAAGTTTTTCTCACGGGTGGTCAATATTAAACCCATGAATGAAAACGGATCGACATTCTGGACTGTTGAAGTGGAGGACGTTCGAACAAAAAAGAGAGAAACTTTCGAATTCGACAATGTCGTCATTAGCAACGGGTCTGGAATTAAACCTAACGATATTCGCGATCTTTTTTTTTTTTTGTAACTCATTTAGTAAGTTTGTTCCTTTTTTCGTCAGCCATTATTCGTTTCCTCGTTACGTTGATATTGAAGGTTTGGACGTCTTCAAAGGAACCGTACTCCACAGTCATTCATACAGAGTTCCGGAACCGTTTGCAGGAAAAAACGTTCTTTGCATCGGTGCCGGATCATCCGGAGTTGACATCGCAATCGACTTATGCCAAGTGGCCAACAAGGTAATCCTTACTTTTGTTCCCTATTGGTTGCGAACTTATCCTGGGTGGTTTTAAAGTGTAAACGCCTCTCGAGCAGTTGTAATAATTGTTGCTATTTTGTCTTTCAGAATACAAACTAGAAAGTGTTTCATATTAATGTAATTTAACGAAATTTCTTCTGCATTTATCATTTCTAGGTCGCTATGAGCCACGACTTTTCCGAAAAATTCAGTTCTCCTTTTCCGAACAACTTCGTTCAACTTCCTTGGGTGATTTCTGCCGTCGAGAACGGTTTTCACTTCGTCGACGGCCAATTCTTCGCAGCAGATATTCTCATCTTCTGCACCGGTTACGAATACTCGTTCCCATTTCTCGATTCCGAATGCGGAGTCTCCGTCGTCGAACACAGAGTGATTCCGATCTACAAACACTTGATTAATATATCGTATCCTATGATGGCCATTCTGTGTCTTCCGTTTACGGTCGTCCCTTTCGTCGTATCCGATGTCCAGTCGCAGTTTCTAGTTCGTGTCTTTAAGAACCCGGAACGCTTCTTGCCTTCTAAGGAAGAGATGACGTTTGACACCGAGGCCGAAATCACTCGACGGAGATCAGAAGAACCTAAATACAAGAATAGACATTTTCATAAGTTCGTTTATAAGATTTGGAATTACTTGTATGATTTGGTCGAAATCGCTGGACTCGAACCTTTGCCACCGTCCAGAGAGAAACTCCATTTTTTAAGTTTCGAACAAAGAACTCTCAACTTCTGTAAGTTTCGTAACTTTAATTACGGAACAACTGAAGAAGACGCATTTTTTAGATAGATTATAAATGTATAAGTTGATTCCTACTATTGTAACATACTTTGATTATCGGACCATTCCGGTATTGATTGATTTATTCAGTGGTGCAACGTCACTTCCATACAAATACATTATATGAATATGTGACGTCACACCGCTCAATAAATCGATGTGTAACGGAACGTGGGGTACGCGATCTTCTTTAATAGATTAGGCTCCAAACTCAACAACAACAAGAGAATTTAGCACTTGAACCTTTTGAACAAGAAAAACATCGTTTTATTCAGTATCCTTAAACCTGAATATAAGGATTTAATTTCTATGTTAGAACCATGCTTAGAGGGTACAAGATGAAGTTCAAGTGCCAAGTTATCTTCTTTTCAGTAACTAGAACAGTTAATGAATTACTTTATTGTATTTTCAAAGTTTTAAGTTTTAAGTTTAAATTTTCCGCTCAAAAGTCGGAATTGAGTTGATTTTGTTTGTCACCAGGTGTCGTTGCTGCAATTCGTTTTTGTCAAGGAGATTCGAATAAGTTTCCGCCATGACGGGCGTAACCGGTTTGTATATAGAAATCAAACAGGCAATTAGAAATCGGGACAAACAAAAGTTGGCTCCGCCCTTTTTATGACTACCGGCAACTTTTAATTGGTTGGTTATGTAATCTGCCTTTTTTAACGTCGAAACACAATAAACCAATTAGAAGTTATCGACGGTCATAAAAAGGGCGGAGTCAACCTTTGTTCGTCCCGATTTCTAATTTCCTGTAGAAATCAACTGTAGGAGGATAACCCAATGTGGCGCTTCGGCCCATCATCTGTAAATTAAATAAATTCCGCCGTTCAGTAGACCTATATGGCGTTCATAGCTAACTTCATAATTGTGACGTCAAGTCACATAATAAAGCGATTGTTGACGATTGTGCTGCTCTCTTTCGGTGGTCTTCGGCGACAAGACCACAACTAGTTATTTTCCGTCGATGGTTTTTTTTTTGCGTTTGTCGAAGTTTCTTGTGAAAATTAACACGCTTTTTGTTATCTAGAAATCTAAATTATTTGAATTGGATTATTTCAGTGATAAATGTTACAACTTAAAAGTGATGTAGTCTGAAGTGATATGCAGGATATTGTTATTGGTAACTATTCCGGTAAGAGTTAATTTATCAGAGAAGTGATCACACACAAAATGCCGTTTCAGAATCTGTAAAAAATGAGATCTATTTTTGGAATAATTTCTTCGTGTTTTTTAGTGTCGCAAATTGTGAAGACCGGGCCCCGGGTAACCTATTCGAAAGCCAAGAATATGTTCAACCTTAGACCACAACACAATGTTGTGTTGTGGTCTAAGGTTCAACGCTAACATATCACGTTGCGCGCGTTAACTTTTGAGTATGATACATGTATATTATGTTGCAAAATGAAAGGTGACATTCCAAAATGACATATTCTGCTGTGGATTGCAAAGTTGTAACCGTTTCAAGATTATATTATTGGAACTAGTAGTAGTAGTAGGTTTGTTGGGTGACGTTTTTCTATTGAATTGATAGCGTTCATCTTCGCTTTAATTAACTATATTTACTTAGATATAAACGGTGTTTACCATCTTTGGGATGGGCAACCAGATTCTACCTCATCATTACGCAATTTCTTATTACTAAGACGAAAAGAATTATGCGTATTTTTTTATCAACAAGTCTTGTTTAGAAAAGTTATATCTAGAATTGCCCCGGAATTCTAGCCTCAATTTTAGAGGCTAGAATTCAAGGACACCTATAGATTAACACATTTTTATAATCCTTGACCCATTTACGAAATATTAGTTGTAAGAATTATAATCTCTAAACACTTTTTGATTGAAAAACGCACAATTAATAGGGGCTAATTAGGCATAATCAAGATGCATAAACAGAGCGTAATATTCCCGTGCTCTGGGTAACTATAACGTGAAATAGGTGAGCACGGAGAAGTAAAAGGAGTAACGTCATGCGAGGAGTTCTTTGTTGTGTTGGAGAATTACAAGGCCATTCTAAATTCATTCATTCAAGGCCGTATGACGTAATTTATTTGTTAAGTTTGATTTTTAATTTATTTAGGTTATAGGTGATTAGAGCATCTGTTGTTCAGTTGTAGTTGTCTCGCCATAAAATGAAGCTTGTGACGTCAGAGGGGTTGACCAAAAAATTTAGGCTTGTTATTTTGTCTGATTAAAAAGATTGGTAATAAGTTAATAACAACAAGAATTCAAAAGAACCCTTTTATTTAAACTCTTAAGAGAGTACCTTTTCTAGCAGACAAAAATGATACAATCCTAACTTCCTTATCAACCCTTCTGACGTCACAAGCTTCATCTTACGGTCTGGTAACATTTTTAGGGAGGGAGGGGAGGAGCTTAGTATAGAACCCGCCATTTACATAATTATATCTTTTTGAGTTTTCACCTAAATAAGGAAATAGTCGCTTTTCTGTTTTGTTTTTTTCTTGTTACACCTATTGCCCTATTGATCTTGACCCTGATTCTGCTGCACCCACTCGTCAGAGAAAATAACCCTCTCCTACTTATTCGTTTACGCTCACTTTCTACCCACTCAAATGTTATTTTCAACGAAAGTCATTTTTAAAAAAAAATTCATTATGTACTATGATTCATTTCAATTTCAACACTGCAGGTTTAAATATAAAACCTATAAATAAGGGCATCAGGCTGAGGAAAAAGATCTTTTATGACAGTTTTGAAGCGTATAATGTGGTATGTACATGGCCACACAAATCAACAGAAGGAATGACCAATATGGCGTCTAAATTTGTTCTTTACATTATGTGAATTAGGTCATATTCTGACACCCTGATAACTTCAAGGATTTGACGTAATGTCGTATCAGCTGAAATTTAAAGGGATACTGTTTACGTTGCTGCCAATAGATGGCGATAGTTTCTAACTGTCAGTGTTGGGACGGGGGGAAGGTCGACAGACTCCGGTGTTGGCAATCAAGGGTGTCTTTACAAGTAGGGAATCTGCGATTTTATCGCATATTGTCAGCCTTTATGTGCGAAACGAAACACATACAAAAAAGTATACAAAGAAAAAATAACTGAAATGACTTTCTGAGTTTGACGCCGTTTTTTGAATTATAGTTATTTGAATCGTTTGTTAAATTTATTGAGGAATATTGGGACTGGTTAGTTGGCAGCAGAAATTGATTTTATGACGAAACAGGATCTTGCGTTTACGAACTTTTACGCATCTGTATCAGTCGTAAAAAGTAACGTTACCTAACTGCATACTTTTATAATGTGTGTGACGTCATACGTTGACTAGCGTAGCTTACGAATGGCTGTAGACGTCCGGTAATGACGTAAGTTGCGACATGGCTCCATACTCTCCATGTGTCTTTTAGAAGTTGTGTTTTTAGTTGTAATTCAGGACAGGCATCTCTAGACAGCTTCAGCATTTCTTTGGCTCCGCCCTTTTACGAGCGTCAGACTAAATATCAACCAATTAGAAATAAAAAAGGGCGGGACATTTGAGATCAGACTCAGTAACAAACCAATTAGAAATTGATGACGCCCATAAAAGGGCGGAGCCAAAGAAAAGCAGAAGCTGTCTACAGATGCCTGTTAATTCAGGTAATAATAATAATAAAATGTAATAATTTATGTCAATTGAAAAGGGAGACATTTGGTTCGATTGTCATTCAATCCATTGTTTCTAGTATTTATCTTTTAATAATATAAAGTTGTTTGTGACTTAATTGTCATTTTCTGGTTGGATCGAAGACGACGGCGACGTCTGCTGACAACTGAGATGAATCAGAGCGTATTATTATTATCTGTTCGGCACTATGACGTCATTACTTTTTAGATAAGCTTATTATATATTTTAGAACACCAAAATAACCTTTATTCAGTTCAATTTCTTTTGTTTTTTAAATCTGAAATCTTATCTTAATTTGTGTGAGTGTGAATGGACTTCATTGCATGAGCCTTTATGTATAATAACGTAAAATCACAGACCAAAACCCGAATTGTCTTAAGATTATCCGGGTATTTCTTTAGATTAACAACCACATAAGTATAGCCTCTAACCAAAGGCTGTGGAGGTCTTGTATAGGTTGAGCCGAAAAGCTAATCTCTCTCAGCATAGAGGCTAAGCAGCTGCTAATCGAAAGAATAATCAAATTATCTTTTAATTCTCATTTTTTTTTTCACAGGCAATTAGAAATCGGGACAAACAGAAGTTGGCTCCGCCCTTTTTATGATGACGGGCAACTTCTAATTGGTTTGTTGTGCGGTTTGACGTTGAAAGGGGCGGAGGATGTGACGTCAGACTACATAACCAACCAATTAGAAGTTGCCGGTCGTCATAAAAAGGGCGGAGCCAACTTCTGTTTGTCCCGATTTCTAATTGCCGGTTTTTTCTTCTTCTAGTCATTAAGATGGTTTATGAGCAGCTGATTTCCGGAACACTTGAGTCATTGTTCTCTCTTTCAGAAGGGCAAAATTAAGAGAAACTAGAAAACATTTTCGAAACTAGAAGAGTAGCTCAATCAGTTAAGAGTATTTTCGTGTTGGTGTCTTTCAAAATGAACTTTTTAAGGACAAAAATTAAAGAAAATGTTGTCGGCTTAAAGTTAGATCATTTTCAAGCTTCACCTACAATGCTTTAATTTGAAAGATATCAACATGAAAAATACTCTCACGTGATTAGGCTACTATTCTAGTTTCTAAATTCCTATTCAAGTTTCTCTCGTTTTGCATCTTTGAAAGATTGAATAATTAAAGTTCGAGGGGCGGTTTACACTTTAAAAACCGCTTTCATAATGGTTTTATGGACAGCTGTTCTTCGAACTCTTGGATCATTCTGTCAAAATTATGAGAAACTAGAAAGTGTTTTGGAAACTAGAAGGGTAGCTCAATCAATTAAAGATATTTTCATGTGGGGAGTATCTTTCAACATTAAACTTTTAAATGAATTAAGCGTCATCTGCTTAAAGTTTCTGTCATTATTCAAACTGACATAAAAAGCAAATTTTGAAAGATAACAATGTGAAAATAGCCCTGAAGTGATTGAGATACCTTTCTAGTTTCTAAAAACCCATTTCAAGTTTCTCTTCGTTTTGCATCTGATAGACAGAATATAATCAGAGCTTGAGGAGAGAGAGGACCACCTCAAGTGATAATTTTTTTTTTCTTCCGTCTCCTGTTTGCGTCACAAAATATCTAAATTTAAACCCGGACCAAAACACACACAAAAAAGCAGTTGATTCACTAGAATCTAGACGGCTTTTATAAAAGACTATTTTTGACTTTTGTTTATTCTTCGTTTTTGACACACTTTTGATCGACCATCGATTTTTTTTTTTTTTTTAACCCGGTTTTTTATGTTGTTGTTGTTTTTAAAAGAACCTTCTGAGCCACGATGGCCAGTTACGTTCAAGTGGTGCCTAGTTCCGGTGACGCTCAATCTCGACTGGTCAAGATACAAAAGAATCATCTGGGTTATTTGAGGTTGGACGAAGGCAAAGACAAATTCAAAGCAAGACGCGACCTCGAAGGTTTTTTTTTCTTTCTTCTCTCAACGTCTAAACCGTCTTTACAACTCTGGATATTCGTTTATTTTGAAAAAAAAAAAAATACAACTTGAATGTGTGTTTTAGAAACTAGAAGAGTGTAATACCTAAAATACACATGATAATTTAAATGCATTTAAATAATAAATGTGTTCTACAGAGCCCTGTGAAGGACAAACAAACAACATGTTGTCGAATTTAATTTATTCAAGTTAATAATCTGAAAATAGTGAGTTAATACTTAAATATAATATAGAAACTATTTGACAAAATATTGATTTAGTATTTCAATTTAAAATATTAATAATGAAAAGTCAATTTTTATTTGGGTTCATGTCCTTAACAGGATTCCGTATAATTCACCCTAAACACATTTAATTTGAATTCATTTAACTCATGTGTGTGTACAGGGTATAACTGACTGGTTTTAAGTTTATATTCTTCAAAAAAAATTTATGGCAATTTGGATTATAAACAAGTTTTTTTTTTGATAATTAGTAAACGATTTTTCTTTATTTTTAATCCAAATTGAAGAAAAATGAAAATGACGAATTTTAAATTGTCATGAAGAGTTTTATTTTTAATTATATTAATAGGAAAATATTAAAATGTTTTTATGAACAACTGATTTAAATCTTGTAGCACGCAACGTCGGAAACGGACCGAATCAGATTGTTTTGATAACAATCGTTTCAATGGAGCCCGGCACACTAGTTTGAATCTTATCTTAAACAATACGTCGAATCCGGGTGCGGCAAGCTCCTTTGAAATGCTTGTTAACCAAATATTCCGATTCGTTCCTTTACGATCTGATGTAGGCGTGTTATAAGTTTTTACAACTTTGTTTATTTTACGTTTAAAGAGCAACAACCAAAAGAAATTGAAAATTTGTTAGAAACTAGAACGGTAGGTGAATCACGTAATAAGTAGGCTATTTTTAATATTTTTTTTTATGTCGATATCTTTCAAAATAAACTTTTTATCGATATAAATTAATAAATAGGTCTACCATCTGCTTAAAGTCGAGTAAACTTGGAACTCATAAAGTACTTATAAAATAAAAAGTATATTTTAAAATATGAAGTGATGGAGCTACTCTTCTAGTTTCTAAAACATTTTTGAAATTTCTTCTAATTTTGCTTCTGAAAAACAAGAATAAGTTTACACCTTAAAACCACGGGTTACTCTTATTCTAGTTTTTAAAACACTGTCAATTTATTTTTTTAATTTTGATTCTAAAATGCAGAATAACCAGAGTTCGGTGTCAGTTTAATAATGATTTGTATATTTTTCACGAAACTCCACTTGACAAATGGTTCGTTTCTTTTTTAAATCATTTCAAACGAAAAAAAAAAAAAAAAAAAAGGTCTCATTGCGGAACATCTGTCGTCCGTTCCTCACAAAGAGAAATTCACTTGTCCGAACTTCTTGGACATTCTGAGACGAAGTATCGACGAAAGGCCGGACTTTAAAGTGAGCAAAGCGGCTCAAGCTTTCGATGCTCTCGAGAAATACGCTCTCAATCTTCTGAAAGAACCGTGGCGTCGAGAATACTGGACAATCAGAGTATGTAAATAAGGGTTTTCTTTTTTTTTTTTTCTTACGTTCGTTCAATGTTTCTTTTATTTGTTTCCAAATTTAAAAAAAAAAATCCGAAGCTGTACAGTGGATTCTTCAAGCATAATGTCGAATGCAATTTGAGTAATGCAAAGGAAATCTTTTTTCTGATGGGTTACGCCGAAGCGGGAGACATGGAAGTTGGTTTAACCGAATCTATCGATCACGACAGAGTCACCGATGTTTCGCTTAACTGTCTCATCGCAGCGGTCGAATGTCAGGCAAGTACATGTAGAGTTCTTTTTTTTATTTTGGAAATTATTTTTCTCATGATCGTCGTACGACGTACACTAATATGGAAACTAGTTTTAGAAGAAATGCTGAGAATAAAACTTGTCACTGAGCCTGGTTAGAGGCTGCAATTCCGAGGCTTAGACAAAATCTAGTCTCTAAACATGTCTTTTTTTTACTGAAAAACGCTGCTTTTTTTTTTCTCTGGTAGCCTTCATTATTATTATACTTTTCAGGAGTAAAATTAAGTCAGTTTTAAAGTGTAAACGTTTCTCGAACTCTTCATTATTCTCTTTCACGAGTAGAATTAAGAAAAACTTTGAAGGGTAGCGCTATCACGTATAGGTTATTTCACGTTGATATTTTTTTCTTCTTCAAGATAAGCTTTTTATGTCAGTTTGAAAATCAATCAACTTTAAGCAGACTTAATATTTTTTTTTTTAATTTTTGAAAATAAAAAAAGTTTATTTTGAAAGCAAGATAAAAGTAAAGCAGCTCCAATTGAGTGACTAATCGTCTGCTTTTTGAAGCTAGAGGGAAGACATCTTGCTATCCTTTTTTGTCTGTTCATTAAATCGCATTGTAGCTGAAGCTCGACGTACAGTTTGCGCCATCTATTGGCCACACTCTGTTTTGTCACCAAATGCTTCATAATAAAAGCTTTTAGTTGATTTACCTCAGTATAATATTTATGTTGGTTTAAGACTTTAAATTTTATAATCTGTTTGATAAGTTTGCTTTTTATGCTTTATTTTCAAACAGATAATGATGCAGATATTGGAGAAAGTGGGTGGGACGTACAGTTGGAAGGAAATAGCTCGCGTTCGAAGGCATAATGTCGGCAACGCCGAGAAGGGGGCCGAAATTCTTAGATTAGGCACGCATTCTAACCGTTTAGATAAGAACAAGATGTCGGTCGAAGGCAAATGCCGTAACTCACGTAGAAACAACGGTTACGTCAAAGTGGAGAAATTGGTCGACGTTCCCGGATTGTGGACCGACGGCGGTCAAGCGATGGAGGCCGACGAAAGGTATCCGATTTCTGAATACGGTTCCACGTGGGAGAAAAAATCGGTTACAAATGGACACCTATTGGACTTGGCTCCAATTCGACATCAGTCGTTCGATACCGATGCCAAAAATGCTCTCTCGTTGATGAAGAAACATTTTCAGTCTTGTGAATCGCCCGATACTCAGACGAGAGATGGTTGTTGGGGCTACGTAGACCAGTCTCTGGAACAGAACGGTTATAACAAGGATAACGGAGAACGCGGTAATATATTGAGGAGTTCGATCGATCCTCCTCCTGGATTTTCAAACAGAAAACCGATACCAAATCCCAATTTATCCTTGTTCGACGTTCCCTTGGCTCCTAAGTTGGCCGCCTTTGAATACGTGGCCGAAAGGAAGGCTAAAGTGGGTGCCTTTTATAACTCGCAAGATCCATCTAGATTTAGATGTATTCCACCTTATGCCACTTCTGACATGTCGTCGTTCGATTCCATGAATCCGAATTTTTCGTGTTTGTCATCCGCTCCTAGTGTATTACCTGGTCACGTTTATCGAACTGACGTTCCGTATTCGCGTGGCCAATCACATTTCTATCATCCGTCGTACGAAGAATTGCTACATTCAAATACAAATTCTTTAAATTTGAGTAATAATGGCCGAGTGTCGAGCGGAGGCGGTGGCGGCTGTCCGTACGATTTCGAACAATTGAACGAGGCATTGAAGATTATCAACATTGACGATGTTCGCTCCAAACGCGGAGTTACGAAAAGAGATCCGTACACTCGAAACAAAAGAGACACGACCGATAGACGCAGTTTCTACGATAATTTACAGGCCGACGAAGTGGACACGAAGTTGGCTTCTCAACGTGAAGACGTATTGTCGGCTCTTGACGTATTGGCTCATTCACAGGAGAAGATGGTTTATCCTCCGCCAGCTCCGTTTGCTTCCGTATCTTCAGAAGCTATCGTGACACCAACAGTCGTTAACAATTGCCGACGATCTAGCGATGGTCACGGCGATGTTCGGCGCGGTGTCTCTCCGTTATCATGCGCCAAAGAAGAGCCCGAGAGGCTCGATGTTCCGGATAGGATCCCATCGTCGAGTAGAAAATCCAGTCAGTCGTCTTCCTACGAAGGACGACGAGGTGAACGCGGTACGAGCAGTGCTCGTGAATCCGTCGAGAGGAGCTTGGCATCGTCTACGTCATCGTCGAGACCTCGGCACGAGCGAAGTGCAAGTATGGGTTCAGTTAAAAGTACTGGTAGCGGTAATGCAGGTGGTAGCGGTCTCTCCTCATCCGATCATGTTAATAGTGGTAAAAGGTGGAGCTGTTGGGCTTGCACTTATCTGAATCCGTCTGATCGAGATATTTGCGATGTGTGTAGTCGTAGTCGGTCGAAAGGAGCAGAGTCAAATCCTTTATCGAGCGGTGGACGCGAGTGTCAACATTGTACTCTTGTGAACGAAAAGGGGGCTAAGAAATGCAAAGCCTGTGAACGTGATCTGGAAAACAGTCCTACGTATGTGTGATTGCGCGGTTGTACGTGTGTTGAAGTTGTTAATTTTACTTCGCTTTCATCATTTAGATTCTAAACCTGTAGTCTTTGCCGAGTCTCGATTCATCAAACGTTCATTCGTTGGGGCACAAGACGGACCCAGTGGCGTGGCGTTGTTAGGGTTTTTGGCGCTTGTTTGGGGCAAGTTGTCAAAAAAGCGCTCCTGATCCCAATAAAGAGGGAGCCTCCTCATAAAATACCTCTTCAATGGCATCCCTGTTCAAGGGTCCTCCTCTGAAGTAGTTTTTCACCAAAACTTATTGATTATGTATTAAACATAATTGATATATATTTCACGTATTGTTTTTTAATGTCCATTATGCTCTTTTCGGTACATCTTTTTGCTGTCATTTTGGCGCCTCCTGATCTCGGCATCCAGGGCATTTGCTCTTGCTGATCTCCTCGCTACGCCACTGGTGATGGGTGATTCGAGCCTGTTTTTTTTCTCTCTCAAAATTCAACTATTCTAACTATTATTAGATCAGAAATTCTGTTAATTGTTCGTTGCTTCATTCGGTTTTTGTAGTTTTACCCGTTTATTTTTTCGCCAAAATTTTTGATTTTATCATTGAATGTTTGGTTTTTTTTTTAAACTTATGATTCTTAACTTAAATAAGCGTCGTTTAGTTTTAATATATACATTATACAATTATGTGATTATAGTAATAATAATAACAAAAACGAATCTCAGAATGTTTGTTGTTAACACAATTTTAGTTTTTGCTTTTTGAAATGATTAAAAAAAAAAATTCAATGTTGAAGGTTAAAAAAAATTTAAAAGTTGAAAGTGACATTTTTTGTGTTCATTTTAATACATTTCTGTATATATTTAATTAATAATTAATTAATGACGGTCTATATTTTTCTGGGTTTAAATTATAAAGATTCATAACTTAAAGATATGAACTGATGACATTTTTTAGGGGCTGTTGTTGTTTTTCTTCTTCTTAGTTTTAATAGAAGCGATTGATCGAAAAAGTTCATTAAAAAAGTTTTGTTTTGTGAATTAAAAATACAACTAATTAAAAAAAAAAGTTATACCGTACACGACAAAAAATGTAAGTTATTAATTTATTAGTTATTAAAAAAAAGTTTAAGAAAAGTTATATTGAAATTGTTTAGTTAATTTTTAACCAAATTGTTTTTATTTTCAATATTTTTTTATTTTATTTGATTATTGATATTTATGTTTTAACAAAATTTGTATGTAGAATTTTTATGCTTAGCTGTAAGCATTTGTTTTGTCTTAATTAGGAATGTTTTAGAACAAGCGTGTCAATAAACAAGGTCTAAGTTTATGTGGGCCGCAAAAAAAAGAACACAAAAACTTCAATTTTTAATAGAAATGTAGGTTTATTTCCAAAAGTCCAGACTTATAAAAAAAAAAAAAAGAACAAGGGACAACGGTAAAATTAATGTTTTCTTCCTGTGACAATTGGCATCTCTTCTCTGCAACAATCTTTCCTACTTTGGGGGGAAACCTTGTTCGCAGTGTTTACATTCAAAACTGACCCAAGTTGAATGTCAGTAATCCTAGATCTGACAGGGGCTGGGCCGCAAAAATATTCCTTGTGGGCCGCGAGTTTGACATGCTTGTTTTAGAATATGACCAGTATTATTTTTATTTTGTTTTTACTGTTGGCAAATTTTATTTTAGAATATTTTTTCGATTTTATTTAGGAATATTTTTTAGTTTATTTTATTGGTATTTTTATAAATTATTTGTTTCTGTTACGTTTCAGTAGCATTTCAGAAATGTACGTTTACACGAAAATTTGAACCCTCAGAGCAGGGTTCCAACATTGAAAACCGTATTCATTGTTGCTGTATAAACAGGATTTTTCTGTTTTAGAACCTTTGAAAGAGGATTCAAATTGGATTTGTAGATTTTCTTGAACGTGATTTTAAGCCCATCTTTGCAACAGGCATTTAGAAATCGGGACGAACAACAATTGGAACAACTAATTGGTTTGTTGTGTGGTTCGACGTTGAAAAGGGTGGAGCATGTGACGTCAGACTATATAACCAACCAATTAGAAGTTGCGTTCGTCATAAAAAGGGCGGAGCCAACTTGTGTTCGTCCCGATTTCTAAATGCCTGTCATCTTTTTGCAAGCATAATTTTGTATCACCTTGTGTTAAGAGCCTAGATATAGCGTTTATTTCAAAATTTCTCTGAATGTAGGCGCTGCGATCGTTGTTGATTGAAAAACGGTTTTTTTAACGTTTTTTCTCCCGGTTCGAAGTCACATAATAATTAATAGAAAAATAATTTCGCGTGCTAATCATATAAAAAGGAAACACCGTGAAGCCAATAGATTAATGCACGTGCTAATTTGTGTGTGATTGTTCTAAGTCGTTTTTAATGGGAGTTCTTCAAATGTTTGTTGGACGGTGTTTTAGTCCTATGGGACTTAACATGGAGTTAAAAACCGTACTATTTTAAACGTTATTAAAAAATAGGACCTTTTCAAAATTTATAAAAAGGAAACATCGTGAAGCCAATACATAAAAGTATGTGCTAATTATTTTGTTATTGTTCTTAATCGTTTTTAAAGAGTTTTTCAAATGTTTGTGGGACGGTTTTGGGGCCAATGGGATTTAACATGGGGTTAAAAAAACGAACGATTTTGAACCTTTTTTAAAAATAGAAGGACCTTTTCAAAAATTATATAAATCGAGCAATTAAAGAACAATACTTTTTATTGCATTTTGCGCTTTACTGTATTTGAATTGAGCGATTGTGAGTCGATTTCTTGCAGTTTTAGTAACACCATATAAGAACACTCATTTGTCTCGTTGTCGTCTGCTCAAAACAACAAGATGGACGTGGATCTAGGCACTTAAAGTGATAAGCTACAACAGGGAGCGATAAATAGCTCTTTGTTTTCTTCTTTTCGTATATAATTGTTTTTTTTTCCCAATGAATAAAGAGCGAAATTTTTTGTAGAAAAAGGGCATAATTTTCGTAGTTTACATTAATATGGCGGGAAACAAGAAGGGTGACATAATATGGTGTTTGTATTTTAAATATAACAGCCGCCATGGTAGATTTTGTTGCCAATTTGAGCTTCATAAAAAGGATGTCATGTTGCAACCTTACGCCTTATTTACAAAACTTTTTCAATTCGTCGCTGGGCGTCGCTACTATTCATCTTCCAATCTTTTATTCTGTAACTTCCGTTTCCAGTTTAAGGAATTTTGTGATTTTCGTTCCATGTTGTTTTGATTCGAGCAAGTTTTAATTTGTTAATATTTTAAGAAATTATCAATTTGTAACCGTTAGTTTTACATGTGTTAGGGGAGGTCATGAGTAATAAGGAAAATTCTAATTTAGATCCGGCGAAAGCGACTCAGATGCTCAAAGAGATGCTTCATTTGGGGAAAACGGCAGCAACGACGACTTCGTCGTCGATTTCAGCCGACGCCGGCACCCGCGAACGAGACGACGGAGAAGGAGGAGAAGAGCAACCCCGCCATGGTATGATACTACAATAAACACTCTTTTGTTACGTTTATTTCAGTTTGTGTCTTTATTTATGTCTCGTCTGTATTTGCACATGTCTGTGTTTGAGTAAATTTCTGTATGTTTTTATATTATACAGGTTGTATGTGTTCATTTTTATACCATTGTTTGACATGTGTTTGAAATTCTGAATGTCGGTGTTGTGCTCTTCACGTAATAAATAAATTGCAGTACTATTTCGTACGCAGCACTACAAGCCTTCAAGGCTTATAGTGCTGTGTAAACATCCTTAGCTAGCTTGAAGTTCAAGCTAGCTAAGGATGTTTGTTGTTGTATAGTCGCCTCATTGTAACTTGAAGCTTATGACGTCAGAGGGGTTGATTAAAAACGTGATTATGGCATTTTCTATGATAGAAAAAAGGATAATGAATACATTTCTCAACAATTTAAAACAATGTGGCGGGAACATTCGTTGATTACCGGCTCCTCATCAATTTGAATAAACTTCAGCGTGTAGAAAAGGTCTAGCCAAAATGCCCAGCTTGATAAGATCTTTCCAATACACCATTGTTTATTCAAATTGATGAGGGGCCTAATTTTAGGATGGTTTGATGAGAACATGTTTGATGAGAACTTCTGTTATTGTTCCTTTTTATCAGACAAAATGACATAATTCTTAAGTTTTTTTTAATCAATAATCCGGACGTCACAAGCAGTGAGATTTCTATAATATCGGTTCCTCCGAAGGTGCGAAATAACGCGAATTAGCTGTACAAGGTCGTACATAGAGACTCCGCGGCTTCGAATCCAAAGAATTTCCAAAAAAAAAATGTAAGAAATGCACATATTGTCGGTAGATTTTTTGTATTTTTTTTTTAATGAATTTCACAAATTATACATTCTAGAAAACAAATTATTTGACTAAGAGTTCGTTTTTTCTTCAGATTCGAACAGATCTCGAACGGTTAACGGCAAAACAGAGAAGAATTGCAACAGTAGGTTGGATTCAGAACATTGTAACAACGACACAGTCATACCTGAAGATGATGTTACGCAGGAAATGTTAGTTGAAACCAGAGAGAAACAAAGTACAAGAGAAGTAGTTTTTTGTTATTTTTTTCTCAGACGATTGACTGGTACAGACGATGCGGATTCGTTTCCTGTTTTTGGAAACAAGGTTGTCATCAAGTGTAGTACGGACAACCATACTTCTGGAAGTAGCAAAGTCAGTTTATAGGCGATCTTTTATGAAAAGAAGCCGAAACGAAAAAGTTAAACGCTTTTATCGTTTTGTTGTATTAAGGTTACGATAAAGAACATAGTCAATTCCGGATGGGAGAATCGTTATTACGCGGGACAGCAAGTTGTGGTCAGTCCGAATGGAGATTACGTCGCATATACTCTAAAGAGTAACATTTTGTGATTTAAGAGTCGACCTTTTAAACGTCATTTGTCTCATAATTGAACTGTTTCTTTTGTTAGTTCCACAGAGCATCGATGGAGTCATAAGAATCGTGAATTGGAAGACAAAACAAAGAGAGTTGCTTCGTGGTATGAAAGGTTTGGTCGTCGATTTGGCTTTTGCTAACTGCACGGACGATGTCCTTATTGCTTCCATCGATGAGTTTGGAAGTCTTTTTGTTCACTCGATCAAATGTGCCGAAGAAAAACAGCCAATGTATCCGTACATAAGATTTTTGGTTGTTAATTTATTAACGACAGGTTAACTTGAGCCTTGAAAAGGGAGGAACATTGCAACAAGAGACTTGAGTGTTCTTCACAATCCTTTGAAAAACGTCTTAGTTAATTGTTGCAGTGATTAGAAACATGATAATTTTATGGTTTAGAATAAGAAGTTGAAGGTATTTTCAAACTGGAGTAGTAAATGAATAAGCTGAAAGTGTTTTTTTAAAACGTAAACGCCCCTGAAATTTTGATTATTATTCTGTCTTTCAGGAGCAAAATTAGAAAAACTTGATTGGGTTTTTAGAAACTAGAAGGGTAGCAAGGGTATCTTTATGTTAATATCTTTTAAAATAAACTTTTTATGCCGGTTTGAAACTGTACGAGCTTCAACCAGAGACGATATTTTTTGATTTGTCTGTAAAAAGGTTTATTTCGAAAGATACCAACTGGAAAATATGAAATGATTCAGTTACCGTTCTAATTTTGAATTACTTCTTAGTATTGTTCCCGAGTAGCTGCTTAGTATTGCCTTTCGTAATTTCTCCGTCATTGCGGAGCTGACGTCGGCAAAGCAGCTAGTCATAAAACACGTTTTGCCGAATCCTACTCGTGTCGCATGTTTCATAATTCATCATTTGACCGACCCCGCTTGGTGTAGAACCTTGTCTAGGGAAATAAGATTGTTGTTGAAACGTAGAATTTGGTGGTAGTGTTAAAAGTGAGAAATGTGGTGAAAAACGCAAATAGAAAGTTTTAGTTCATTTTCATATTTCTAGTCCGAATCCCATCAACTTTAACGTTGACGAGTTTTATTTTGGTGAGTTTAGCAAGAGTTTAGCGCTGTCTTTGACTAGATCACGGGAAACTTTAACCTAAGTTTTGTGAAGATACTTTTGGCTCTTTCATTTATTATTCTAGTTTTCATGTAAACGTTCAATTTCTTAAAGTTATTTATAAAACATATAATAAACTGAAAGTAATTTATAGTTGGGTCACTTATGCAAGATTGATCGTACCACCCCAAACATATTTCTTTTGCCCTTAACTTGTTGAAATGAAGTGTGGAGTTAATATTAACTGTCCATCGTCCGGACGCAACGACCGCCAGCATAGATCGTCGCGTAATGTGGTGTCATTATATTCCGGATGATGTACCTCCCGACGACGACGTCGATATAGTCAATGAATACGATCACTCTAAACGTCTGGTTGTCACACACTTGAACGTGGTCAGTACCTTATATACATATATATATATCGTTTAAAAACAATTACGAAAGAGAAGTTCAAAACATTCATTTCTTGTGACTTAGGCAGAGGTATTTAATGTCGATTCCGTCAGAAAGACACACGGCATTGGACCACTAAACACGGAACAGATTACGTCAGGATATCTGCAAATAAAAGCACACAATCTGGTTATTCTTTTCTTATTCTAATCTTGATCAACGATGTTTTTTTTTTAAATGTCATTGTATTTTGTTTTTAGCCTATTTGGGATGCAACGTTTTCTCCCGATGGAACCGCTTTGGCCACAATTAGTTTCGATGGTGTGGTCAAGTTCTTTCAGATCTATTTTCAAGATCGAAAGACACAAAGGTAATTAATAAGATAATTAAGAACAAACAGGGACGTTGTTCATTTTAACAAATAACTAAGTACTAACTAGCTTCCTGTTGTCAAATATTAAACACTAAATTAAAAAAAAATCTTTAAAATGATCATGAGATTTAAATAAATAAAATAGGCATTGATCTGATAAAACCCTTTGGGGGCTGGATCTGACCTGCGGCTGTAGTTTGTGGCAAATTTAAGGAGAAAAATGCAACGTTTTGGCAGTTTTTTTAAGTAAAGAAAGTTAATAAAATATTTTTAGCGTGTTATTTTAAAAAAAATATTTTGTCACAGTTTGAAAATGTAGAAGTTTAACGTGTTTTTTTTAAACCAAACTATAATAATATTTTGAAACTGCAATAAACATTTTATTTTGAAAGATATATTATATATATAATATCCCAGGTCTGGGTATCTGTTAGTAACACTGTACACCCCTTGACGCACGTCGGAATTTATATAAATTTGAATAAATGAATTGCTTTTTTTCCAAGGTCAACTATATGTTGCACCCTTCCCATCCAAGAACCCCATGATATTTAATTGGAGAGGGGAAAAGGTTGGAAAGTGTAGAAGCGGGGGGAGAGAGAGAAACGTGAAGGGTTGGAAAAAAGTGGGAGGGGGTGGCTGAAATTAAAATGAAAGGAGTAAAAAAAAAAGGAACAAACGACGTGCATTAGCACACCAGAGAAAATGAAAAGCTCATTTTCTCTTTCAAATATTAAAAAGGGAAGGGGATAATAGTAGCAAAATTAAACTAGAATTTATCACGGGCAATTGTGCCCAGCATTAGAATTTCTTTTCCTCCGCCCTTTTATGAACGTCATCATCAATTTCTAATTGGGTTTGTTACTTGGTCTGACGTCATAAAAGGGCGGAGGAAAAGAAATTATAATACTGGGCCTGTGAATTTTGCTCCCGTCATTTATGACGGGTTACCTCACTAGTTTATAAATATTCCTATTGCGCGTTCATCTGCCATTTTAGTTTCTAAAAAACTGGTTACTTTTTCGTAAAGTATTATAGAAAAGGTATAACACTTAAAAATTCAACTTTTGCTTCTTGAAAACCATTTTTGAATCTTAAAAATTTCCATACAAAAAGAATTGTCAAAGTAAAAATTGTTTAATATTAACAAATTCAGAAATTCTACATGTTACACATTTAAAGCATCAGTTGAGTGTTAGGAATATGTTAAAAATTTAGTATTACAAATCCAACTAGTTGCAAATAAATGAAATAATTGAAATTTGAAAAACCGGATTTTATAAATTAGAATTTTTTTTATTAAAAGCTGGTTTTATTAATTCTTCGTTTTAAAATTATCTTAGTTTTTTTACGACTAGATTTTGATATGTCGTTAAGAACTAACTCAAGTTTAAAATGTGTAACTTTTACCATTTCTGAAATAATGAGTTTTAATTAATATTTGTTAATTATACTTATTTTATTTATATATCATAAATATTTATATAATTGTTTATTTATAGTTATATTTTTTTTATAAATATGTATACGTGAATAATGGAACCTTTTTGTAATCTTATAATAAGGTGTATTCACGAATGGATTCCACATGATGGGAAGCCTCTGTCTTGTCTTTTCTTCCTTGACAATCGCAACAATACAAATCCAGAGTAAGAAAAAAAAATTTAATACGCACGCATATGTTATCCAAAATATGAATTCATGTAATTTACCTTTTGCTTTAAAGTGCTCAGTTTTGGAAATTTGCAGTCACGGGAGCCGCTTACAACCGAGAACTCAAAATCTGGAATTGTGCTTCGTGGATCTGTCTACAAACTATAAGGTAAAAAAAAAACACTTTTTTCTTAAAATTCGCTAATAAGAATCGGACCTTTCTATTGTATGTTTTTTTAATATATCTTTCGCAGATTCGAAGTGCCAGAAGGTGCAACTTTGCCAGAATTAAAAGCTGGTATTGATGGCACGGCAGAGTATTTGATTTTGTCTGATGTTGCACGAAGAGTGAGCGTTTTTTTTTTTTACCTTCCTC
Organism: Brachycybe producta; assembly: GCA_036925085.1. Taxonomy (NCBI): domain Eukaryota; kingdom Metazoa; phylum Arthropoda; class Diplopoda; order Playtdesmida; family Andrognathidae; genus Brachycybe; species Brachycybe producta. The sequence continues at coordinate 8,441,971 of JAUPFP010000006.1, read as the reverse complement.
GTTGTGTCGATACTTTGATGGTTACAGTTTACTTTTCTTGTTACAGGTTTTGTACGTGCTAAACATTTATCAAGATGCTGAAAAAAACGTCGCACAGGTGTCTTGCATAACGGAATTCCTACTTACATCGCCCATGCTCAGTTTCACAATCTTATCGGCCAGTCGCAAGAAATTGAAACCATTGTGTGAAGAGGATCAACTGGATGAAGGAAACTTCGGTATGTGTTCGAGACAGAAAAACTTATCTTAGTGGCATAACAGTCTTAAAACGGTTTTCTTTGTTGTTTTAAGCGGATAACTTCGGAGTTGAGATGGACGACGAGTGGAAAGAAAAATTAACTCGTGAAGATGGAGTCGTTCTCAAATTGCTCTATGTTCAGCCAAAGTAAATTTACAACTGCTGTGTCTTACTTATGGTGGCTTTATATTTTAATTTCCCCCCGAAGTTATGTTTGTTATATTTATAAAAAAAAAATATTTCTATGATGATATCTTTCAAAATAAACTTTTTTAAGACATTCTGAAAAATACGAAAGTAATTTTCGTGTTAAAAAAACGAAAAACGCATTATTTTCAAATTGCTCTAAAATAATTAACGAATAAAAACTATTCGTTTCTAACAAGTTTCTCGAAAAAAGTAAAAAAAAGTATTTTAAAGATGTCCTGATAAAACTTCCAGTAAATTCACAGATTATTTATTTTAAGTTCTAATAAGGAACAAATATTGAATTTTGACGTAAAAGTTGCTTTTATTAGTAGAAGAATCTCACATACACTTAATAAAACTAATATTGAACCAGCTGAAATGTGAATAACCGTAAAATGTGACTTACTTTGTCTTGCAGATCTTTGCAAGAATGTCATATCGCTTATCAGCCAGTTCTCTCGATCAGAAATCCGAACGAGACGATCAGTTCTTTTTCTATGGACTCGATCTGTGCGTAGTTTTTATGAGTCGTGATTTTCCTGAACGTTTCGCGACAATGACAGTTTTCTGAATTTGTTTGTTCTAGCTTTCAAAGATCGGTTGTCGGACCTCAGTTACGATACGTCCGTCGACGCTCTCCACTGTGGAGACATCTTTTCTCAGTTGAGCTCGTCATTCGCCACTTCGGCATCAGGAAAAGTTGGTGGACCGTTACTTCTGACTCCTGACGTTTTCTCGTCTCCTAACAACGAAAAGGCGCCGATAGATTCTTTGAGTAATGCAGCACATTCAGCCTCTAAGATTTCCTACACTCCAGAAACTGCGTCTGTAACCAATCTTATGAACCTCGACACTCCTCGTGAGTCGCCTAATATGAAACTATTTACGTCATCGGAAAATACGTTGTCTGCGCAGCAGTATTCAAATGTGACGAATGCTCCGAACGTTTTGGCGCAGTCTCGAAGTTCGAGCGAAGGCGACGACGATACGCTGACGCTTTACGGAAACGAAGTACATAGAATAAGAGGTGCACACAGTACTGGTAGTTCGCCTAGTCTCGAAGTTCAGGAGATTCTAAATAAGGATTTGGGTTGTATTTTGGTGGAATTGTATGAGATTGCTTTTTTTTTCTCATTTGTTTATTAATAATTGATTCTACAGATGACAAGGACATACAGTTTATCGATCAAGATCCACAGGATGAAGTAGGTGCTGTTGGCACTTTGGTGCGCCGTAGTTCGTCCGAAATCGACAAGGACTTGGACAACTTGATAACGTACGATTCTCGATATTCGTCATCCGCTATTTTATCTTCTTTAAAAAGGGGAAAACATATTTGAACACACACATCGTTTTTGTTCTAGTTTTTAGCAACAGTATATTGAAAATTTGTTAGCAGCTAAAAGGCTATGGGCTAGTCTAGTTTCTAGCAACAAAAAAGTTGAGACTGGCAGTTGTGATTCACTATGAGCATTGTTTAGAAAGTTTATTAGAAAGTAGAACGGTAGCCGAATTGCTTAATAGTATTTTAGAGACAAAAATTAAATTAATATCGTCTGCTTAAAGTTGCTCGTTTTCAAAGTGACGTAAAAAGCTTATTTTAAGATATTGATATGCTACCCTTCTAGTTTCTGAAACACATTCGTCTCGAGGGACCGAATAATCATAGTTTGAAGGGTGTTTATACTTAAAACCTTAACGTAAGGTTATGTCTACTTTAGTCTTACTAATTTGAGTCCGGCCAACCAAGTCGTCGTCGTTAAAGCAAAATCTCTGTCGCCTCGACCGACTTTCTCCGAAGGCATCTACGCAAACAATCTAGTCAAGTGGCCAACAACTCCTACAGTCCCGCCCGGTTACGTTTTACAACACAAGGAACGAGAGAAAAAGGAGCACACTTTGAATAAATCGCAAGCATCTGTTGTAAGAGGCGAACAATGGATTCCCAAAGAGAAACCCATCCTTGAAACGTGAGCTCCGTTCTGTTTCATTTCACCGCTAAAAGAGTGGTTTATGAACTGCTGAATTTCAAATTGGTTATTCTGCGTTTCTGGAATAATATTAAAAAGAAATTTAACATACGTGTTAGAAACTAGAAGGGTAGCTCAAATATCGCCTGTGTAAAGTTGGGTCATTTTCAAACTGAAATAAAATATACTTAAGTGTTGAGCTACCCTTCTAGTTTCTAAAACACATTCCTAGTTTCTCTTAATTTTTATTCTGACGTGGCTTGGCGTTTGCACTTTTAAAACAACATTAATCACTTTTACTCCAAATTTTTGAAGGTCATCCGTAAACTTCGAACACCTGTCACGAAGCATTTTGACTCTAGCGAAAGCGGTGGAAACTCAGAACATGGAAATGCAAAGCATGAAACAGGCAATTGTGAACCTTGACGCTCGACTGGAAGCGTCACCGCATGCATCGTTACAAGAAACACTACAACGAGATTTGAATAACTCCATCAGGACAATCCTGCAGAAACATCGACAAGCGGAGAGTAAATATTTCTATTAAAGCTTGAAGTTACCGAAATAAATAGTTTGAAAGTAAACACAATCTTTTCTGTTGTGGTGGTTTTTTTTTTTTAGCAAGTGCTGTCGGAAACATGCTTAAGTCACACGAAGATAAACTGATCGCTACCGTTACGCAGACGGTCAATAACTCGTTAGTTGATCAAATGTACGCTGCGATCAAATCGGAGATTAAGAATAACGTTCTTCCAGGTAAGTGAGTTATTGAAATCGACTTAATTGAATGTGAATTAAAACTTGTGTCTTCGTTTTCAGCCATTCTTCGAGAGATGGACTCGCTTACTAAATCGGTTAATACGAAAGTAACAAAGAAGATGTCTGACACCGACGCACTCTTAAAGGAGAACACGGCCAGATTGGCCGAATTGAAGGTGAATTACTATTAAGATGTTTTATAACTGGCTGATTTTGCGTAACAGGTTCAAATTCATAACTTTTAAATTATGTTTTTCTTCAAAAATCAATGCAAGTCGTAGTTTTTTGTTTATCTCGCTGTTTTGATCCAATTAAGGTGGATGTAAACTCCCTTACGCCTTTGATCCCATCTTCCGTCCATGGATCTCTGCGCAGTATTTTTGTGGATGTGTTTCAGAATGAGCTCCTGCCTTCTTTCGACAAATCGTGTTCGAATATGTTTCTACAGGTCGACGCTGCGTTTGAAAAGGGAGAAAAAGAGTGTAAGAATTACATAAAAAAAAGGTTTCCTCACTTTGGTTTCAAAAACGTATATTTGTACCTGCTACAGATACACAAAAGTTGAAGGCGTCAGTTGAGAAACAGCAACATTTACTCACAGAACAAATGCAGAACATCTTAGAGAAAATACGATCGGCTACAGATATTGGCAACGAGTTGGATCGACATCTCGGAACGACATTAACTAAGTTTGTCCACGTTTATAGTCTCGTGTACACGTAATCTAAATCGTGTGCGTTGCCGAACTGTTTTTCTTTTTTTTTTCTAGGTTTGAGGAAGGTCTAAACAATCGTTTCAGTACTCTCGTACAGAAAGAAATGACTGTTGCGATCAGAGAACATCAGGCGATCATCGGTAGTACGGTGGTGAACGCGATCAAGTCGAGAGCGGTCACTCCTGTTCCGACGGTGGATAGGTCGCTTCTTCAGGCCAGCATTCTTCAGCATTTGCAACAGGGGCAACTGAACAGCGCCTTTCAACAGGTTTATGAGTTATTTTTTTATTTTTTGAACTGGTTGTTATATATATATATAATTGTATATAGTGGAAACAGTTTAAGTTGGTTTTTTAAAGTGTCAACACATTCGAAATGTGAATTGTGCTTTCTTGTGCAAAATTAGGAGGAACTTGAATGTATTTAAGAAACTACAAGTTTAGTTTAATCATTTACGGGCATTTTGAAAGATGTTACGATCAAAATACACTTAACTGATTGAGCTGTCCTTAAAGTTTATAAATCACTTTACAGTTTTTCTTCATTTTGATCGCAAACCAACTCAAAATGCAAGAGACTATAATTTTTGTGTGTGTTAACCGATATTTTTCGTATTATATTATTATATGTTTGGTATATTGGCCCGAAATGAGTCAAATTAACATGAAAAACTATACTTGGGAGCAGGACCGAAAATATATTCCGTGTTATATGATTTTTCGTTTTAATAGGTGTTTGTTTCGATTTGTAACATTTTTTGTTTTTGGTATTTTTTTCCCCCTTTTTAAATGTAGGCTCTGTCCGTATCTGATCTCAATGTAGTGATGTTTGTCTGCGAGAAGGTGAATCCGTCACGATTATTTGGAGAAACGCCTTGTCCTCTTCAACAACCGGTCCTTTTGTCTCTCATTCACCAGCTTTCGTCCGATTTGAGCACAAGCACGGAGCTCAAACAGGAGTAAGTTTCAAATGAAAACAACTTATTATGTAACAAAAGATTAGATTTTATTTTGGATGTTGCTGCAGAAATAAAAAATGTGAAGCTTCTTAGAAGCAACTTTTAAGAGAGATTCAAATTTGTGTTGAGAATGTCTTTAGAACTTTTAATTTTGAATAATTTTTATTTATTTGTTCAGGTATCTTCAGGAAGCATTGGTGAACCTTAACCTTGAAGATTCAGTGACGAACAGCCACGTCCCACTCGTTATGGACACTCTACAGCAAAAACTTCGTGCTTACATTCATAACAATCCCGGAACAAAGTTGTTGCGCAGCATGAAGATGTTACTGATGGCATCCGAGTCTGTGATGCAGAGGCGCGTTCGTAAGTTCTCAGACACCAGCGTCAATGCCGCTTATTCTCCAGAAATCTTATGAAAAAATAATAGTCATCTTCTTTTTCTATCCTTTCATTTTCTGAAATCTCTCTTCCACTTTTTCGTTTTATCACAGTTTTTTGTTTTTTTATTGAGGATGTTTTGAACCAAATTTGTTAAATGAAAAATCGGTCTTTGTTGCTTTAACGGCTGTGAAACTTTTTTTTTGTTGAGGCGTTTGCAACACTTTTCATTTTGTTGAGGCGTTTGCGACACTTTTCATTTTATTTGCATTTAAGTTTTAAATTCGTCTCACTTTCAAAATATTTTCTCTTTCAGCTCTCGAAAGCGTATTATTTTTGTTCGATTTTTCTCTTTACTACTGTTTTTCGTTGCACTTTTTATTGCGGACATTTTAATACTTTTTTGTTTTCATTTGTGATGTTCATTGTGAGCAAATGGCAGAATGTCTTATAACAGCTTTCTTCTTTAAAAAAAAGTGTTAAAAAAGATGACTTGGTGTGTTTGTCGTTTTTGTACTGTTCTTTTAGGTGTTTCATATTTGGTTCATTTTTATTTTATTAATTAAATATCACTTTTCAATTGCAGTTCATTCAACTTGTGCATCTTGCTAGGGATTAAACTAGGTACAGATAAGGATAAATCGGCTTTTAAGACACCATAGTAAAAAGCGATTAATGACATCTGTAACATTGGTTAGGGATAAAGTTGTTAAACATAGGGATAAACATAGAATTGTTAATTGTTGAAAGACTGCTATAAGAGGACAAGAGCAATCGTTATCTAATGTTCTTGAAGCGAGGTGATATGACTTATTGAGACCCATGGATGGAGAAGGATGAACCAATATGGTGGCTTTAGCAGGCAGTTGAATATAAACACGCCATGTTAGTGTTCCAATATGTATTCAAAGTTATGTTTACACAATATGACGTAGTGGTACATGACCTTATTTTGTTAAAAGTTGGCAAAAAATGGCGGAACCGTCAGAAAATGAGGGATTTTCTGACGAATTTGACAACTCGTTTCTGCGACGAACGAATCAAGTTTTCAACCGTAAAAACCGCGGTGGTTTAGTTGACTTATCTAACGTGAAAGTTAACGTATCTTCAATGAAACTGGTTGAGTGTGAGGGTGATTGTTTATTGTCCGAGCGATCGGAAATTTGTACGGTTGACTCGACGAATACGCTTCTCATTGCACCTATTTCGGACGTCGTCTGCGTTTTCGTTGTCGCGTTTGACACTCGTGCAGGTGAGTGCATCATGTTAAAAGTTGGTTTATACAAGAAAACACAACCGAGAATACGATAGCGTGCTCCTAAGCCTTGTTAATGCAGTTGCAAGTGACAAGTGGCAACGAAATCGTTTGTAATCGTCTGTTTTCAGTTACTTCGAGGGGTTCATTCACTTCACTCAGCTCATTCATGCCGCCTTTAACGCTCCTTTCATAGGTAACATGATCGAATGGTGTATTCCAAATGACGTTGACTTGGAAGACATTGAATTTAAGGCAATGGCGAGCGGTTCTCATCGTATAACTTACGATTTCATGTAACTTCAGTCGTTTTTAGGCAAAAATTTTCCATTCTGCTTGACTAAGATGCATTTTGAATTTGTTTTTGATTGCAGATACTTCAAGAAAGGACGTCTTTACGGTTTGTCGTGTTTTGAGAACATGCCTGTGGACAGTCAGCTTGAAAGAGGAGCTAGAATGAAGTCGGTCGGCGTTTTGGCTTCATCTTATTCCCAACTACATCACTACAAATCTTTTCTAGAGTCTCAGGTCAAGTAAGTTCACTATGGTTAGCGTTTGAAAGCACATTACGATTCGGTTTTCGATGTTTTAAGGTTGCTTCTGAAGTCTCCTGGTTACTATGATCAGTTGCGCAAGTTCTACGACGAGAAGAAGGGAATTTTACCGAGTTCCAGGGACCGACAATCGGTTCAAATGTTAAATTATGATTTGAAAGTAAAGTATCGAAGTTAAGTTAGAATGAAAACAAAATAATGTTGAAAATTTTGTTTCGTTTCAGATTACGCATCCGGCCGGTTGTTTCTCGCAATTCGTTCGTTTCTTCGGAGAACAAGTTTTCATTCTATGGAAGTTCTCTTTGCTTCAGAAGAGGATTCTCTTCTTTTCGCCTCCTCCAATTGGTGTCGTTTGTTATAGAGGTCGAGAACTGATATTCGTTTTTAACGTTTGCATGATTAAAAATGACGTTCAAAATCATGAAACTAACTTCAAAAACTTTTTTGTAGTTTACTGTACAAATTGCTTATCGAACTACGACATTCCTGAATTGGGTTCGAAAAATACAAACATTCTGTTTTACGTTAACGTTGCGGACATCGATATGCTCGAAGAAGAAAAGAACTACATTGCTTGTTAGTTGGTTTGTATTTTAATTTATTGTCAATACTAAAATCGAAGCTTTTATTACATTTGAACTCGCAAAAATGGAAATAAGAGCTCAGTAAATAGCTTTAATCGTACAATTTTTGCAAGATTTTAGAAGCAACTTTTAAATCATTTTAAAATTTGGTTGATTTGTTAAATAAAAGTTCTTTAAAATTGGTTCTTATCAGTGTTTGGAAACGTCAACTTTGAAAGATATCATTTTGAAACATGTTTAGAGCATTTACCTATTCTATCTGCAACTAATTGTGTAATATTAATATAATAAATTAATGACAGTATTTTGTGTTATTATCAGGGATCGGATTTTTATGAAATATCAAGCACGCGTTCTTCAATTTGTGGCCGAAGTGCCAATTGTGAAGGGATCATCATCATTACAGCAAACAGCAATAATATTACGCTTTTTCTAATCAAAAAGACTGGTACAAAGCCAAATGTCTGGTTGCTATCAGTTGTCAACTTGAAAGTTCTAGCCTCAAACCAGTGTTTTTGATTAGCAGAAGCCATAATTGTAGTTGCACTAATGATGGTGATCCCTTCATAATACGCACTTGGGCCACAAATAGGTATTGCATAAAAGTCGAATATCGAATTATATTTCAAAATAAAACTTTTATGAAGACACTGCATAAAACAACATCAAGTGATTCAATTACTCTTCTAGTTTTTATCAATTACATTAGTTTAACAACTGGAAAACGATTGCTTTTTAACTAGAGATCGAATTCATTGTTTTGAAATTATGCACATGATTATATTCGATGATCGAGACGTCCCTGACAGAATACAATGCATTATACATTGTTTTCTATGTGGGACTTCTGGACCACCTTGTATATTTTCATACATGCAAAAAAACTTTGCTAATAAAATGAAAAACATCTTGTTGTAAGGCACAACCGAAAGGATTTTTGAAGCAAAACCACAATTGTACGATATCTTCGTAGACAATCAAAACGTCCACGCTCAGTTACCCATTCTGAAAGAAATGCTGTCACCAACGGCAGCCGATAAAGCGAATTTTACTCGACTGTGCAATATACAAAGGTGAATTTTTTTACGTTTATAATCTTTTTCGTCGTTACTGACTAACTGCACTTTTTTGTTTCAGAGATGCAAATCTCTTCAGTGGCGATGCAGTTGAAGAAACGGGTGAAGAAGATTTCGTATCGTACGTATAATTCAGTCGAATCTCCACTCGAACGTAACGAATTTCTTTTGTAAAATAGGTTTTTCGGCAAACTGAATAACGAACTGTTTCGAACTTTGCTTGACATATCCGAAACGCAAGAAAAGTTGTTAACTTCCGACGATATCCGTCGTCTAGGTCTGGATCCTAACGGAGATCGAAACTTCCTCATGGAATTGGTCGAACTTTACGGAATCGACGTTGTGCTTCCATCCGACAACCCTTGCTGTCCGACGTGAAACAAAACCGAAGATGATGAAGAAGTATGAAGTTAAGTTGGGTAACCGTTTTATTTATTTAATTATTATGATTACTAAGGCATAAAGAATTATTATTTTTGCATTCAAAGTGGCTTGTTAGAGGCTAGAGGTAACCTACAACCCCTACTCAGCTGTAGTTTAATTCTAGCCTCTAACCAGCTTCCTCTTTGATTGTAAAAAGCTTTTTTTTTTTGCCTTAGTGAATACGAGAATCTCTTTCTTGAAGAGGGAGAGGGATATAAAAGTGAAAAAAGTGAAACATTCCTTGCAAATAAGAATTTAGATTTAGTTGTTACAATTGGGGCTTCCTCTGTTTTTTGTTTGAAATATATTATAAGTGCAATTTGAAGATTTACTCTGGGAATTTTTTAAACATTTATGCAACTTTATTATTATTATAATCTTCATCTTTGATATTTATAGTTTTTTTTAGTCGGAATCGCGTTTTGCGGAAACGCGGTTCTGACCAGTAAAAATTGCTAACTGAAAGTTGGAATTCCGACAGATTTATGAAGTGGACATAACATTTTTAAAGAATTAACAATATTTTTTTCCATAGAAGTATTTTTTAGGACGAAATAGTTCAAATTATAACTTATGTCAGTTTAGAAATTGAAATAGCACGTTAAAGTTTTGGGAATAAGTTTCATTTTACAGAATATTTGCATTTTTTAAGTGTAATTTCTTCTAATATCTTGATTTTCCACGTAGGAGATGAAAACGAATTTTGATCGGATCAATTTTTAGGCGATGTCTCTTGTTTAATAGACATTCTTGAAAAATTTTCCCGAACGAAATTGATTTTCAAATCATATATTGACGTAATTGGAAAGAGACTATTAAAAAATTGCGTCCACTTTGTACATCCTGAAATAGCTGTTTAACACGAAATCTAAAGTTCCGAAATATTTTCTTGTGTTGTCCAATTTTTCGTGTTACAAAAAAATTTCTATGGCATAGAATCTATGCTATTCTAAAGGACTGGACTAAAATATTTCGTGTTATCCGATTTTTTGCTATTGTAGCATAATTCTAATTGCTGTTTAAAGATAGTCATGATGTAAAAACATAATTATTAATTACAAAGGCAAAAAGAATTATGCGTTTTTAAATCAACAATACTGTTTAGAACCAAAAAAATGATAATTGAAAAGAATCAATCAATTATTTAAATTCTCTCCTCAAACTAGTCTCATTGATTGAAAAATGCATAATTCTTTTGGTCTTGATAATTAATCCAATTACAAATAGTACAAACTGGCAACATATAGACAGAAAAGTAACTCCCCCTGAAGTTCGAGCAAACAAATGGGGGAGAAGTACGAACTCTACCCGTAGAGCCAACTCTACAGAGTTTTGCTTGGTGAAGTTTATGTAGAATCAAAAGTAGAAAGAAATCAAAAAGTCCTTAGTTTTGGTAGAACATAATTGCTCGAATTTTTTGAGAAAGGTTTGACCGAGCATTTGGTAAGTTCTCTTAACAGTGACACAACCCGAAAAGTGTAATCAAAAGGTTTCACAAAATTTTCCAGGACAACCAAACGTTTGTCTTTAATCATTGCTTGACGTATTGTGAGTTTATCACGTTTTAACACAAATAGTTAAAACTTGTGTTAAATACGGTTGAGAAAATGACATGTGCCATAATTTACATAATAATTTAAATAAAACAAAAATGTCTTATTAAAGTTTATTAAAATTTCTGGTGTAAAATACTATATTACTGGTGCTATTTTTACCTAGTAAAATTACCTTGCATAAAATGCATTACGGGTTTTTTATGTTTCTTAGCTAACAACGCCGCCAGTCTATTTGTGTCACACAAGTCTGTTTTAAAATTGATTACCTCTGAAAATATAAAAGCTATTGTTATTAACAATACATCAAAATGTATGTAAGATGATGGGGTTTAATGAACAGCTGATTTTCGAACACTTGATTATTCTGTTTTTCAGCAAAATTTGAGTGAGAAATTAGAATGTGTTTTAAAAACTAGAAGGGTATATCGCACTCGAGGGTATCTTAATTTTGATATCTCTTTCAAAATAAAACCTATCAACACAAGTCATTTGCTTGAAGTTGAGTCATTTTCAAATTCAAAAAGTTTATTTTGAAAGATATCAATATGAAAATGCTCTTAAGTAGAGGTGGGACGAATCCTAAATTTTCTCGAATCCTAATCCAAATCCGAAAAGGTTCTCGAATCCTTCATATCGAATCTCTCAAATCCGTCACATATGAATCGTATATTACACTGAGCGATACCAAGGAAGGTGGGATACCCACATGATGGCAGACTACTGGTGGAGTGTTAAAAAACTGAATTTAAACACTCCAAAAAGGGCCTACATACAAAAACTTATCCATGATGGAAGAATGTGCCATCACCACGAAAAACATTGTAATCATGTATTTTTATATGGAGATTGATCCAAATGGAGGTATGCGTAGTGTAAAAACTTGACGTGATGGGCAAAAACCAATGTGATATTTGAGTTCAGAACCCCAAAATTAGTCAGAAACAAGTCTCGGATATAAGTCAGCAAAAATAGTGTTGACCAGTGTTATTCATTAAGAAGATACAAATAAATGAAATAATATTAAATTATTAATAATAAAAGAGTGTGGCATTCAGGGTGGCCACAAGGTGATATTGGTGATCCGGATACTACCAAAATCGCAACAATCGCCGTTTTTGTTGTTAGTGAACGCTTCTATTGGATAATTTTTTACCAGTTTTAGGTTAGGATTCGAAAGACGAAAAAAGCGCGAAGATTCGAGTTTTCGAATCTTGAATATTTTTCAAGATTCGCGGGATTCGAATGTCCCATCCTTTGAGCTACCCTCCTAGTTTCTAAAACACTTCCTAATCTCTCTTCATGTTGACAGACTAATCATTGCAGTTGGAGAGGCGTTTATATTTTTAAAACCCACCTTAAGATTGTTATTAACACCCAATCAAAAGGTAAGATTTACAAAAAATGAAAAAAATAGTAGGGAATAATAGTGAATTTTGAAAATGATCGAAAAATACAGTTTAAACCACAGTTTTTAAGTTTCAACAACTTTTTTTTAATCCTACTGTATATTAGTTTGATTTGTTACAAACAATTAGATGTTCTAAAATGTGTAGCGTTTATAATTTCTGAGATTTTATTTTAAACGATTTTGCTGTACCACAACTCTTATACTTTTAATTATTCTGATTAGGGCGTTGGGTTTTAGACATTCAATAAGATAAACAGGTCTTTAAATAACTTGCAATTTACCCCTTGGCAAGTCTGAGCCAAACGTATGAAACTTATTTATACAATTATGCAATAATTACGGTTTGTAATAATTAACAGAACTATGCACTGTCAAATTTGCTTTTTACGAATCCCCCCCCCCCCTTGTATTAATCCGATAAAATGTTTTAACCCCTAATCTAAATTGAAAAACTCCATACGTAAAATTTATGTATCATTTTAATAAAAAAAAACCAAAAATATTCGTTATGTAGATAATTATTTTGTTATCTTGGGCATTAATTATAATTATTTGTATTTATTACTGCTAAATTACATTAAAAATTTGTTCACTGTTGAAATAGGAAAATTCGATTTATGTTTGGTGACAACTTATTTATTCAAATTACAATTTTTAAAGGAAATTACACAATGTAAACAAAAATTTCAAAGAATTAACAACTGATCTCCTGCAGGTTTTACTTCCTGAGTATCCACTTAATCAAAGCGCAGGCAATTAGAAATCGGGACATACAGAAGTTGGTTCCGCCCTTTTTATGACGACCGGCAACTTCTAATTGGTTGGTTATGTAGTTTGACGTCACATGCTCCGCCCTTTTCAACGTCGAACCACACAACAAACCAATTAGAAGTTGCCGGTCGTCATAAAAAGGGTGGAGCCAACTTCTGTATCTCCCGATTTCTAATTGCCTGTGTTCAAAGCAGGGTTGGCAAAAATCCAGGGAAAATCCAATAGGATCGCAGTATTTCCCCCCCCCCCCAAATAGCTGTGAACAGTATTTTCCTATCCAGTAAAAAAAAAACTGTGAATACCACAGGCAAGTGTAGCCAACACTAGCTTTTCGTTTGCTCCGCCCTTTTATGAGCGTCATCAACTTCTAATTGGTTTGTTATTTGGTCTGATGTCACATGCCCCGCCCTTATCAATTTCTAATTTGTTGATATTTGGTGTGACGCTCATAAAAGGGCGGAGAAAACGAAAAGCTAGTGCTGGCTACACTTGCCTGTGTGACTACCAGGGCACAGTATAAGGATATATCTCCTTATTCTGTGACCAGGGTTAATAAAACAATAATAATAATATAGCGGGGGGGGGGATGGTCCTAGGGCCAAGGTTTGTAGAGCATATGCATAATCTACAAACCTTGGGTCTAGGGTGGGTGGGGGGGGCGCAGACCCCTGAATGTAAAAAAAAAAATTAAATATTAATTTACATTTAGCAACAATACGAGCTTAAAGCAGCTTAGTATTCCGCTTAGAAAGTTAGAATGCTACTGATTTTGAAGAACAGTTTTTATATGCTGAAATAAAAAATACTGCATCCCTATTGGCCAAATTCAAATTGACCAAAGCTATCGCCAGCATCGTGTCCGACACACATGCGACACCTGGTGGCGTGGGTTAACGATTTACACCTTCAACGCATGCGCACATATTTTGTTGCGGAGGGATATTTTAGGAATACGTTACACTGTGTGTGTTAGTTTTTTTTTATACGGTGGTTAATAGGTTGGGTATTGTATTGCGTATTCGTTGGCTGTTCAGCTGATTGTCATTGCTGTGTATGTAAACAGATAGCGAGAGGCTTAGTTTCCTATGGTGTTTTATCTGACTTATAAGAAGAAGCAGTAACAAAAAAAGGACAAATAAGTTACGGGAAGGAAGAGGAAAATGTCCTTTCTACTATTACCACACGAGGTAACTTAACATTATTATTTCTAATTATAGCAAGTGTAGGATTCGTGACTGAAATTTTGTTAGAAAACACGGAAATAAATTACCAATGAAAGGGTGAACAGGGAGGGAGGGAGGGGGTCAAAGGTTAAGATGCTCGGGGGGGGGGGGGGGGAAGATGGGCAGGAGTTGAAAGAACAGGTAAGGAGGAATTTTGTTCCGATTGATTGAAACACGTGACGGCCTATGACGTAATTACAGGAACGTGCGCCCAAGTTAAACGACGCTGACATCAAATGAGATTCCACAATGGGACTATAACCTCTAACAATGTCCTTCTAACGGGGGTGACAGTCGTTCGTGAGTCTTTTTATTGTTTTGCAAAATATGCAAATGAAATCAGAAAAAACTATATTGAAAGTGTTTTGGAAACTAGAAGAGTAAATGAATACTGTCAGTCTATTATTAATTTTATTAACGTTTTGTGGGGTCAGACTAAAACACGGAAACTGACGGAAAACGCGCGGAAAAATAAATATTAGGCTACTATAAGCGTTACAAGGCACGGAAAATACGTGTAGACACATGGGAAAGCACGGAAAACACTTACAAACACGGAAAATCGCGGATAACACTTATGAACACACGGAAAAGTGCGGAAATCACTTACAAACACACGGAAAACACTTATAAACACACGGGAAAGTGTTTGTGTTTTCCGCGCGTTTCCATGTGTTTAGAAGCGTTTTCCGCACTTTTCCGTGTGTTTGTGTTTTCCGCGCTTTTCCGTGTGTTTGTGTTTTCCGTGCTTTCCCATGTGTCTGCATGTATTTTCCGTGGCTTGTAACGCTTATATAGTAGCCTAATATGGATTTTTCCGCGCGTTTTCATAAATTTCCGTGTTTTAGTCTGACCCCGTTTTGTGGCAATTTATTCTATCTTTCAGGATGAAAATTAAGAGAAATTCGAAAGTGTTTTAGAAACTAGAAAAGTAGCTAAATAATTTTAATGTTATTTTTCAAAATAAAACATTTTATAAGAGTTTGAGAAAAAAAAAATATCATCTACTTAAAGATAGATCATTTTCAAACTCACACATAAAAAGCTTATTTTGAAAGATATCAAACTTGAAATTACGCTGAAGTGATTGAGCTACCCTTCTAGTTTCTAAAACACTTTTTTTTTCTTCTAGTTTTTTCTTTATTTTGCTCTCTTGAAAGAATATAGAATAATAAAGAGTTAAAAAAATCTGCTGCTGTTCATAAACCATTTTAATGTTTTTAAATTAATATTTGACGGGAAAGACAAACAAATTATTAAGATTTGGCATAAAAGGTTAATTTTGAATATTATTAACATAAAATTGATATAAAAAAAATACAATGAAAGTATTCATTTACTCTTCTAGTTTCTAAAATACTTTCTCGTCATTTTTGCACCTGAAAGATGATACAGAATAAATCAAAAGTTGGAGAGAAGCGTTTACGCACTTTTAAAATGACGTTAATTTATGAGATAAAAATGTGATGCATTATTTATAATTTATTGTAATTGTTCATATTTTAATATTATAAAATTCAGCGCTGACACAAGGAGATTTAATTTTGTTTTCTCTTTAGTCTTCTTTCAGAAGAAGTTCTGAAATTTTATGCGGGTCAGGATGAAAGGATGAACGCGGATGAACATTGTGGGTAATCCTAAAACCTAAAATAGAATGCATATGGAATTAGATGAACACAAAAACCTTGGAGATGAACACTTAATTATTAACATGGGTGCAGAAAGAACACGCAAATCATGTTTTAAATCGAATTAATTATTTTTATATTCTGGGGGGGGAGGGGGGCTACACGCCCCCCCCCCCCCCCCCGCTCCTCCCAGAGACCCCCTGCAAACGAACTCAATTTAACGTAATTCCACCTACTGACGATGTATAAAAAAAAGTATAATGTTCATCCAATTCTATAAGCATATTGTTTCGGGTTTTAGAGTTAGCGAAAATGTTCTTCCTTTTAATCCGACCTATTTTATGCACAGGCAATTAGAAACAGGGACAAACAGAAGTTGGCTCCGCCTTTTTTTATGACGACCGGCAACTTCTAATTGGTTTGTCGTGTGGTTCCACATTGAAAAGGGCCGGAGCATGTGCCGTCAGACTACATAACCAACCAATTAGAAGTTGCCGGTCGTCATAAAAAAGGGCGGAGCCCACTTCTGTTTGTCCCTGTTTCTAATTGCCAGTATTTTATGCAGATGATGACATTGATGAGCAAATTAAGAAGTTATAAAACTTATTTTTTAAAAAAAAAAATATCGATTGCTTTAACGAGATATCCGCGTATCGTTATGACTTATGAGGATATTTGCGTTGTCTTTATGACGTCATTTCTACAGACGCCGATTATATTATTATTTGTTTTTAATGTTTGTTTGTTTTTTTTTTCTGAACGAAGAAGATAAAACAAATAACACGAAAAAAATATATAATTTTTTTTTTATCATATATGATATTTATTATCTGATTTTTTTAAAAAAAATGTTCATAAAAACGGAATATTATTTCGTTGAACGGTTTTATTTCAATAATAAAACAATTTGTTAATCCAATTATATATATTTTTTTAATTATATCTTACTGAAACAACACGAAGAAAATAACACATGATGAAATAATGGTTTACATTTTTAATCACCTTTTTTTTTAAAGTTTTTTTTTTTTGTTGATTGTCCTCATTTTTAGTAGAATTTGTGCCAAAAAAGGAAATTTTTTTTTACTCATCTTAACAGTGAAATATGTGTTAAATTATTCTGTTTTTTTTTTTCAATTTAAAAAATAGATTTTATATTTTTAACTAGAGTTGAGGGACGAATCCTAAATTTTCTCGAATCCGAATCCTAAAAGGTTCTCTAATACTTCATATAAGAATCCTATGTTATTAATCATTAAGAAGATATAAATAAATGAAATAATAAATGAAATATTAAATAAGAAAAAGCAAGTGTGGCTTCACTCGGGGTCAGGCCACAAGATGATGATATTGGTAATCCGGAATTGCAACCATCGCTGGTTTTTTTGGTTAGTGAACGCTTGCTTCTATTGGACGTCAATGGAGTTTAAAACTGATTTTATCAAGGTTTTTGATTTTTTTTTTTAGGTTAGGATTCGAAAGACGAAAAAAGCGCGCGAAGATTCGAGGATTCGAATGGCCCATCCCTGTTTTTAACCATTTTTAGAATTTTTTTTTTAAATCAATAATGTACGGCTGTGTGACGTCACATTGTTGGGTAACGCAAATGAACACAGAAACGTGCACTGTGTCAGTCAGCAAAAGGATAACCCACTCTTTTTATTTGTTTATACAATGAAATTTCAGAGAACACAGTACGCCTACATACATACTGTACAGTTTGGATGTGGATTTTATAGTATTCTAGTTTTTTCTTCATTTTTTTTTAACTGAAAAATAGAATGATTGAGAATTCAAGATGTGTTTACACTTTAAAACTACCTTAAAGTTAGTTGCTTCTAATAATATAATAAATGAAATTATTAAAAGCAACTTTAAGAACCTAGATCCCCGTCCATCTTGTTGTTTTGAGCAGACGACAACGAGACAAATGAGTGTTCTTATATGGTGTTACTAAAACTGAAAGAAATCGCCTCACAATCGCTCAATTCAAATACAGTAAAGCGCAAAATGCAATAAAAAGTATTGTTCTTCACGTGCTCGATTTATATAATTTTTGAAAAGGTCTTTCTATTTTTAAACGAGGTTCAAAGTCGTTCGTTTTTCAACCCCATGTTAAATCCCATAGGATCAAAAACCGTCCCACAAACATTTGAAAAACTCTCGTTAAAACTGATTTAGAACAATAACAAAATAATTAGCACATACATTCATCTATTGGCTTCACGATGTTTCCTTTTTATAAATTTTGAAAAGGTCCTTCTATTTTTTAATAACGTTTAAAATCGTACGTTTTTTAACTCCATGTTAAGTCCCATAGGACTAAAACACCGTCCAACAAAAGTTAAGAGAACTCTGATTAAAAATGATTTAGAGCAATCAGAAAAATTAGCACGTACTTACATTTATTGCCTTCAGGATTATTCCTTTTTCTAAATTTGAAAAGGGCTTTCTATTTTTAAATAACATTTAAATCTTACGTTTTTTTAACTCCATGTTAAGTCCCATAATAGGAGCAAAAAACCGTCACCCAAACATTTGAAGAACTCCCGTTAAAAACAACTCAGAACAATAACAAAATAATTTTTACGTGCATTAATCTACTGGCTTCACAATGTTTTCTTTTTATAAGCTTAGCACGCGAAATTATTTTTCAATTAATTATTATGTGACTTCGAACCGGGAGAAAAAACGTTAAAAACCGTTTTTTTAATCAACAACGATCGCAGCGCCTACATTCGGAGAAATTTTGAACTAAACGATGTATCTAGCCTCTTAAGGTGGTTTTGAAAGTGTAAACACGGCATCTTGAATTCTCAATTACTCTGTTTTTCAGTTAAAAAAAATGAAGAAAAAACTTGAATGTGTTTTAAAAACTAGATCCTTCTAGTTTTTAAAACACATTGAAGTTTTTCTCAGTCATCATTTTCATGTTGTTATCTATCAAAATAAACTTTTTATGAGAGTTTGAAAATGACCCAACATTAAAAAAACATACAACCAATCTACCGTAGGCCTACTTAATAGATGCTATTGTTTTGTTTTTTTATTATTGTCAATTAATAGTTTATTTTGAAAGATATTATCAACATGAAACGATAAACATTTTCAAGAATTTGATGTCAGAAAATGCGTAAATTGACCATTTTTAAAGTTGCTTTAAAAAAAGTTTTTTTTAAAAATATCGTCATGATGATGAAGAGAGAAAAAAAAAACACTGAGAATATTCTAGTACAGCGGTCGCCAACCTTTCGGACCTCACGGACCACTAAATTCAAAATTTTAAATCCCGCGTACCACTAATATGATTTTTTTTAAAAAAAAGATAAATACGATTGTCAAATAATGATCAGAGAACTTCCATTTTATTAATAGAAAATCTTTAAAGGTTGTTTAATTGTAACAAAATTATTAAAGTTAGTTTAATTATTAGAAAATAACTGAAGCTTAGGGGAGAAGCAGCGCGTGGTGGTGGGGGGGGGACTGAACGAAATGTAGCTCTCTCTCGCGTGCTGCCGTATTTTACGAGAACTGTACTAGACTCTTAAGTACATTTCGTGAATTTAGAGCAATAGAAGGGTGAAAATTGTCATTCAGAATAGAAGAATTTATTAGTTTTTATTATTAATAAAACAAAAAAAAATGCAAATATTGTCCAGATTTTTCTGCGGACCACCAAAAATGTCTTGCGGACCACCGGTTGGCGACCACTGTTCTAGTATTCAAGGGTTGAATCAAACTTAGAATTTTTCATAAAGTTGATTGTTGAAAAGTTGTCGTTATGCACCTAAAATATATTTTCCTTGTAAAATATTTTAAAATATTAAACATATAAATTAAATATTTAAAAAAAATACTAAAATGCATATAGAGGATATATTAAATTATTTTTTTTTTTAGAAATAAGGAATCGAAATTGAAACATTTAACAATTTGGATGTCAACTAAATTGTTTACAAAACTCATTTTTTATTGTGTAATTTTGTGTCTGCACATTTCCTGCGTTTTTCAGGGCAAAATAGACTTATCAATAAAGAAGAAACAGGTTTCTAGTTGGTGTTTTTTATATTAAATAATAAAAAAATGTTGACACAGATTACAACTTTTGATATCGTATGACTAAGTCAAGGTCTTCTTACTTTCGATCTACTTTTTAACTCTTTTTTATGAGTTTATTGATTGAAAATCGAAAAACAAACATAAAACAAGACTCCAAGAGCCGCTCAAATATTAACCCCCCCCCGGTTCGTGAAATAAAGTTAGGCCATGACGCAAAACAGAAGTTGGCTCCGCCCTTTTTATGACGACCGGCAACTTCTAATTGGTTTGTTGTGTGGTTTGACGTTGAAAAGGGCGGAGCATGTGACGTCAGACTACATAACCAACCAATTAGAAGTTGCGTTCGTCATAACAAGGGCGGAGCTAACTGAAGTTCTTCCCGATTTCTAAATGCCTGTATTATATGCACCCGAGTTTTAGACAGGCAGTTAGAAATCGGGGAGAACTTCAGTTGGCTCCGCCCATTTTATGACGACCGGCAACTTCTAATTGGTTTGTTGTGTGGTTCGACGTTGAAAAGGGCGTAGCATTGTGATGTCAGACTACATAACCAACCAATTAGAAGTTGCGTTTGTCATAAAAAGGGTCGGAGCCAACTTCTGTATGTACCTATTTCTAATTGCCTGTTGGCGCCATGGTTTAGGCTTAACTGTATTTCAAGCAACGTGTTTTAAAGATAATTTTTTTAAAAAATAATATCCATAAAAACCGTAACTAGGGAGAGATATCTCTCCCTAGTATGTTTATGGAGATTATCTTTTTTTTTAAATTTATCTTTCTTTAAGTTTCACTTTGGCTTAATTTAAGTAACGTTTTAGAATACGGCCGTAAAACAGCCAATATTTATCACTGTGCTAATTATTTTTTTTTATTAAAACACTTTGCATTTTAAATTAATTTACAAGTAAAGTTCACCTGCGTTTTTGCGTTTATGAACAGCTGATTTTCGAACTGATTATTTCTGTGTTTCAGGAGCAACAATAAGGAGGAATTGAATGTGCGTTTTAATAAACTAGAAGGGTATTAATCTGTGGGTATCTTTCATGTTAATATTTTTCGAAATAATAAACTTATTGACAAAAATTAAATTTTCTATTTTTGACCAGTTGAGCATTTCAAACAGTTCAAATTTTCACCCTAGTGGAAACAAGGCCCTATAGTTCAAAATCAGCAATATTTGATGTTAATTTTTTTTTATTGAATTTTATTGATGATTTTTCAGGTGATCGATTACATCGTTCAATTTCTTCCCCTTTCGGACCGTACGGCGGTCGCTCGTACTTGTCACACGCTTTACAATTGTTGTCTTGTTGGAACTTCGAGACGTGGCAAGAAACTAGGTGTTACAATGTTGGAAGATGTGAGCCGTGGATTCGACGCCTTGAAATACAGTCAGCAGACGGTTCATCGAGTCGCATTTCGATCGGCTAGCTTACAGAAAGAACACGTACGAGGATGGGATACATTTTGGGACAATCTCGGTCCCGGCATCACGGAACTGACGTTCGAAAGTTGTGATATAAGTGAACGGACATTTTGTGACATTCTCTTTCGATGTCCGAATCTCGAGTCTCTTACTGCCGACGGCTGCAACAGTCTCTTTATGTCCGGAAAACTTCTCGATAGATCCGTCGGTGTTTCTCTCGAAGCTTTGGTCTCCCTTCGAGAACTCGATCTAAGTAACAATCGATATTTATCCGACGCACTTTTTAACAGGTTGACATCGTTTACTCCGAACGTGGTGCGGATGTCTTTGGCTGGTTGTCAGATTTCGTTTCATCCTGCGATTTATAAACGATTTTATCCGCAGAATGGTCTGAGGTCCATCGCTTCCGAATCGGTTCTCACATTTCAGAACGTCGTCAAATTCTTCGAACGCCACAGTTCAAAGTTAAAGTCTCTCGATTTCAGTAACACTCCGGTAGACGATAGCGCTTTGAAGCGGCTTTGCGTTCTTCCCGATCTTCGTCTCGAAGAGCTGCGGCTCGTCAACTGTCAACAGGTATCGGTTGACGGAATCGGTTCCATATGTGCCCATCAGAGAGATCTAACGGTTCTCGACGTCACGAAGTGTTCCAAGATCGTAGACGATGCCGTTCTGAACGTGACTCATTGTCTGACGAAACTGAAGACACTAAATCTCGGTACGTGTCGTAGTCTTGCTGCAGACGGTATCGTGGATCTCGGTAAGCTTCCGTTTCTCTCGGATTTAAATCTTTCCGAGTGCGAATCCATTTATACTTCCGGGTTTCAAGCTTCGTTGTGCTCTAATCTCGCTACGAGCCTCGTCAGTTTGAATCTCTCGGCTTCTAATTTATCGGAAGATACCGTCGTTGCCTTGGCGAGTTGCCTAACTCGATTACGAGACCTCGATCTTAGTAACTGTCGCAAAGGAGTGACCGATACTTCGTTGCAGAGTATCTGTCGTCACTTGCGATGGTTACGTACTCTTAAGTTGGCTTGGTGTAACGCGATAACGGATGTCGGATTGAAAGGATCCGGTGGTGAGGAGAATAACAGCAAAAAAGACGACGATCAAACGGCGTTATTATTTAGTCTTTCGAACATACGTGGACTGAGAAAGTTGGATTTGTGCGCTTGTTCCGAAATAACGGACAGTGGACTTAAGGAATCCATTCGTTTTAAGGAACTTATTTCTCTTAATCTTAGTCTTTGTCACAAAATCACCGATAGCGGATTGGTTTCGATAGGTGCCTGCAACGGTAGTCTCGAAAACCTCGTATTGAGTCAGTGTCGAGAGATAACCGACGTCGGAGTCGTGGCACTCGTCAAGTGTCTGCCACGGCTCAAACATTTGGACCTTCAGGTATGACGAAAGTATTAAGATGGTTTTATGAACAGCTAGTTTTTGAAACTATGATTAGTCTGCTTTTCAGGCGCAAAATTAAGGGAAACCAGAAAAATGTTTTAGAAACTAGAAGGGTCGGTAACGCAAGCATTTGAGATTATTTTCAAGTTTGATATATTTAAAAATAAACTTCTCATCGTTTTCTCAAACTGACATAAAAAGATTATTTTGAATGATGTCAACATGAAAACACCTTTAAGTGATCAAGCTACCCTTCTAGTTTCTAAAACACGGTCGAGTTTCGCTTCATTGTTCACCCGAAAAACAGAATAATCAGAGTTTGGGAGCCGTTTCCACTTTAAAACTACCTTAACCACCGCCTTTCCGGTGCAAAACGTTTTACTCGGTCACTTTTCATTTGTGGTGTGTCTTCCAATTTAGGGTTGTCGTAAAATTGGACAGCCAACTTTGGACGCTCTGAAGCATTGGTGTCCCGAGCTGCATTATCTGGACGTGTCCGTCTGTCCGGCAGTAACTTTGGATTCGCTCGAGTCACTCGAGGCGACGTTGTCTCGACTCCACATCAACAAGAGACACTTGCAGGCAAACGGATTGAACACGGACACTTTTAGATTTCATCGTCTTTCGTGATTAGAACAAGACAAATCTTAATTTTAACGAATTTTACAGTTTGATAATTATAGGCCTAAATCATTTAATTAATTTTATTATATATTTAAAAATAAGTTTTATTTTTAAAAACCACAAGTTATAAAATTCAACGTTTTAATTTTGGAATTCTTTTTTAATTGTTCAGCCGGTCTGGACATAAATGTTTTTTATTTTCTAGTCGTAATTCTCTAATCACACTACCAGTCATACATAATTATTTTTATTAATTATTTGTGGTTTTTTTCCGCTTTTTATCTTGATAAAAGTTACAGCTGTAGAATAGTTTTCGTGAAGAGATTTACAAACTAGTAAACAACAAATGTTTAGAAAAGGAGCGTCACAATAGCACCTAAAGGTGTTCACCGATAAGCGACTTTTAGTGGTCGAGTTGGACTGGTTTGTGGTTGGCGTGTCGTCAAAAACGGGCTACTCGAGCCGACTGCCAGTGGTTTTCCGATTCGATTAATCGGAGAATCGATTTTTTTAGTTTCGATTAATCATATAAAGTGATCCGATTTTTGAAGGCTTTTTCGATGTAATTGTTTTACTATAATAATAATTTCTATATTTAAATTAACACAACTTTACGAAACTTAACGAACATAAACGTAAGACTTAAAAAACATTTTTCATTATACAGGGTGGCTAATAAGTTTGAACTCGTAGAAACAACACAAATGTGTCCATTAGAATTAATGTACTCGTTACGATCATGCAGTTAATGCACTGCGTACAGCATTATAGAAAAATCACTATCACAGCAGGCGCCTTGTACCACAATGCAATGTGGTACGTCATGGTGTTGACGTCATTTTTCTGTAATGTTGCAAGGGTTGGGGGTCACTACAGCTACCAAGGCTCACAAGCGCTACTAGGGGGAGAACCGCTACTTGGGTCACTACAGCTACCAAAAAAATTAGGGACTGGCTCACTACAGCTAACTGGGTCACTACAGCTACCAAAAAAAATATATAGACCTTTATTTCATCAAAAGGGTCACTACAGCTACCAAGGGTCACTACAGCTACCAAGGGTCACTACAGCTACCAAGGGTCACTACAGCTACCAAAAAATATAGGCCTTTTTATTTATCAATATGTTTAGTTTAGATTACATTCGGTTCAGTTAGGTTTCATTATGTTCGATTAGGTTTCATTATGTTCAGTAAGGTTCGGTTAGGTTTGGTTAGGATCGGTTAGGATCGCTTAGGTTCGGTTAGGTTTGGTTAGGATCGGTTAGGTTTGGTTAGGATCGGTTAGGTTAGGTTAGGATCGTTTAGGTTTGGTTAGTATCGGTTAGTATCGGTACTTTTTGGTTAGGATCGTTAATTTTCGGTTAGGTATGGTTCGGTAAGGTTCGGTTAGGTTATGGAGAAAGGGTTATTTTTTTAGCTGTAGTGACGAGAAAGTGATAAAAAAGGTCTATATTTTGTCCCCCTATTTTTTGGTAGCTGTAGTGACCCTTTTGATGAACAAAAGGTCTATATATTTTTTTGGTAGCTGTAGTGACCCAAGTAGCGGTTCTCCCCCTAGTAGCGCTTGTGAGCCTTGGTAGCTGTAGTGACCCCCAACCAAAAATTAATAGACCTTTTGTTCATCAAAAGGGTCACTACAGCTACCAAAAAATAGGGGGACAAAATATAGACCTTTTTTTATCACTTTCTCGTCACTACAGCTAAAAAAAATAACCCTTTCCCCCTAACCTAACCGAACCTTACATAATGAAACCTTACCGAACCTTAACGATCTTAACCAAACCTAACCTAACCGATCCTAACCAAACCTAACCGATTCTAACCAAACCTAACCGATCCGAACCTAACCAAACCGAACCTTACCGATCCATTCCTAACCAAACCTAACCGAACCTTACCGAGCTTAATGAAACCTAATCAAAAATAATGAAACCTAACTGAACCGAATGTAATCTAAACTAAACGTATAGATAAATAAAAAGGCCTATATTTTTTGGTAGCTGTAGTGACCCTTGGTAGCTGTAGTGACCCTCGGTAGCTGTAGTGACCCTTTTGATGAAAAAAAGGTCTATATTTTCTTTTTGGTAGCTGTAGTGACCCTAGTAGCTGTAGTGAGCCTAGTAGCTGTAGTGACCCAGTTAGCTGTAGCGACCCAGTTAGCTGTAGTGAGCCAGTCCCGTTGCAAGCAGTGCTTTTAGCTGCATGATCTTAACGAGAGCATTCCCATCATTCACTTCGTGGATTTCTGTATCAAGAACAATGGTGGACACATTTGTATTGTTATTATGAGTTCATACTAATGGAACACTCTGTAAACGACTGTAAATCAACATTTTTAATTTACATACATGATCAAAAATCTTTTTATTATAAAAATCTCAAATATTTTTACAACTTAGTTGCTTAATTAAAAAAAAACTTAAAAAGACTTTGAATAAAAAATACATTTTATATAATAAGAAATAGAATCGTAACAAAAGTAAACTTTCAATTTTATTTTGGAAAACAATGACTGATTTTTTTTCCCTCCCTCGGAATGTCTTTTTGTTTTAATTGTAAATTGTTGTTATTTATTTTCGTTTTCTTTGTTTCTTTGCCAAAATTGCAGCCTGTTGGTTTCCTTTATGCATCATAAGCAAACCGAATATTATTAATAAAGTTCCAATCCACCACATCAAAGTTAAGAATTCTCCGAATAAAACCTGACCAAAGATCGCCTAGAATAGAAAAAAAGAAAAAAAAAACAGCAAACGAAATAAAAGAATTCGATTGTTTTGGTGGTTTTAATCTCTTTTTCTTGTTTTTTTGTCATTTTTTTTTTAAATTTACGGTGAAGAAGAAGTTCGCAGCCGTATTTGTGACCGTCGCTTCGAGAGAGGTCGTCGAATAACGAAGAGCTTTAACGAATGTGGTCCACATCACGACATTGAAGAGTAACATAAGACCGCAGAAACACGCTCGAATGTACAGAAGAAACTACGGACAAAATTCGTAAATAGAAAAAAAAAAGACGATCATTGGAATTTGAAGAATTATTTTTATGCCTATCTTTGAAAAATAAACTTTTTATGACACTTTGTAATATTTAAATAATGAAATTGCCAATTAAAGTTTTATTTTTAACGACGTTATAAAATATATTCTTAGCACTTTTGTTTATGCTACAAGTTTCCTTGAAAACTTTTGTTATTCTGTCTTTCAGGAGTAAAATTTAGAAAAACGTGACAGTGTTTTCAAAACTAGAAGGGTAACTCAATCACGTAAGGATATTTTCATGTTGATATCTTTAAAAATAAGCTTTTTATGTGAGTTTGAAAATGACCCAACTTTAATAAACCAGACGATATATTTTTTTAGTTTTTTTGTTTATAAAAAGTTTATTTTGAAAGATATCAACGTAAAAATTATTGCTGTTTTTAGGCGTTGTGGCGCCCAATACAAAACATTTTATAGTCGGTATTATGAAATCACGTCCACATTGATCTCAGTGATCTGTATAGAAATTTGGTAGCACCAGTCATAGACATTAAATGCATACTATAAACGTGGCATAAAGTCATCATTTAATATTTATCCTGTTTAGGTAACGGTTAAATAACCAAATGTGCTGTGACATCAGTCAATGCAAAAAGTTTCCGTCCTCTTGTCAAAAATTATTGTCAGCTTGTCATAAGAATCCATTCGCTAGCCTCTAACCTAAGGCTTACAGAGCACATAGAACGGAGTATATTAAGTAAGAAACAGGATGCACTGAAAGGGTATACATTAAGGCGAAACAACTGTACGAACTCGTACATAGAGGCTAAAGTGGCTCGTAATCAAAAGAACGGCAACATTGACGTGAATCTCCATCAGGAGGAGAATCGGGCAAAAAAAAGGCAAGAATATTGACATATTGAGATACAATTTGAAATTTAAACGTTATATGAAACTAAGGAACGTACATTTTTACAAGCAGGGAAGCTGTTGAGGGCTGAAGGAGAAGAAGAATCGACGAGAAAGTGCGAAACAACTTCACACAACCAAAGAGACTCTTCGGCACCCATTGCGAATTTCCCGCAAAGTGACGCTCCACTTGCGAAGAAACCCGATAAAACAGAATACATATGACTCTTCATATTAACAACATCAATAAACAACATAAATTATTATCGGTTATGAACTTATGGCATCGAAAACACTCGCAGACAATATCAAATAAACAAGGAAATCTCAAATTCTATATATCATATTATTGACACTATGAGGCCTATTTATGAAATATGTTATGAATGAAACATCGTGACTGAAGAAAACACTCAACACGATTCTAAACCAGCATCGGTTGCATTGGCTGGCACGTCACGTCTGTGTACATTGACTGTCATGACGTCAAAATTCAGGATAATGGTTGATCAACCGGTGAGTCTTAATGTCTAGGTTTGTACATAGAGGTAGCTCAACTTCCTATTATAGCGGGGAAAACGTAGTGATTGAGTTTTAGTTGTGTAGCCTCTCTATAAATTCTCTTTACACAAAGAAGCACGAGCCTCTTTTCTAAAGTCGTGCATTGTTTATGTATTCATTGAAATAGTGTGTAACTAAATTAGCTATATGTCCAAAAGGGCCTCTAATGGCAGTAAGTTTAAAGATGCCCCCTTCAGAAGTTAACAGACGAACATAGAACTTTATGGAAAAATCGCTGCACTGGTAACTTTTTTTTTACTGTTTTCTCGCAAATTACACGCTCAATTTATGTGGATATTTGAAAAATAAAGACAAAAGTACGTAGTTTCACATTCATGCATTAGTTTTTTTTTTAACATTCCGCGATATGCGAGCAATTCACGATATGCGCTTTGTAACATTCCCGTTTCCGTGTGGCCCACAGAGAGATCTCTTGTATCCATTTGATAGTGTCGATTGAATGTTGATGTACAAGTCTTCCGGTCTATTGGCACCTGTGTTGTATACTTGCATACCAGGGACACAAGGGTCGGTACCTCAGGAGTCCAGAGGTAGAAAATAGCACTGTCGAATCTTCTTACACGTGGCTGCTGGAGACTTCCTCTTCTATCGGTCGAATCATTGGCTAAGTGGCGGCTGTAACATTGAGTCTCACTCCCAGAAATAACAGAGTCCACACATAGAATTTATATTGCAAATAATACTTTTATTCAAAGACAGCTGTGGATTGAGGGTATCAGATGTGTCCAGTTCTATGGTTGTAACCAGTCTGACTCTCAATCCACACGGTCCTGTTTATATATGTTTAACAACAATAGAAACATGTGATCGATAAACAAAGGCGCCAGGTGTGTCCAGTTAGCCTCTTGGACACAACCAGGCCCTTCAATTAATTACATTAATTACAGAAATGGAAATATCTACATATAATAGATGTAATAATTCTAACAATTAAGAAGGATCTTCGTCTATCCTTCTAATAAAACTTTCTAAAGATTCTCACGTCCAAGAGTTCTGCATCGATGGTTTCTCTAGGATACGTCCTATTAAAACCATTGATGCAGTCCTCTTGTCTATTATTCTCATCTTGGAGGGCAGGGAGTCATCATCGTGATGGCCTCCCAGCCACCCCCAAGCATGAGGTGAGAACCTCCGTTAAACATTCTTTATTTATTACAGGGTGCCTAAGACAACGACGAATTCTAGCGCAATTATCGTGAAATTTTAATTTTACGATAATTGCGCAAGTAATTTGCAAGAAATAAGCAAAAGAAATTATCGACTTATGGACATCTCTATTGGCTTCTATGTTAAAAGTTTCGGTTTAACATCAACGTTCAGAACAAAACATTGAACATAAAGAACAAGGAGAAATGATGAAAAAAAAAAAAAAATAATAATACATGGATGTGAAACTACGTACTTTTGTCTTTATTTTTTCAGAAATACACAAAATTGGACGAGTAATTTGCTAGAAAACTGCAAAAAACTCATCGTTGTTTCGAATTTTTCATAGAGTTCTATGGTAAAGTTTCGTCTGCTAACTTCTTAAGGGGCCATTTTTTGTCTACTGCCATTAGAGGCGCTTCTTGGACATACATGTATGGTTAAATGCAGTGGCGTAGCTAAGCTTGGTTGCACCCCCCCCCCCCCCGCCACTTAAAACTTTGCACCCCCTTACCTTCCTCTCCATATAGCCCTCATACTGGGTAGAGGTACTATTTTGATGAACGGCGGAACAGGTGTGAACAACAGTAGGTACAGTCAGAAGGTTATGAAAGGTTCAGAAATTAAGCTTGTTGCAGTAGGTCTTACGGGCGCAGCCACCCATTTTTTAAAGAATTATTAAAACAAATTTATCCATTAGGGAACAGTCGAACAATAGACTAATTTGATTTATTAAGAATAATTTTTTAAAAAAACCGGAGGCTGCGCCCCCAACCACCCTGCAACGAGCTTAATTTAACTAAACCAAACCTTCCGACTGTTCCTACTATTTTTCCGACTGTTCCTACTGTAGTTCCGCCGTGCCCATTGATCTCTATGAAGATTTACTGGTGCAACTATGTAGTTTTTGAAAGTAAATATTAAATGAAATTCGATTTATTTTCAAAATTAACTGAATAACTTAAGCGAGCGATTCGCAATCACTCAATTTATTCAATTATTTTTGAAAATACATAACTTTCATTTCGTTTTTGGCGCCCCCCAAACCTCCTGCGCCCCGTTGTGGGTCTTGCGGTTGCTTAGCTAAATGCAAGGAATGCGCAGAAGGAGAATGTGAGTTGAGCTACCTCAATGTATCTATTTAAATTCTTATTTGGCGCTAAGTGAAGCTGGTGTATTTCGATACTAGATGGCGTGACGGTTGAACGTGATTGATCGATTAACATTGTTCATCGATATTAGATCGATTATAGTCACTTTCAGTTTCTTTTCGTGTTTTGCACTGTTCTCTGGTATCAGTGGTTATTTTCGTTGTCAAGATGGTATGTAAATCGATTTTATAATGTTTTAATAACCCATTAAATTATATTTAAAGGTGTAATCTCGTTTATTATGCTTTTTGCGACAAATACGAACCATAATTGTGAATTCTAAAGCTGAAAATGTCCAAATTGACCCCCATAGACCTGGTCTAAGCTTAGTCTAATACATGTAATATGGAGTAGTATGGTCTAAGGTTCAAGATTAACCCGTTTTCAACTTAAGATAAACACAAAATAGTTCAACAACGTATGTTGTTATGGTTTCGGTTCTGTTTTAGCATGGAAGAGTAAAAGTGAAGACGAGTGCCGAGCAACAAGAGGCAAAAGCGAAAGAAAGAGCCAAGAAATTACATCTGTATCAAGTTGGACAGAAGAGGGCATTAGAAAAGGTTTTGCATAGTTTTGAATTTCTTTAATGACCATCATATTCGTAAATGTTTTATTTTTGTAGCGAATGAACAGAGAATTCGACGCCGAAGCACTGGAGTTGACCGGTCAACTGCTTCTTGCGAATCCCGACATGTACACGATATGGAATTTTAGAAAAGAGATATTTCTAGTCTTTAAAGAGGAGAAGTAGGTGTTGCATACAAATTGTCTAAAGTAGTTTGGACGAGTTTTAAAATTTTTTGTCGAAGGGAAAAGAACGAATTACAGACTGCTATGTTGAACGAGTTATCGTTCACCGAGAATTGTCTGCGAACGAATCCCAAATCGTACGGTTCGTGGAATCATCGCGTTTGGATTCTGAACGAAATGCCTGATCCCGATTGGCAGCGAGAGTTACATCTGTGTAACAAATACTTGGAAATGGATGAACGAAACTGTTAAGATTTTGAAAAACTTGATGATAAGTTGAAAAAACCCTGTAATTAGCAGTATTTTGAATTGTTTTGCAGTTCATTGTTGGGATTATCGTCGTTTCGTTGTGAAGAAGGCGAACGTAAGCGCCGAAAAGGAGTTAGAGTTTACCGATTCAAAGATAGAGGCTAATTTTTCTAATTACTCCTCGTGGTTTTATCGAAGTAAACTTCTACCTCGTATTTATCCCGACATTGAAGGTTTACGTCCGATCTCGGAAGAAAAACTCTTAAAAGGTAAGGCATTTTTTTTGTCTTTGGTTGTTTTCTAAAATATAATTTGTTCTCGTTATTTTAGAGTTTGAGCTCGTTCAGAATGCAGAATTCACTGATCCGAACGATCAGAGCGCCTGGTTTTATCATCGGTGGCTTTTAGGACGAGGTAAACGGTTTGTTTAGAACTAACTTTTTATGAGTCTTTATGGTGAATTTTTTAAGATCACGCGGTTAATGATTCAGCGTGATGAATCATCTATTTTTTTTTTTACAAATGACTAAAAGAAGAGATTGAAAGCTTTTGTTTGTTTATACTTTTTTATTAGTTTGAAGATGTTTATTATGGTTTCTCTGTGCAAAATGTTAATTTCAACTTCTCAAATAAAATGTCAGTTTTTATGAGCTTGTAGTTACTAACGTATGAAAATTAAGATTCATTTAGCCTGTTTCTTTACCCTTCTAGTTTCTAATGTACTTTCGGATTTTTAAAGTTATTAGTAAAAGAAAGTCATAATGACAATTGTAAATTTTAAAATAAATCTTGTAATCATTAGATTTGTCTCTTTTTAGGTGAACAAAAGTTAACTTTGAACTACTTTCATGTGAAGAAAACTAATGAAATTATTTTGGTATTCAACAAACCACTTCCGGTATGAATTATTTGTGATTTTTCCACATTACTTAAATGTGAACTTACACATTTTTCTATATCTGGAGAATTTTTAAGCTGTTTTTTTTTTCATTTACGGCGTTCACAGACAAGCGACTTCTTGTGGTCAAGATGGACTGTAAAAAGTGGTCGGCATTTGGCTGAAACTTGCCGCTCAAGTCTAGTTTATGCAACCACATTTTGCAGTACGTTGAAATAGCACTATTACCACTTCTTAACCGTTGGCAGTCCACTCGAGTGATCGATTTCTGTCAGGTGTGGAGGCCTTTTTTGAAGTCCATCTCTATCACTAAACGTCGCTTGTCTGTGAAGGACCTAGATCTTAGCTTTATGTTTTACATATGATTTAGAATACAACTAAGTGACTTATTTTGACGCGTGCTATTTAGCTTTCAGACATTATTCCAATAACGGAAGTGACTGTTAATGGTAACGTCTTTGATGTCCACTGGAGCCTTCCGTTGGGACTTTTGCATTCCTCACACGTTATGGTACACGATTCAGTTATTGTCGTTGTATAATAGATTTATATCTCGTCTTTTATAGTTGGGAAATTTTGTTAACGACGATTGTCTGAAAAGTGAAAAAGATCTCGAAATAACTGTCAAAGTCATAGCTAAAGAAAACGTTTCCGTTCTGAGTTTGCAACTGGGACGAGAAAATTTAGAAAGTCAGAGCGAAAACAAAGGAAGAAGTAAAAAATTCTGGTAATAACAAATACTCTTAATTGACCAATGAGAGCTTTTTTTAATAACCGTCTGTTCTGTTTTTGTATTTGCTTTCAGTATGGAATTGAGTGCAACTGCCGCTTCAGTTCTCGAACAGGAAATAGAATCTTGCGTTCAGCTTCAAGAATTAGAACCAGATTGCAAATGTATAATAACAATGTCAAATTTGTTGATATGATACAAATTTAATTTGTTTTACAAAAGGGCCATTGTTGACTAGTATCTTGCTGACGAGAAGCCTGGACTTTGCAACATACTTTGATAAAATCGACGAATATTTCGAGAGACTTGTAATACTCGACCCCCTTAGAAGAGGATATTATGACGATTTGAGTAACGTTTGCAATTCTAAATTTTATTTCTTGTTATCGTTCTACGTTTTAAAGCTCGTTTTTAAACTAGGATCAAGATTTATCGTCGAAAATCATTTGGAAAACCTCAAAATACATTCCTTAGAATTGAATCTTTCCGGTAAACGTCTGACTTGTTTGCGTCACACGGAATTCCTCGTACACCTTAAGAAATTGGACGTTTCGAACAATTGTCTGGCGTCCGTTAATGGACTGGAATATCTTCAGGACGTTGAAGTTTTAATTCTCGATTCAAATTTATTGATTACCTGCATCGGTTTTGAAAGTCTGAATAAGTTGAAACACCTGTCACTTCGTAACAATCGTATCCTTTAATTTCATTGCAAAATATGTAGCTTGATAATTAATTAATTTATTATTTAGGAAGCAACAGATTCACCTCATATTTTTTATTAGATAATCTTGACTGGTTATAGTTAATTATTTTCTTTAACAGTTTTTAATCAATCAGTCATTAATTGTTTGGACTCGGTGAAGAGGTTAGTCGAGAAAAAGAGCTCCTTGACCCAAGTCTTTCTCGAAGGTAATCCCATTTGCGAATTAGATGAATACAAAAGTATACAGTTTTAAAAAAATATATGTATTTTATTTGTAATTTCTCAACAATTTAATGAATCACAAGAATATATTAATTAATTAGATTCTATTATGAATAAATTTGCAAGCCTGCGAAGTAATGAAAAATAAAGTTTATTAACAAAATAAGTTATTTTTGTGCACATAGACTAATTATTACATTACTAGTGGGGTAACCCGTCATAAATGACGGGAGCAAAATTCACCGGCAATATTGTGTGCATACGCGTCGTTTTTTCCTTTTTTATTACTCCTTTCATTTCAATTTCAGTCACCCCCTCCCACTTTTCTCTCTCTCCCCCTTCTACGCTTTCCAACCTTTTCCCCTCACCCCCTCCCACTTTTCTCTCTATCTCTCCCCTTCTACACTTTCCAAAGGAAGAGTTCAACATATAGTTGACCTTGAGAAAAAAAAAAAAAAAACTGTTCATTCAAATTTATATAAATACCGACGTGCTTCAATGGTTTTTGTTACTCCACACACATACACGGAGACCTGGGATATTATATATATAATAATTTTAGTATCTTTATTTCGATATTTTATCTATTCATTTTATTTTCATTGAATTATTAATGTTAATGCGCGACACAATTTTGGCGGGAAAACATGCAATATGCAGCGTGAATGCACAAGGGGGACGACACAGAAGGGAATATTAACGTGATTTTGTTCTATGTCGTACCCCTTTACTGTGCAAGTTGGTTAGCCGCCGCCATGAAATTGTTTATCTTGCCTGTCAGCTGAAGGAAATTTAAAAATGTGTATTTTTTATGTTTCAGGAGCTTTTCTAAATCAATTTTAAAATGGTTAGCAAACTGTGGTAATATTTTAATAGATTTCAGCGCTCAATAGGATTAAAACACTTGTCTACGAACGTTTGAGCGATTTTTATTCAGGATTGGTTGATATAGCGCGCCGCCGCCGGTATAAAGAGAACAGCTATCTGTGACGTAATACGCGTCATTTTCTGTCTATTGTCATTTCGAGGTGGCAGACTGGCAGTGGCGTCCATTACAGTCTGCCCCAACATCGTTGAAGCAGTCATCATTTAATGAATATGCAGTGTCACACATTCTTTCTCGAAGCCCTTTAATAATATCATCAAGACTTTTTATTTTGACACACTGTCTTCTTACTTTCTGCAGAGCGAATTTTAAGGATGATCTCAATTGTTCATTCGTTTCTTTCTGTTTGTTTATTTGCACTTTTAGCTTTCGTGGACTGGGAAGAAAATAGGCATGGTCATCTGTTACTGCCAGGCTTTGTAACTCCATGTGTGATGAAGTGCTTTCCTGCAATAATATGAAATTAGATGATGAGTTTTCAATGTTATATGCATGATGTGTAATGAAATACTAACTGTAATAATATCTGAGTCCCTTTTTCGTCTTTTTATGTTATCATGGTCAATGTTTAGTTCATATTGGCGTTTTTGAGTATTTACAGTCATTCGCTTTTTCACTGTTGGCTTTTGTAAATGCTCTGGAAACTCGAATATAGTTGGCAAAGCATTTGGTTGCAAGTAGGATCGACCATTGTTGTATGAGAAATATTTCTCCTCGAAATGTTTGGAACACAATACACTAGACTTTGATGGTTTCCATTTTGCTCGATGCATAGCAACCACCCACTTTTCCTTTAGACTATCATCAAGAGGAAATCTTTAGACAAATACACATATTTTAAGTTACTGTAGTGGTGTAGCCATTATAGTTAATGTTCTCTTTGTAGATCAGTGAAAATAACATTGAGACAAACACATTTAAAATGAAAATAGCCCAACTTACTTGTGGAAAGATATTCCAGAGCCCTTTGCTGCTCTGTTAACACAGTTAATTGCTGCACAAGACGTTGGCATAATCGTTAGCCAAAACAAGAAAGATAAAAAGCTGGCTATGAACAAGCGCAATCGACTGCTGATCACTGTCCTTTCTGCCTATAACTGTCATGGCGATGCATAGCTGCAGTAGCCTCAGTTTGGGGGCGCTGATGTCTATGCAATTGTCAATCTATTCTTTATAGAGCGTTGGTCTGCCCACATTTTTAACTCTTTGTTTTTTTGTTTCAAAATTTTATGTGTACAGTGTTTCAACTGTATGAAACCTCTTTATACAGTTATGCTTACAATGAGTTAGTTATTCATTTCTTCCATATGTTTGGTAAGTTTTAATGACGATGAGTTGAAAATTGTGAAACTTTTAATTTGTTTTGTTTCGAACTGTTAAAAAGCGCTCGGATTTTTTTTTTACCCATTTTTGTTGTTTTGAATTATCTCAGTCACAGAGTAAAGAGAATTATTCTGTGTCTCAGCCACACGGAGGGGGGATGAAGCCAGTGGTCTCGTTTTTTTAAATATCTTATTTCAAAGGAGTCGGAGAGGGGGGGGGGTGGCGAAAGTTTTGTACGCCACGTTGTACTACAGAATTTTTAGTAAATTATTACAATCCATTTTTACGATAATTTATTATATTTTTATTTATTTTATTGACATATAACACAACTAACACATGAAAACCTATTAACATATACAGCAAATAAGGCAAAATAAAATATAGGCTATGTGACGAGCTTTATTGTGTCGTCACAACATGGCCGCCGCTTCCCTAGCAACAGTTAACTTTCTTGGTAACGAGCAAACCTTGTTTTATTCTATAAATCTTGTCCCGCTGGCATTTGTAGACAGCTTCAGAATTTTTTTTGGCTCTGCCCTTTTATGAGCGTCAGACCAAATATCAACCAATTAGAAATATAAAGGGCGAGGCATGTGACATCAGACCCAGTAACAAACCAATTAGAAATTGATGACGCTCATAAAAGGCCAAAGACAAAGAAATTCTGAAGCTGTCTACAGATGGCTGTGGTAACCCTGGAAACCGGTTCTGAACTTCAGGCTATAGAGTAGACCTGTGCGCCGCCGGGCGAAACCGCCGCCGCCGGTGTTTTTGAAGCTAAAAACGCCGCCGCTCGCCGCTTGTACTTTTTTTAAAAAACCCGCCGCCGGTGTATGACTGGCGGCCGCCAAATTCAAATTTGTTTTCGTTGGTTTTGTTTCAAAATCTGCCATAGGAATGAAATGATACCGTATTCGATATTTATCGATTTTAATTTATATCGATAATTACCCTCCATTCAATATATCGATATATTTGTTCGATATGTTCAATTCCAGACGGCGGTAGTCGCCGCCGCCGCTGCTCGTATTTACCCTCGCCCGCCGCCGCCGATCAATATGCTACGGCGCACAGGTCTACTATAGAGCATCGTTTATCTAGACAGGCTGGCGCACGTATGCGGCCTAAGGAGTCGACATTTTTGGACCGGTGCGATATGGCTTGAAAACTAAATGTTTTGTGGCCGTTTGAAATCACTAAAACCATAGAATTTCATGACTCACATTCATTAGCAAGAGTGACAATCATACGAAAATTGAAGTTTTGCGAAACTAAAAAAAAAAAAATAACTAACACATCCTTCGATTCAGAAACATGAAAAGTGCATCACGTTCATTTCTAGAATGTGTAGATTATTTTCATTCTGATGACATTTTATTGTATTTTGACCCATTCTTAAGTTATTTAAAAATATTTACGAAAATAACACTTAAAAATGCAATGCTATAGACATAGGGGGGACGCAAAGATGAAACTGGTCAGAAAATGTCGCTTGCGTCAGCTCTCATTGATCAACGTGCTTCGGAGTACTGCCGTTACCTCACGTTATTGTGTTTTGTTTCATGTGTTTTTCTTTGTCCATTTCGAGTCTCATGTAATTATTTGAATGTGAATTAATTTGTGTTTTATTTTATATAAAATGGTAAAAGTTATGCATTAAGATGTCCTATAGTACAGATGGTCAATTGTTTTTTTTTTCGTGGTTTCGAGTTGATTGCAGATGTGTTAAGTTGAATTAGAAATGGACGCGCATAGCACGGCTGTTGCACGTGTTTCTCTCTCTCTACCTTTTGTTTGCTTATGAAGAACGTGTTGTATTATCAGCTGTAGTGTGTGTTTTATATTGAGAAATGATGTTTATGCATTTTATGGATGAGACGCATGGCTCAAGTATTATTAGAGAGAAGTCATGTGATCTACAGGCAATTAGAAATCGGGACAAGCAGAAGTTGGCTCCGCCTTTTTTATGAGGACCGGCAACTTCTAATTGGTTTGTTGTGTGGTTCGACGTTGGAAAAAAGGGCGGAGCATGTGACGTCAGACTACATAACCAACCAATTAGAAGGTGCCGGTCGTCATAAAAAGGGCGGAGCCTACTTCTGTTTGTCCCGATTTCTAATTGCTTGTTGTGATCTTAGATTCCCTCATTATTAAATTTCTTATCTTTTCTTTGCAAAAAAAAAAGATAAATTCAAAAAACCTGATCATAATATTCGTGTGTGTGTGTGTGTATTGCACTTTAAGAGTATTGAGATAGACGTCGTATTAAGGGTCGGAGAAATAGAAAGTGTGGGGAAGGTGCTCGTTGATCCTGTGTTTAGCTGGAATCAGTTAGTTCTTCCAGAAAGCAAGGAGTTAATTGTTGTACATCACAGATTAGGTGACCGTTTAACTTGCATCAGTGCTATTTATTCCATTTGTCAATGAAAATCATTGACACATGGATTAAGTAGCCCTCATGCAAGGCGTTTTGATAGCTGATGATACTATAATTTATAAGGAAGAATGCTTTTCTGGTCAAGATTGTAGTACATAACACGTATTAGTAAAAAATGACTTGAGAGCAGCTCTCGAGAAGCAACTTGTGAAGGGTCAGGATAAAAAGATGAACGGGATGAACATTGGGGTAACTCTAAAACCCGACACAGAATGCATATAGAATAAGAACACTATATCATGGATGAACACACATTTTAAAGGGATGAACAGAGAAATAAAAGGATGAACATACTTTAAAGGGATGAACATGGGTTTAAGGGGGATGAGCATAGGTTCAAGGGGGATGAACAAGGGTTTAAGAGGGATGAACATGGTTTTCGTTTAGGTTAGGTTTGGTTCGGTTAGGTAACCAAACCTAACCTAACCGAAAAGAGCAAAATACTAGTTTTTCCCGGGTTTTAGCAACCCAGGAAAAACTAGTATTTTGCTCTTTTCATCTAGTGTGCTATAAGCTATTGTTCATATTATTATCATATTAAAAAGTTGACATTCATGTCATTGCCAATTTTAATGTGAGCTTGTAATAATATACTGTAATGTGAAGAAATCCAGAAGTATTGAAAGCATAGAATTTAATGCAATAGAAACTAGGCAACTCTTATATTCCCCCCCCCCCCCCCCACT
The DNA here is from genome assembly GCA_036925085.1 of Brachycybe producta. Lineage (NCBI taxonomy): Eukaryota > Metazoa > Arthropoda > Diplopoda > Playtdesmida > Andrognathidae > Brachycybe > Brachycybe producta. The sequence continues at coordinate 8,403,115 of JAUPFP010000006.1, read as the reverse complement.
TTTGATATTGGTTACCCTGCTAGGGAATATAACCCCTTCTGGAGTGTAAGCAGAAATGATGCATTGTCTCACTAGTAAAATGACAAATTCAGTTATGTATGTCTATCTGAATTCTGATCACTAGTTTTTATTTTTTTAAGTTTGTGTATTTTATGTACAGCTATTTTTACTTAAATAAAAAAAAATGAACAGGGGTGGAAGACCAATAGATTCTATTTATGATAATTTTCAAAAACATCGTGATGGACGTGAAAAATGATTTGTACGGAAAGAAAGAGTAAGTGCAAAAGCAGGCTGTATGAGAGAGAAAAATCGGCTTAAAAAATTGAAACTGTCTAAAATTGGGAAAAAGCTATTATTCCCGGACGGTAAATACCGTGTTAATATCCGGTAAATACCACCCCTGGGAAAAACTTTGCCAACCCTGATGTGTAAATTGTTAATTATAAGTATTATTTATTGTATAAGGCCGTGTAGTAGTGAAAGAAAGGAAGCTTACTAATAATTAATTACTGCATTAGTAGATTTTTACAAGTGGCCTCATGATATTTTACAAGTTAGGTGTTTAGGGACACACGAGACATCTGATTAGGGATTCAACCATTCTGCATGGAACAGAACCAAAGAAAGACGTTTTATTCGGTGCGTTTAGGGAAACATTATCGAAACGAGATCCGAAAATTATTGCCAGACCACATATTTATCTTAAATAAGATGAAAATACTATAAAGTAAACACAATAATCAGTAAATTACAAATCCACTTTCACCTGTAAAGAATTTCATTTAAGTTACTGGTAAATTACTAGTACTAGTAATATCCGGGAACAGAACACTTGTAACTTGTAAGAAAAACTAATAAATTAGTATGGAGTTGTAAATAGCAAGTGTACAAAAAAAAGCATTCAGGAATACAAGCATAGGAGCACATTGCATTTGTACAAAAATGCGACCAAGGTGTATGGGCTTTTTTCAATTCCTTTTTTCACCAACTACAATAAAGTAGAACGTCGATTATTTTATCGGAACTAATGTCGGACATGTATAGTTCCGATAATCACACGTTCGTTTTAATCGAACTCCCAATAAAAAGAAAATGGAGAAAAATAAGAGAAAACCCGATTGCAAAGAATTCTTTTTATTTCCATAAGAATACGTAAACAAAAATTGGTTCCAATGATTATCGACCGTTTCGATAACCAATGTTCCGATAACCGTCGTTCTACAGTAGTTCATATTACTTCCTCACCAATTCATTTGCGAGGTTTCTTAAAGTGCAATGCGAATCACGTCCCTTTGTTTTGTAAACTACACGCATGTAATAATTAAAAACAGGCCAAGTTTTACGATTGGATGATTGTTGAGGATTTAGCTACGTTTCTGTAGTTATTTTTCATCTCTTCGTAGCCAATCGGTTATTTGAATTTCAACGGCGATTTCATTTAGGAACAAACGGCTGAGATGTGGCCGTACTGCCGAAATGGATCGGGTGTCAGGTGTTTTATTTTTTTTTTTGTCCGCTTTTTCAGAAACTGTTATTTTTTATTTCTTACATAAATATTGAAAGATGGACGAATTTATTTGTTTTTCAGAAGAATGGCGGTGTCGGTGAGCGAAGAAGTTAAATATCCCTTCTCCATCGTAAAGGTACATCTTGCGTGTTAGTTATTCCGGTTACTGGCAGATTGAAAACGTTGTTTTTTTTTGTTTCGTGTAGGTCGTGAGTCCAGACTCGTACGTTGGAATCTGGAATCAAGTCGTGAAGAACAAACGAAACCAGCAGACGTTCTACGAGTTTCAAGATGAACTGAACGACTACTATGGTACCGTCGGAGGCTGCTCGTCGTCGGGGTTTTCTCTACCTAGGATTGGTCAGGTACCTTGTATATATTTTCTTTGATTTGTTTTAGTTTCGTGTTTACGAACGTCTTTTGCCGTTTTTTTTTTTTTAAGCTTAGCGTGATTCGACATCCTAAAGACAGACAGTGGTATCGTGCAACTGCGGAGAATGTTTTGGAAGATTCTTCTGGTTACAGGGTCATCGTCTTTTTGGTGGACAAGGCAGAAACTGTTTCTGTATCGATAGATTGGTACGTGGCCCGTTTTTCTAACATATACGTGTAGCATAGCCTCTTAACGATAACTTACCGTAATTAATCAGTAAGGTGAACATTTTTAAGCAAATAAATAATTAGAAATGTGCAAACTGTTTTTAGAAAATGCCAACAGAAATAAACTCAAAATATGCAAGGAAATGGTTCGTATCATGCACTTAAAATGTTTGTTTTAGCAAAAGCACAACTAATTTAATGTCTGAAGCAATTAATAGCTGCAATAATAGAAAATGCAATGAAGAAACCATCTGATTTTTAAAAAAAAACCCTTTGTATAATCTATCTAGTTTTGTTTTTGATTATGTATTTTGTCGTGTTCGTTTTGTTTTGCAATAAAGGGTTCGCAAAATTACGGAGACCTTTACTCAGTTTCCTTTCCAAGCTTGTCTTCTCGAGTTACCGGGCATATATCCACGTTCCATGCAATGCGATCCCGACACGGCTACGATGCTCTACTCGTACGTTTCTATATAGCACTAGATTCTTCTTTCGCGGTTTTGAGTGTTTTATCGTATGTTTATGCTTTTGTAGGAGAGCTTCAAAATGGGACACTGCAGCCATACGATACATTGACGGCTTGATCAAAGGTTTTTTTTTGAAAAAAAAAAAAGATTTGCATGAATATTGTATCTGAAGTGAGTGTTCTTGGTTTCTTTTAGGGCATAGCAAAGCCGAAATCAGAGTGATTTGTTATAAGGACGGTTGTGGTGTTGTGGGAGATTTGTACCTGCACAATGAAGACGGGGCAGTTGTTTGTGTTAGGAGTTCACTTGTTTCATTGGGGTTCGCCATAGGCAGTCAAGCAAGTAAGTCATTTTTGCTGTTGTTTTTACATATAGAAGTAAAGGCGTGTGGTTTTTTTTTTTCATAAATCATTTGGTGATAAGTTTTCGAACGGGTTTTAGGGTTGCTTTAAAGTGTGAAAAAGAGACTGAAGAGTCATTATCGCTTTCGTATTGCTTAGCCATTGCAAATTGTTCATTTTTTCTTCTGCTTTGCTTTGTTGTGTTCACGCTAAACTTGACTTTATATTATATTTGGAATGCAACAAATCGTTTTAAAGAAAACTCGATAGAACCCACTTATGTGTATTTCGAAAATGATTTTCATTCAGTTTCAAGTTGCTTTTGCACTTCGTCTTGGCTGCTTGAAGAGTTTATATATTTAAATTCAAATACAAAATCCCGTCGAAATATTGAGCCTGAAGGGAAGGTTTACGAAGTAAAAGTCGTTATTTTATCACAGTGTAAACTAACGAAGTGTAAACATTGGCTGCGGAGTTATTTTCTTTGTTTCTCTTGACTTTTCACTGATCTCATAAGTTTTAAATACAGTAAAATCTGAATAAAACGGACCCTTTATAAAATGGAAACCTGGCTAAACAGAAGAAAAAAAGTGAGAATGGTGTAGTTGTTCATGCAAAATACCTTGTATAAACGGAAACCGGTATAACGCGGAAACGGACGGCAATTTCCAGTGTGAATATATATAATATAACCTACTTAAAACGAATTTTAAAACGTATTTTTCTATTTTTTTTTAATTCCTGATTTTTTAATTTGTGTTTTCAAGTTACATTATGTTTTCTATTATTTCATTATGTATTTCTTTACTACCATTGCAGTTTAATCCTACCCTAACTTACCCTATTAAGTTTTTTTTGTGCATACCTCTATATAATGGAAAAACTGTTAGTACGGAAAAAATGTCTAGAACCACAGGATTCCGTTTTATCCAGGTTTTTTTGTATTAAAAATATTTGCATTAGTTGTTTTATATATATTCACATTGCATTACCATTAATATATAAACGTTTTAAAAGTTACTTTAATAAAAAATGCGGTTGCCAAGAAAAATGTCGGTCCCATGAATTTCATGTTAAGCGATTTCCACCATATATTTCGATTAATGTAATTGGCATTTAGTCTGTTTGACGCTTATTCAGTCAGTTAATGGTTACGTCTTAACATTACAGAGTACTTTGACGACACAACCATTTGTCCGTCGGTGGAGAACGTCTTACCGAGCCTTCCAAAGCCTAAAATAACGACAGACAAACAATTAAACGAGAGTATTAAGCTTCAGTCTGAACTGGACAAGAAGTTCGAAGACATTGAAGCTTGTGAAAGTAACGATGATATGCCGACACTTGCGCCGCTTTCTCCCGATAAGAATTTCCAGTTTACGGTAACAATGATCATTAGCAACTTATGCATATTGGCCGTAAAGTTAATTTTTGTTATGTTTTTATGATTTAAGAACGAAAACAGTGACGTATTATATCGAAATCGCGTTTCTACTACGATGGCTTCTTTAAATAATTTGTTGAAGCAGGCCAGTTCGGTTGGTATTTGTAACTTTTTATGTCGCGTTTATAGTCAGCAAAACTGCTGTTTTCATTTTCCATTCAATTGTTGAAACGTGTGGCATTGTCGAATTTTTTGTTATAACGTCAGTAACGATCCATTATTTTTGGTTTCTGTTTGTTTTGACGGGTTGCCTTTTTATGTGAAGGTTGTGTAAAAGCCAAGAAAGACCCCAAGAGTGGCACATGCCACGAGACATGGTAAATTTTGCGATTCCAAATGAAGAATGAATGGTCTTTTTAGAGATCAATGACCTTTGACATTGGTCAAGCAAATTAGCATAATTCGAATGCAATTATTGCAACCAAAAATACCTGGTCCACAACATTCAATAAGCGATTTCAACTTTAATTATTGTTAAAAAACACAGTTTTAAGAGAGAAAGGGGTCTGCATTAAACTGATAAAACTTGTCCCTATAAATAAGGAAAAGATCGCTGGCTGTAAACGCTCCATTAATGTTGATTTGAAGAGTGGATTTGTTATTTTGTTTTGCGTGTTTCAGATTTCATCGTCTGTTAGCTCTTGCAAGATTTCATTGTCTTCGTCTTCGTCGCATTACAGTACAAGCAGTGATCGTAATTCAGTATCAAGTGAAGATAGAGTTCGTCCGACCACTATCGGTAGAGGTCGAGCTATGCTCGAAAGCCATCAAAGAAATAAGGGCAGACTTGGAAATGTTAACGAGCCATCTTTGAAACCAACTTCGCCTCGTGGTTCCGATGGTTTAACATCAGTTGTACTGTTAGCTGCACACGGAAGGGGCATACGTAAATCGATTACGCCGGAACAGCAGAATGTAAACCAATTGAAACAGCGTGACAAGCTGGAAGGGGATGTAGTGGCTCCAGGAGATTGTTCACGTTTGCAGTTTCACACTGGTGTTGAGAGCCAAGTTGTCTCTTCTGCAAGAAATGGCGCTGAGAGCCAAGTTGTCTCTTCTGCAAGAAATGATGCTAGAGACGTTTTGTTGGCTACTGCATCGAATGCCAGTGTTGGTCGTAACTGTTTGTTGTCAAAGTCGGTAGAAACAGACCGAAGGACTGAGCAAAAGATTGAGCTGTCAAGACCAACTATTTGTTCAAATGGAGGTACCAATCGACTGTTGTTCAATTCTGTTCTCGAAACTAAGGACGTTTCGAAAATCCCTGTCGGAAAATCTGTAAACGATTCATCTGCTGAAAATACGATTCGGCCGGTTTCTGTGGGGAGGGGTCACCAATTGTTGTCTCGTATTCTTAATTCTGATGAGAAAGTTGCTGTTAAAAAGAAGGGTTTTCACAAGTAAGTGTATTCAGTCTGTTTTTCCTAATTGTAAATAAAGGGATTTTCATTTCCTTTTTGTGGTAACATCATATATTTTATAATAATGCGGATTTTTTTCCATCTCGAGTTTGATCCAATGATTGCGTCTCAATGGTGTTTCTAAGTTGGTTACCCTCACTATTTTTGCGTCACGTAGCAGTTTACTAGAAAGAAAAAATAAAAACGAACGCCGTGATAGTCGTGTTTAACAGTGGGCGACCTTACTCTGCCATTTGGTACATTTAAGGTGGCCGCATGGAAGTTTCGGAATGCAAAAAATGTTAAGCAAACCTTTTTTTTTTTAGATACGATTTATTTGTATTAGGAAAAAAATTCATATTCATTATGATACGACGTCATTGCAATATCTTAATTTCTAAACATTTTATAGTTGCGTCAACATTTCTCCTTTTTCAAACTGCTATGAAAAGATTATTTTGTAAATTATCATCATAAAAATACTTCAGAAAACTGTTGAATTTTTTTCAGAACCACGGAGAGAGGAAAATTCAAATATGGAGCCACCTTATGTAATTCGTAAGGTGGCTTAACAATAATTTCTTTCAAGTCGCTGTTTTTAGAAACTAACAGCTTATGAATATTTTGTGACCATTTGAAAATAGGGATTTTAATTTTTCACTTTGATTATCTTTGAACCCTTAATTTTTTTTAGAGAAAACTTTGAACTTTTACGTTGTTCACCTGAAAGTTTTACTTTTTGAAAGTGAATTCGCAAGTTTCACTGTGGATGAATGCTACAAAAGTATAAATTTCTTTCGTCTAAGACAGAAATTTATATTCACGCGAGCCAGATTCATTTAAAAAATTGACGACGGCATATTACTTACTTCAAACGATATCTTTTATGTTTCCTAAAATCTCGTTAATAAATTTATTGTATAAAAGATCAAAGAATTGATTTCGGATTTGCAAATCGAAAGCACTGGTATTGAGTATATTTTATTAAACTAGGGAAAATGGAGTCGTTGGAGATGTCGTCCTTAGCCGCCACCACTACGTTAAACCGCCAACGATGCCGTATTTCAGCACGTCTATGGTAAGACCTTCGTTGGTTTAATGTGGAAGCAAGTATCATGATACCCATTGATGTTTCAGGACAAACCTCTGGACATTGTGACAAAGTCAAAATTTCGAAAGGTTCTCGTTTGCGGCCCGATGCAGCCAGAGCCGCTTGGGGAACTAAAAGACGCCAAATTTGACAATCTGACTTATAAGGTCTACGTTTTCTTTTTTTGTAATCTGGATGCGCGATAAATGCTAAAATGTTACGCTTTTTTGCTTTGAGTAGAGGCTCACCGAGATGAAGGTAGTTAATCCTAGAACAATCCAAGCTTTCGTTTGGCCGGCTCTGACTCGAGGTCGAAATGTAGTTGCAATCAGTCCACCAGGATCCGGAAAATCGATTGCTTATATCGCTTATTTGCTGTCTCGAATCAAGGAGAAGACTCTTTATGCAGATCTTCCAAAAAATCACCAAGTGATTAGTTTTCTTTTGCTTTTTATCTCGAGCTACTCATCGTAATAACGCGTTTTTGTTTTTAGCCCGTTGCTCTCATACTGTGTGCAACTTGGCAAAAGGCAAAATCTGTGTACGATACAGCCTGTTTTATTGCGAATGGCTCGAGAGACACGAGAGTTTTTCTCATTTATGGAGGAGGTTATGACGAGAGTCGAATGGTAAGGAGTTCAGTTTAAAATGAACAACTTCTTTTGTCTTTGGAAAGTAATTTGCCAAAAGTAATGAATTGTCATAATTAAATTATTTCTTCAAGTAATGAGTAATTCACAAAATTAATTTGGAAGCTAATTTGTAAATTTCTAGTGAAAGTGCAAATTTTTAATTATTTTTTGTATTTAAAACTATTTATTTTTGTTCTTAAACTAATCAGAACTTGTGTTAAGTATTTTCTGTTATTGTCAAACAAGCTGAAGTTTCGAACTTTTGATATTCAGTTTAGTAATTGTTGTTTTTGACGATTTTGCATTTGGTGACGTCATACACTATCATCTGTTTTGTTTTAGGAAAGTAATTCGAATATATTTTTGGGAAAATGAATAATTGTAATTAATTTATTTTTGAAAAATTAGCAGTTATAATTGTATTTAGCTAGTTTTTCATTGATCTAATCAGTAATTGTACTTAATTAGTAATTTGTCTAAACACGTATTTCGTTAGCATTTCATTTATTCATTTCTATCTTGATGTAGGAATATTTAATAGACGGTTGTGATCTTCTAGTGGCAACACCATGTTCACTTCTGCGCTTGATGAAACGAGATGGTTACAAACCGACCGGTTTCACTCGTCTTTGCTACTTTGTCATCGACGATGCGGACATCTTGACTGACAAATTCAGAGAACAAGTGATAAATATGTCGAACAGTAAACATCTGATCGCTTATTTTAATTTTAATGTGTTTTTGTTGTTGTTGTAGATTAAAGAATTGCTTAACTTATATAAGGAGCAATTTAATCAACGTCCAAATAAAGCGACCTCTTTGGCACAAATCATGACGTTTGGAACTCGGTGGACTGAAATGCTCAAAGGTTTCATCCGAAGTTCGCTGTTCACGCCGCTTATGATTAGTTCTTCTTACTGCGAGAATGCAGTTTATGCGGGCATAAAGACTTTTGCCCATGTTTGCAAGGCTGAGGATCGGTTTCAACATTTTTTTGGTAATGAATAATGAATTTTGTTTGAGTCGTATTTACAGGTTTCTTTATTTTGTTTCTCAGACGAAATTATTCTGCCATATCACAAGATCAATAATCGGAAGACTTTGATATGTACGTCGCATAGATCGGATGCTTTGAACTTATTTCGAGTCATGGTGCGCATTTGTCCTTTTACTCTCGTTGCGCATCACGGCATGGGGATGGTCGATCTTCAAGGTTAGTTTATAGCCTTCGCTTAACATTTTAAATGCAATTGGGCCACGCTTTTAGTTTTTATTGAAAGGAAATTGGAATGTTGTTAAAAACTGGAAGTGTACTGAGTTTACAGGGTGGTCCAGGCGTTTCTGACAAATTACAATGTTAATAACACTGTATTTTGCCAGGGACTTCTGGACAAAAAATAAATACATTAAAATGGATCTCGTCTAAAATGTAATAAGAAGTTAGTCTTTATGAACAGCTGATTTTCAAAATCTCTGGTTGTTCTGCGTTTCAGAAGAGCAACTTTTGAAACTAGAATGGGGTAAGATTACTTAATAGTATTTTTTTCATGTTGATATATTTCAAAATAAACTTTTTATATAGACAAAAATTAAAAATTATCATTAGCTTAAAGTTAGGGTTTAGTTTCTAAAAAAAAGGATTATGCAAGAAAAGGGACAAAAAAGGATATCTGTATGTCCGGAACCCCAAGTTTGTGGGTCGAACAACTCAAGAATGGAATGAGATAAAGACATGCAGTATATTTTATTTGATTCAGTGGGTCAATATGATGCTCCTGGCAAACAATCAGAAAATTTTACTCTGGGGTTATTTTTTTATGAATTTTTTAGAAACAAATTTTGAGTTTTTGGTGATAATTTTTTGTGGGTCGAACAAATCGAAAACGGGATCACCTACAATAAAATGTCATCAGTCCTAAAATGATGTACACATTCTGACGATGAAACTGGAAAACATTGAAATTTTAGAGCGATTTGATATATGAAGTTTCTATTTTTTAAAAACGTAATTTTTTTTCAAAAAATCAACATTCTTCCTCTTTCCAGTTGTAACATTTGAAAGGGGAACTATTCCTATTATTTAGGAGGGGTGTTCTTTTTTATGTTCTGTTATTATTTTTGTATATTAAATTACATGTGACGTATTCTCATTATATTATTACACATGAATAACGCATGCGCATCACATGTAACTATGTCATGAACATGAGTACACACTTGTGTGTTTATCAACATACACGTACATGTGCGTACACATGCACACACGTGTGTACATGTGCGTACACATTTTGCAAAAATTTCAAAAGTTACACCGTTCAGAGTGGACGTAGTTGAAGTGTAACTATGGTTCTTCGTGAAATTTTAACTTTGAGAATTCATTGGAAGTGACTTATGGGTTTTGATGGTCCTCGAAGTCTGTGGGGCCCTCCTGAGTTCATTTCAGTGCTTTTCAGGGCATCTGGAAGACTCATTTCTTGCCATTTTTTGAAAATATTCATGGACTATATATAGTCTTGGAATATTTATATAACTTCTAAATTTCATTGCAAGTGAACCAGACGAGCGGGAATGGAACTTTTGGATTCGATGCATTCTCAGAAAAGTCTGGAATGCAGGAATGTTTTCATTTAGTGTGCAATGCACGCTTCAAAAGTTACGCCGTTCAGATGCGCCGTACACGTGCGTACACATTGCGCGCATGCGTACACTTGTGCATACGCATGTAACAATGAAAGAAAATCGGTTGTTTGATATATGAAAGCGTATATTAAAGCAATTCAATTCCTTGTTTGATGGACGTTTGCGGTTTTAAAATCAGCGTAAAAATATCATCAACATGATAAAAGGAAATTTTATTTTAATTTACTAGGATTCAGTTTGACCAAAATAAAATGATTTTAATGATGTTTTCTAATTACTTCTATTCGAAGGTGTGAGTCAAAAGTGGCGTGAAGGCGTCCATCGACCGGGAGAAATACCGATTCTTATAGCAACAGATTCATGCTTAGAAAACTTGAATATCGAGGACGTTGAATGTCTCATTCATTACGACGTTCCGGAGTTAACAAAGAGCCAATTTGGCAGACGTTTTTGCTCTATGATGAAGTACATGAGAAGATCGGAAGTTGTTCCTCGGAAAAGCGACGATGTGATTTTACATTTTACGTTCAGTCATCGTCGTGAATTGTCTTTTAATAACTTTTTTTCTTGTCTCACCAGAGCAAATTGTCGAATGCTGCAGGTTGCGTTACTCGTCTCATAATTACGGAAACCTCCTACGTTCCGGCGCATTCTTTAATCCACTTTCTTAAACGACTTGATTGTGTCATTCCAAAGTGTTTGATCGCTCTTGCTAGCGGATATTATCAGGTGAAGCCTTGTGTGGATTGGTCGATTCATCTATAATTTTGCTTATGTTGTTCAGAAAAAGGGTTACGGTTAAATAGGACTAAGTTAAGCTTTGTAATTCTGATTAGTCTTGCTTCAGATAATTTTGTATTGATCATGTTTCATACTTAGTTTATTTTATGCAATGCGTTAAAATGTGGGGGTTAAACTTATATTTGGTATTTTCGTGTTGATATCTTTTAAAATAAGCTTTTTATTTGATTTTGAAAATAGCCATACTTTAAACCGACGATATTTTTTTTATTTTTGTCTGTAAAAAGTTTATTTTGAAAGATAGCAAAATGAAAATACTACTAATTGATTCAGCTACTGTTCTAGTGTCTAACACACTTTTAATTTCTTATAATTGTTGCTTCCGAACAATTGAAGACTCCAAAAATCATTATAATCTTTTATATTTTGAATTCACGAAGGATCTTTTTTTTTCCGATTCTAGTACAAAGAGGAACAGAAAACTCCGATTCCCCTCTGCTACTTCGTGAAAGCTTTTGGTAAATGCCCTGATTTAAGCAGATGCATCGACAGACACATTCTTTCAAAGACTGTTGATTCTCCGTCCGAGCATCTACTTAGAGGTGTAGAAATAGTGTTACGCGTTACTTGTGTCCGTAACGCTTCTCAACTTTATGGACGTGTCGTGAAACACAAGGAAAAAGACGGCACTTGGAAGATTCAAAATGCTGCTTTCTTATCCCTTTCGATGGGAATGGCGATGTATTTCAGCAATCCAGTGAACCAGATTCCTTGTGAGATAAAGTTAGGCGACATTTTAGCTGTTTGCGTCGATTCAGTTTATTATCGTGTACGTGTCATGTATAAGGATCACGTTAACGAAGAAAACGTTCGTGAGGTTCAAGCCTTTTTTATCGATGATGGACGACTCGATTATATTGCCGTTAGTTTTGGTCTTTGGAACGTTTTTTGGCCGTTTTTGCACTCGTGATTTCATCTCGTATTTTTAAAAGGTTTCTAGGTTTCTTTGTCTTCCTGGTGAATTCAGCTCGGTGCCTCCACAGGCTTTTGAGATCTTTTTATCCAATGTTCGGCCTATCGATAGCGACAAGTCGTGGACTGATAAATCGGTCATAGCAGTTGAAAAGATGGCCGCCGGGAGCGAGATGACTGGAAAGGTGTGAAAAGATTGTGTTGTGTGGTAAATAAATCTTTTATTATTGCGATCTTTAATAGATTCTTCCTAATTTTCGTAGATTGCGTTTTCTCTCGGAAATACGTTGTGGCTAAGTTCGCTCACCAAACAGACAAGAATAATAAAAACCGATGTGGATATTGAGCACTTTGATGTTTGCAAAGAATTGTTAAATTTGCGTTTTGCCATGGAAAATCCCGATCAACTTCGAAACCTAGAAATATTTGCTTCAAAAATGTTTGTTCTTCATCCTCCGATCGTATACGATACGAGTAAGTTTGCATTTACTTCTGGGATCAGATATTGACGTAACAGTTATCAAATGTTATCCACTTGCTAAAAACGTTAACGAATTAAAAAACACTGACCCTTATTTTCATAACATTTGGGAAACCTTTAGCTTTAGAAGTTGCCGAGAGTTTCTCTGTCCAGGAGCGAACCGTTTCGTCTTCTTTTCTGCCTCTCGAAGAACTTGTGGACGTTTATGTGTCTTGTGTAGTAGATCCTGGACGAATTTACCTTCAGAAGGAGCAATTTTGTAGCAGGTACACCTTTGTATCATTTTCCGATAAAAAGAGAGTAATAACAAAACAATTGAAGAATTTTTTTGTTTAAACTGTTGAGAACGGCAGAATGACACAATCCTAAATTCTTTGCCAATTCCTCTGACGTCATTTAATTGCTATTCAATTTTATATTTGCGTTTTTCGTCTTATTCTTTAAATTTCTAGTCGTTTTAGTTTTTTTATGATTTCAGCCTTGACACTTTAATGGACGACATCGATAAACACGCGAAGAGCGGAAAAGCGAAGCGTTTAAAAGATCTTTCTGAAGGGATGTTGTGTCTCGCTCCGTTGCCGACAGACAACAACAGGTGGATGAGAGAAATTCTTTAATTCTCGAAAATAAAAAGGTTTAATTCTAATTGTATTATTATTCTTGGTGACGAAAGTTACTATCGAGCACAAATCATCAAGATAGATTCCAAAGAAGATGGTGTTAAACCTGATGATGAAGTCGTTACTTTTTATGTTGATTACGGAGATACTAGTCAAATTCGAGCTGGTGATCTTCTTCATCTCGATGACACGTTTCTTTGGAAGTTACCGTTTCAAGCTATCGAATGTCGTCTCGCCAACATTTCTCCACTCGATGGAGCAAAAGAATGGTCCGAGGAAATATCCAATAATCTCTACCACATGAGTTTTGGTCCAAACGGCACTCCACAGATTATGACCGTGAAAGTACGGAGTCATTTCTATTCTCATTGGGTTGTGTTGGTTCATTATCGGGAAGTAAATTTAGTGAATTTGAATTTTTGTTCGTTTATTATAGGCTCTGAAGAAAGCTAAGAGTTTGAGAACGTTTGGTAACTTTTACGATGTCGCGTTGTACGATACATCCGATTGTGGCTTCAACAATGTTGTTGACAATCTGAACTGTTTAAAACTTGTCGAGGATGTTTCAACAACAAGCGCGGCGGTTGAGGTTTGTATAATTTTGTTTGTAGTGTTAACCGTTGAAAATATTAAATTATATTATCATGTTCAATATAACATCCAACATTTTGCCGCACACCTAGAATCACTGACCAAGAAGATCATAAGGAAACTGGGCACTTGAACATTCAAAGCAGGGTTGTAAAGCAGAAAAAACTCCAGTACAAGGGTAGTCATTAAAACTGAATATTTCTATATTGGAGTAGTTTACAAGTTTTCAGTTGAAGTTCAAGTGTAAAGTCTTCTTATTCAATTTAAGTTGTGACCATTAGGTTTTTAGTTACAAATCGTGCTCATAGGCCCTTGCCATCACTACGTGTTTTCACGTGGCCACGCTCATTGCATTGTATAGTGAAAAACAAAAACAGTTTAAAGGAGCGAATTTACCCGTACAGGTTGATGAATAAGTTAAGCAAAAGAACCCTTTTTTTGTGACGATCTGTTTGGAAATAATCGTTTTATGACAGTTTTATAACGCCGATTTTTGGTTTTTGCTGTTATCGCCGTTTTAAAACTGTTATTAAATGGTTATTTTGGAATAGGTCGTCACAAAAAAAGTTCACTCGCTTAATGTATTCATCAAGTTTTAAAAATACAATGAGTTTTGTTTAAAAAATGCTTTTAAAAATGCCTACATACTTGTACCGGTAAATTTTGTTCCTTGAACTTAGTCAGGTCCATAGATGTCTTAAGGTCGTTGCTACGTGAATTCAGTAACTCCATTTAGTGGCATCATTTGTAAATAATTCTAATAAAAATATATTGGTCACAGTTTTAAGTTCTTCTGTCACTTAAATTCGAGAACATTTTAATAAATATGTGAAGATTGGTAGTTAAAATAAAAATCTGTCAAATAGGATGATGCCACAAGGCTGCAGAATGAAGTCCAGATGGAAGAAAATAAACCGGGAACCGTCAAAGAAGCATTAGCTAATGGTGTTAATGGACAGTTTGCCAGCACGAATAAGGAGACGTAATTAATGTTTTCGCTGTTTAAGTGTTTTTCAATGTAATAACTGAAATTTTTCTTGATAAAAGGGATTTTGCAGTTGTTCCTTACGTGCTGTGGGCACAGCAGTCGGATAATGTTCGTTTAACGATAAAGGTTGCAAGCGTAAAAGAAGAAAATCAATTCCTTAACATAGAAGGGACAAATCTCAGTTTCAGGTTTGTTTGATTTTTTTTCTTCTCTCCATTCATTTGACCTTATAAAAATTTGTCCTAACTTTTTGTTAGTGCCACTGCAAATAAAGTGAAGTATCAATTGAGGTTGGAGTTGTTTGAGTTGGTGAAAGTGGATCGTTTCGACATCATGGAAACGTATGTTCGAGTAGTTTTGAAAAAACTGCATTGTAAAAAGTGGCCGCGATTGACTGCAAAGAAAGAGAAGGTGACCAGAGAAAATTTGCTTTTGTAAATGAGTTGTTCTTATTTGAAGACAAAATTTGTTTTCGTTTGCAGTTGTTTTTTCTGAGTGTTGATTTCGATTATTGTATGGACAGCTCTGATGAGGAACACGAGAGCTGGCCGCAGTGTGAGACACCAGCTTCGACATCTACAAGTAAGTGGCGATTCTTTTAAACTTTTTTGTTTATTCTAAAAATGAAAGCTAAATTTGAAAATACTACGTTTATTGTACTAGCATTGTAGAGTGTGTCCTCTTCTAGCAAAAACAGTGCCTGTAGAATGCAAATTTTGATATAGTTTAATCCCAATGTAGACCATCCAATACTAAAGGCGCCTGTAGACATTGCGAGTTTGCCTCGCGAGGCAGTTTCGCGAATCAAATCTCGCATGTTCTATACTATTCCTCGCCCTGAGTCTCCCCTCCACTTGACTCGCTTGGCTGCCTCACTCCCCATCCGTGCACTAGTCGGTAAACACCCTGCATCAAAGATGTTTCACTGTCGAAACTCGCGGCGTGTAGACCAAAAATGAACCAGCCGAGGCAATCGGACTCATCGAAGTTTACAGTAATTACCGATTATTGTATAACCCCTCAAGACAACTGTCCGCTCACCCTTGATTCACGTAGATTCGAGAAACACAATTTGGATCGCCTCTCGCTTGACTCGCTAGGGATACTCGCTATTGAGATTCACGAGGAAAAACTCGCAATGTCTACAGGCCATCTCTAAATTATTTGTTAGTAAATAAGATTACAGGTGGTAATAAAAAGACGTAGTAAAAATGGTGAACGAATGACTGAAGTTTGGCAGACGCTACTAAATTGAAATGCAACTTTGCTTAGAGAAAGTTAGAGAGATCTCTCGTGCTTCAGTTTGTACTTATTTGTTAATTGTATATTTAATAGATTTTTTAATTGACAGATTTTGCTAATGGGTTGCCGCCAGATCCTAAAATCGATTTTTCCGACAATAATGATGCTGACAGTGATTCCGACGACGATAGTTCCATATGTTTGGACATAGCTGGTGACATCAATGATGGGTACGAAGACTTTCTCTGATTGAGGAAGTTTTTCAGTCTCATTGTACACACTTAATATATTTTGAAGTGACCTGTTTTCAAGAATAAATGTTAAGTGTGTACAATAAGGCCTAGCCTAGCATTCTTTAGCACACAAGGCTAAATAATAATTGTAAACAAATTCTCATTTTAATCATCTTTTAATCATTCCATGCCTTTGAAAGTTTATTCATGGAAACATTTTTATTTTTACCATCTGAAAGCAATGATAAACACAAAATAAGTTCAAACTGTCAAGTGTTTGAAATGTTAAAACATTGGTACATGGATGCACACTACCTTTTATACTGAAAAGCGGGAGAAAAACTGAAACACAGCAAAGAGGCAGTTACACTTGACTTGTACTAGAGTATTCCTCTTAAAATGCAAGAAATACTCTAGTACAGGGCCCTATTCCACAAAACTACTAGAGGCCCAGGTGTTGATAATTCTATATTTTTGGTCCATTATTATGCATATGGTTTTTCCCCTTTGGAATTGTCGTCTTATATACATTATTTTGTCAATTCTCTAAATGGTTGTGTTTCTCATAACTTCTCCCTGCATTGCTTCAATGCTCTCCATGGCTCTCTGAGCTGATTTATACGAGTATTTAATTGAGTAGCCAATGTTGTTGTTTTGATTGATAGCGTTCAGTTGTTTGCAACTGATCTTGTTGTTCTTTTGTTGTTACAGGCATAATTTTTGCATTGCTTGCACAGTAAATATTTATAAAGGGTATCGGTGGTGTGTGAATACATGAAACTGGCTAGTTGCTAGTTAAGTAACTGGCCTGTTTCGTGCCGAACATCTCCAATTACACAGGAGCATAAACACAAAACACAAAAATGGCTAATAGGCACATTATCATTTTCAATTGTTGTTTTTTTTACAAAAACTTCAACATGAAAAATAGAAATTTAAAATGGTTTTATTGAAAAACAAAAGTTAATTATCTTCAGAGCTTACATACTTAGTGTTTGCCATTTACAAAAGCATTTTTTTCTGTGGTGTTCTCACGTTTGTATGAGTGTTAGATTGCTATTTACGATTAACTCAAAATTTGTTACTCAGCACTACCCTGTGTGCATGATTGGGATTCACACAATCCAATGCACCATCAATTTTTGATAACTATTTTATTATTGCAAGTGGCCAAAGGCACTTGTGTGCACATTTTTTCTCTCACTATGACAAAACATTTTGTAGCTGTGACAGTTTTATTTTCTTCACTTGGTGTGTTGTGGGGGGGGGGGGAACCCTTGAGGATATGGGTTGTTTATTAATGTAATGTCAGTAGTATAGGGAAATTCATTTCTGAGCCATTCTCAGAAATTGATTTCAGTTTAAAACAAACATAAACATGCAAAACACAAACAACACAAATAAATACTCTAACTTGTAATTCATTCAGTTCATTGATGTAATTCTTTTTTTTCCTTTAGTGTAAGTATCAATTTAAATTTCTTTGGGTATTCTTGAATATTGTGATATTATTGCATATTATAGACACTACAACCAGTCTATAATACTACTACTACCATTTTAGTGTTGTTTTAGCTTGTCATTTCTACTGGTGTCCTGTCCTCTTTCCCGTTTACGGTTTTTTAAATTGATGTAGATGGAATGTAATTTTTTGTAGGATCTAACCCTCTAGTTATTTATTGTGAACTTCTGAACCATAAGCTAGGGGGGGGGTTATTTAGTAAGGAAGGGTACCTTCTTGTTTCTCTCTTTGTTCTTATTTTTCTAGAATACAATTTCACTTAAACTCATACATAGTATTTCGTATACAATCACTTTATCCAAACCTTTTTTTTTATTCAAAAAGCAAATCTAAAACCAAAAGTCGAGATAGCTACCAAAACAAGAGAGCAAGTGAGCAAGCCAGTCAGCTTATCCCAGTTACTTTCTCTTATCTGCTTCTTCATTTCAACTAATCAATCAATTCTTTTGGTCAAATCGCATTTTGATTGAGGCTTTTTGTTTGACCAATTACTAATTAATAATGTCTACTTTTTAATCAATTTGACCTTACATTATTTTTCTAACCTGAAATGAAGCTCATAAATCTGTTGGTTTGTGTTTTATTTTTTTGTTATATCGGCTTTTGTTAATTGTGAATTACCAGTATGTTTTATGCTACCCAACTTTGCTTATTTTTTCTTTTTGATCCTTTGTGGAATGTTTCATTCTTTTTTTTTTTTCTAACTATCAAATTCCTTTTCTTCTATTTCACTTCCAGTGAGTGTATTTTTTTAAAAAAATCATTCAAAATTGAAGGGGTCCACCATTCATGCATGAATGTGTTATGTAACATTTAAGGTAGCTTCATGCATGAAGGCATGAATGCCACAGATTCAAAATAACTGTAATTGGAAGCAGTATAGTTCCTTTTTCCAAATGTTCTAATAAAATTAAAAAAAATCACCTATTAAGTTGTTTCCTTAATGTCAGCTGTTTCTAACACTTTAGAAGTTCAATAGAAAAGAAAACAGTTCTATATCTGTAAAAAAAAATTGAAAAAACAAACAAAATGTGAAAGGTGTAAGGGCATATATAAAAAAAATAATAGGCACATGTTTGGTTTTTTTTAACTTAATGGTGAGGAAATGCGAAAGTTCCAACTTGTTTTCTCTTCATTTTTTGGTTATTTTCTAATACGATTAAGTTGCGTTTCTTTGCATTGTAAAACATTGGTGGAATGGGAGTAAAAAAGGATTCTGGAAAATAAAAAATGCCTAAAACTCCCAAACCCCTTTAAATATAAAATTAATTTGTTTTCAATTCTGTTTTCATTTTTGACCAAAATAAACGTGTTTATTTTTTGTTATTTTGTACTGAAAAGAAAAGTGCATGCAGGGGATGTGTCTTTAAATTTTCAACATTCAAAATTGACAATGTTTGTGTATTTTCACTTTTCTTTAGATTCATTGTTCAATGCAAAATTTGTTATTAAATTTCTTCTGAAAATGAAAGCATAAAAAGGTGTGCATTTTATTAATGGATCATTTGATGGGGAAATAGTGAGGACTAATGGGTTTTACAATAAAAACAAGAAAACTGTTTCTTTTAATCAAAGAACCTTTTGTTAAAGTTTTGAACTTCAAACAATCTAGTCTCTAACGAGGTGATTATAAGTGCATATGTGATATTATGTGTATATAGTAATTGAGATGTATTGTACAGTAAGTGTTCATTCGTTATTGGCACACCGTGTAATTTGTAAAAAAAAATGTTAGATTCTTGTCAATAGATGGCGCAAGTGAGGCTGTAAATTTTCAAGGCACGTGTTTTCGGTTGTAATTTTCGTGTTATTTTCATTTTTAAGGTTGTAAATCTTTTTAAGACACGTTTAATTTGTATTTTGTTATCTTTTTAGTAGTTAATCAAACAAATAAAAATGTCTAAGCGTGTTGTGCCGAGATTATCGAAGAATTTGCTGGAAATGAAGGTAATTATTACGAATGAATGAAGACAACACACAATCCGTTTTATAATTCCGTCTTTAATGAAATTTTAATGAATGAATATTTAATGTAAAATGACAGTTTATGCAGAAAAGCAAAGAGAAAGTTCAGATTGAGAACTTAGAGAATGAAAAGAAGATTTCATTTGACAAGGAAGCGATTGAGGCCATGGAAAAAGTTGGGTACGTTCATTGATCTGTTATTATCACGTAACTAAAACCAACTGCTTCTTCATGATTGTTTTATTATTATTCGTGTTTTCAGAAGTTATTTTATTGTTGAACCCAGTTATGGACCTTGCGAAGATCTACTTTTCGGTCGAATGTCGTTCCGAGGAGCAAACCCAGAGATTGAAGTGACACAAATACAGAGAGAGAGAGAGAGAGTTCATGGAAGGATTTAAACTATCTTTCTTATATTTGTTTATTTCGTCTAGAAACTAATGAAAGATGCTGCCATACTGAAGAAAGAAAAGGAAATCGAATATATCGAAGATAAGGGAACAGTTTCGGTTGAAGAAATGGCAAATAGGTTTGTTTTTAATATGTGATGTGTATTTTACTTTGTACAAATTATAATAAGAATGTCCATTAAAATATTTTTCTTTTAGGTATACGACGTTGATTGGTACAATGGGTAAGAAATTTACGTCAAAACGACAGAGAACTAAGTCATCTCGAGAAGGAGATAATGGAGGGGAAGCCCAGCATTCGGATACACCTCCTAAAAAGAAGAAATTCATAAAACCAACCGATGATTAAAGTGAACTGTTTTTGAATTTACACCTTAATCTAATAAAATTTAATGTTTTCTATATTCATTTAGCTATATTATTGTATAGTTGCCTCGTTTGTGACGTCAGTGGAGTTAACAAATTTCAGCTTTTTTCATTATGTCTGATAGAAAAAAGGGGTAATAACAAAAGAATTCAAGAATCCTTTTGTTTAAACTTTTGATATCATTACTTTTATATCAGACTAAATGACACATTGCTGAATTTTTGTCAACCCCTCTGACGTCACGAGCGTCATCTTACGGTAATGCCAACTTTATACTTTTAGGGATATCTCTTTTAGGGATAACAGGGGAACATGCGTTCATTTATTTGGTCACGACGTTAGTTCTATTAGTGTTTTTAGTCGTTCAGTTGTTGGCGGCGTACATTGAATTTATGAGTAAAATTTATGTAAAAATGTCCGCTTTATTAAATATTAATAAGAATAAAGCTTATTTATTTGGGAATATATTGAGGAATTGTTTTAGAGAAATACAGAAAAACACTAGCAGCCAGTAGTTATTGGCGGCGGCGGCGGCGGCTGCTAGTTTGTATTTGTTAGTAGCGGCCGGCTCAGATAAATTTTGGAACAGTCCATGTTTATGGATGTCGTTTTCATTGGTGTCGGTTTCAGTGGTGTGGTATTTGTTTCCTTTTAGTTTTGTTCTCTGAAAAACGACGGAAAATGTCGACGAATTCATCGAAAAAGTTTACAGAAGGAATGGAATACATGAGACAGGCGGATAAGTGGTAAAATTTCATCATTTTAATGTCTTCTTTTCTGTTTAAAGGCGAAATGTCGAAGAGATTTTTGTTCATTTCCGATGCGTTACTCATTGAAGGGGTGGAAGGTTGTTGGAGGGACCTAAAATGCTTTAAAAAACTGCTTAATTTTTTATATTCTATAGTTTAATTATGGTATTCTGAATTACAATTACTGCCATGAATTAAAGAAATTTCACAATAAATCAAGTGAGAGGTGAGGAGGTAGCGCCATATATCGATTATAGACATGTCAATCAGTACGTTTTTAAACTCAACGCTGAAACCAGCACAGGTATCTGTAGACAGCTTCAGACCAAATATCAACCAATTAGAAATAAAAAGGGCGGGGCATGCGACATCAGACCAAGTAACGGACCAATTAGAATTTGATGACGCTCATAAAAGGGCGGAGCCAAAGAAATTCTGACGCTGTCTACAGAACAGGCAATTAGAAAACGGGATAAACAGAAGTTGGCTCCGCCCTCTTTTTATGACGAACGGCAACTTCTAATTGGTTTGTTGTGTGGTTGTACGGTTGAAAAGAGCGGAGCATGTGACGTCAGACTACATAACAAACCAATTAGAAGTTGCCATTCGTCATAAAAAGGGCGGAGCCAACTTCTGTTCATCCCGTTTTCTAATTGCCTGTTTTAATTAGTGGGCTTATCACCGTGACAATTGCTTTCCGGATGGCATGGCGACGTGGCTATTATTTTTTATAGGAAATCTGTTCCCCGTCCACCCCGCGGTTTTGATACAAATTTATGTTTTCAAGCGAACATTTTTAAGGAGAAACAATTCAAGGAGAAAAAATTCAAAATATTTTAGAAACAAGAATTGTTGGTGATGATAATTCTAAAAGTTTTTTTTAATTTTCTTGATATCTTTCAAAATAAACTTTTTATGACAAGCGGTTTTTTTCAGTAAATGGAAAAACCTAAATTTCAAACTTCTACAAAACGTTTATTTTTTTTTTTTTAAGATATTGGCTACGGAAAAACTTTTAGCATAATCTTCTACCATTCTAGTTTTGAAAACAGTTTGACTTTTATCATAATGTTGTTCCTGAACAAAGTTTCCTTAACGTTTTTGCGTCCCACCATCTTAAAGCTTTTTTCCAAAAAAAAAAAAAAAAAATAGAAGAAGCTGTGTTTTAGTGACGTTTTCTTCTTATATGAAAAAAAGTGAAATAAATACAGATAGAATTGGCCGTTTTTCTTGTTACAAGATAGGAGTTTTTGAATAATTTCAGCCTGAAAACGTCTCTATTCAAATGGAGACCAGATTACGAAGGAGCCGCAATGGATTATGCAAACGCAGGTGAAGATTTATTGGTTGCTTGTTTGTGATCCTTAAATTTAATATGTATTTTATGTCTAGCTACAAGTTTCAAGAACGCAAAAGCACAATCGAACTGCAAGGAATGTCTGATGAAAGCGGCCGATTGTCACAGACAACAACATTCATATTTCTCGGCGGCAAAGTATGTGTCAGTAGTGTTTAATGGTTTAATGGTGGCTTAATGGTTTCGTGTTTCTTTCTGTGTCCACAGGAGCCTTGAACAAGCAGCACTGGTTTCAAAGGACATGGGAGATCTTCTCGGAGCCATTGAATTAGTTGAAAGAGCAAGCAGATTGTTTCAGGAGCACGGAACTCCGGACACGGCAGCTCTGTCGCTCGAAAAGGGAGCCAAGTGAGTTCGACTGAATGGTTTATAGATGTTTCGCCCCTTTGTAACTTTGTTTGTGTTTGATTTAGAATGGTTGAATCTAAATATCCAGATCAAGCTGCGAGGTTTTACGAAAAAGCTGCCGACGTCGTTCTGGTTGTTTAAAAATAATTTTTAAATGTCCTTTAAATTGGTAAACTTTATATTTTTCTGTTAACAGTTGGAAGATCGACCGAAACAATCTGCCGAATATCTTGGCAAAGCGGCTAGGTTGATGGTTAAGATGAGACGTTACGATGAAGCGGCCGATCTTGTCAAACGAGAGATCGAATTGCAGGAAGGAGGCGAGAACCGATCGGCTGTCGGTCGTTTGATCGTTTGTCTCGTCTTGATTCATCTCACGAGGGGAGATTTAGTTGCAGCTCAGAAGGCTTTTGATGGATGTCAAGGGTAGGATATTGAACTTTGCGACGTTTGAAGTTTTTGTTTTAAATTCAAGTTTGTTTTTGGGGGCGTTTGCAGTTGTATCGAACAGGAAGAGGTTTCGACAATCGAAACGCTTCTCGAGGCGTTCGATCAAGAGGACGATGAATTAGCTGCAAGGGCTTTGAATAGTCCTTTTCTTAAACACATGGACGTTGAGGTTGGTTTGACCACCTATCTCGATACACGATTATAAAAAAGGGTAATTTGTTCGTCTAATGTTTGTCAGTATGCGAAATTGGCGCGGAATCTCGGAGTTCCAAACACCCTCAATGGTCTCGAGACGTCGAAACGCCCGGAAAGAACGTCTTCCGTCAGAAGCGAAGCGCTTTCTTTGTCTTACGTTTCTAAGACTCCGTTGACTGGAAGTGTGGTCGATTCGACCACATGCCAGTTGTCGGGAATGAACGTCGACGGAACGAGACCTAGCGATCAAAATGACGAACGGTCTCGTGAGAAAGAGTCGGATAAAGTCGACATTCCGGCTGCCAAAGTAGACACGGCTGCGGACGACGAATACGCCGAAGGACTTTGTTAAATGAACAGACGGTAACTAAATTATCACAATTTTTTTGCCAGATTATTTATTGTTGTAATATTTTATTTCATTTTTTCTTATATTGAAATGTACGTTCTTTATTATTAATAATTATTGAAAACAATGGAATTTGTAAATATTAATTGTCTAGTCGAGTAATTTTATTGTTCATAGAAACAATAGATAAATCTAACATATGTTAAGCAATAATGGCTTCAATTGTGTGTAAATGGTTCTATGACGTCATGTGGAACTTCGTGAAAGTTCATTAAAAGTGTTTAAATTGTAATTATCATTTGGTTAATTAAAATCTAAAAATTCATGAATAATGAAAGGAAATTTCGGATTTGTTATTTGGTAGCATTAGCCTTCCGTCGTCCCCCCCCCCTCTTACCCTATCCTCCCTCCCAGGTTTGGAGAGTATGTTACACACTTCTAACCTCCTTGATAAAAACCATCAATAAAAGCTCATTTACACGTTGTGTACGGTCGTACGGGTTCGTGATGTCAACACGTGATCATTGCCACCATAAGACTATTCTGGCTATGTGATTGGGCCATTTCTAATATTTCTACTATCCTATGTATATTACAGTATATACAATAAGTTCTGTTTGAACAAAGATGGCGGGCTTTACCATAAATATTTAAGTACCTGATACGCCATCTTGGTTTACCCTTCTTGTTTATCTCTATGGCTATGCAGACTCAAGGTTTGTGGTCTAGACTCGTCTACCTAGTATCGATAGTATTCTAGTACCACATTCACTCTACTATTTCTAATCGCGTAGTTAATTTCTAATTAATTAACTACGTTGTCAAGGCTACATAATACACGTATATTTCAATTAACGAATGCCGAGTCGAAACATAATAGACCCGCATATTAGGTTGCTTATAAAAGCCACTCCCCCCCCAAAGTTGTTTCCCGCCTTTACTTATCATTGCGTGTGTACATTAAAAAATACCTTCAAGACGTCCATTTTGTGCTACATTTGTCATTTAATGTTAATAAAACCAAGGGACACAAAATGGCTGTGGTCGTACTAAAACATGGCGTTGCGTAGTGAACAACAATAATATTCAATACCAGACGAGGTTACCACTTTTTGCCTCGTTAAGTGAGCGGCTGCTTGTTTGTTGTGCGAACGAAGTTTTAACGGTTTTTCGCGTCTCTTGTTTTTTTCTTTCTCTTTCTTGTAGGAAAAAGCTAACATTTTGCGTTTATAAGCTGTTTGTGTGTGTTAATAATGAGTTTAGTAGTGTCTACGCGTGTTTATGTCGTGGTTTTTTTACTGTGTGAAAAAGTTTTCATAATTTAGTTCTTTAGTAAATTAGTTCATTGTTAGCCGTTTTGGCAGATCAACCAACGGGTAAGTTATTTAATGCAATCATCGCTAAGTTGTCATTGTGGTACTGTATCGTTAGTTCGCCCGTTAGCAAAGTATTTTTCGTAAAAGAATGTTGAAACACGTGAACGCTTTAGCTTTTTACAGGTTTTTGTCGGATAATAAGAAATGTGTGACCATTTCGGGTAGTTGGCAACACTGTTCGCCTTCTCCTCTATTTTGCTCTCCTATTGCGTTCCTATAGGAAGCACAGTGTTGCCGATTTTACTGTTTCAATAGGCTTAATATCGAAGACTGTTGTCAGAGCTCTGAGGAAACGTTTTTCTCTCACAACTTTGTCCTTAAGTAATATAAGTTAGCCGAAGCATTTGCGGCTCTGACTCAAAAGAATTCCTTTGATTCTGTGAATGGTGTTTATAATTAAGAGTAATTAGTAAGGCGACAACTTTTTATGCAAAAATGCAAGTTGTTTTAGGAATTAGGCGTTTCATATAGAAATATTAAATAAACAGTGCATAAATATGATAGAAAGTTGTTCGTTTTTATGCAAGAATTTTAAGAATTTAAATACTGGAATCATTTAACATTTTTCGGGTTTTTTCTTTGTTCTCTTCAGACCTTCAATTTTTTTTGCCGCAAAGTCTATAGCCTTGTCTTTTGCATGGGGAATTTGTTTTTCACGAAAGTGCTGTTCCTAGTGGTAAAAAAACTGAAGTAGAATTATTGTACTAGTCATAACGACATTCAATTAGAAATCGGGACGAGCAGAAGTTGGCCCCACTCTTTTTATGACGAATGGTAACTTCTAATTGGTTGGTTATGTAGGCTGACGTCACATGCTCCGCCCTTTTCAACGTCGAACCACACAACAAACCAATTAGAAGTTCCCGGTCGTCATAAAAAGGGCGGAGCCAACTTCTGTTTGTCCCGATTTCTAATTGCGTCTGTCATAACGTTGTAACAGCCAATATCGATTCGAGTGTCAACATGGCCAGTCACTTGGTGACTATAGTCACGTTGTAAACGCCAACAATGTAACTATAGTAACAACTTGTCAGTATGTTGGCATTTACAACGTTTTGGAACTGAAGTTTAAATTTAAAAAAAAAATATTCTAATACTTATTAATATTTTTTTAATACAGTCTCTTCATTTCTTAGCTTCCTGTAAATTAATTGTATTACAATATTTTATGCCTTTAATTTCGTTTAAATTTGGTTTAGTTAAAAAATTTTTTTTTTTTTTTTTTCTATCTCCTTGAAAAATGTTAATTTTTGGCATTTACAACGTTTTGGAAATGCCCGCTTCAATTAGTGATGATCAGGTGTAATAATAATAATATTTAACAATGAAATGAACAATTTGACGCTTGTATAGTATACATTTTTAATACAAGTTTCGCAAATTTTTTTTTCACCGCCCCAAGTTGTTTCTTTAAAAAAACACAGCTGAAAATGCAAATTAAAACTAAAAAAAATTCCTCAATTCATTTAACAAACAGTCCTGTTTTTAACGGCATATTTTTTTTTTCTCCAAATAAAATTAAAAGTTTTTCTAGTGAAATTATACATGTAATATGCATAATTAATTAATTATTAATTATAGTTTTTCATCTGAAGGCCACTCATACACACACAGACAGACAGACAGAAAACAAACACAAAGAAAATAAGAAAAACTTCAAAAAGTGTTTTCTTGTTTTCTTTCATTCATCTTCGTGTATTGGACGGTCAAACAAGAAAAGAAAAAAAGAAAGACACAACAAACAATCCATCTAATTTTAACACACACTCTAATTATAATAGTAATAATTATAATAAGTTAAACAAATATAAATGATCATCATCAACAATAAGGTTTGAATTGGAGCTCAAACTTCAAGTAGTTTTATCGCAAAGAACGGAAGAGGGCGCCACTTAAAAGTAAAAAAAAAAAATATGTATATGATCGAAATTTATAATAAAATAAAACAGAAATTTAAAACGGTTTCGAAAACGGTTCATTTTCGTTTACTTCGGAGAAGAAAAAAAAATGATTAAAACGTTGTTTTTGATGAATCAAATTTTTGAAATAATCTCGAGAAATGCTTAGAAAAGTAAATATAACAAAGGTACACATTTTTAAATTTTAATCTAATACCTTGTACCCACACACATAAGTTAATGAATTCAAATTAAATGTGTTTAGGTGAATTATACGGAAGCCAGTTAAGGACGAAACCCAAATCAAAATTTACTTTATTATTAATATTTTAAATTGAAATACTAAATCAATGTTTTGTCAATAGTTTCTATATTATATTTAAGTTTTAACTCAATATTTTGATGCTATTTTGGTTCCCAATCTGTGACTCGCCCTCCTGTTGGTGGGGGGGGGGCGCCCTTCGTGAAAGTGCATAGATAATTTTTATGACATCTGTTAATGTGTTTGAACTGGTTTGTCAAGATCGACGAACTGATCAGAACCGGTTCCCAATATGCATTAGAAGCACATTAGTTAGAGGTGGTGAAGGGCAGAACCGAATCTACTCGGTTTGGAACCAGTTCGACTTATACTGGTCAACCGGTTCGATCAGTTCCAGTAATTGGCAAACCATTTCTACCGGTTCCGAACTGTTAACATTATATATATATATACTCCATGATATTAAATTGGAGAGGGGGGAAAGGTTGGATAGTGTAGACGTGGGGGGAGAGAGAAACATGGAAGGGGAAAAGGTTGGAAAGTGTAGAGGGGGAGAGAGAAACGTGGAGGGAGGAAAAAAGGGGGAGGGGTGACTGAAATTTAAATGAAAGGAGTAAAAAAGCAACAAACGACGCGCATGCGCACAATTGTGTGTGAATTTTGCTCCCGTCATTTATGACGGATTACCCCACTAGTCATTATATAAATATATTCTGCGCATCTTTCTATATACTCTTTATTATTTCATAAGAATTCTTTGAAATTATTTCAGAAATTCCTTCACACACAAAACAAAACTTGCGCCATTTTGAAAAGTGGGTTTATATCATAATTACTGAAACCCAAATAGTATTAGACGCAAAAGAAAAATGGTAATTGGTTTTTTTTATTGGAACACAAACCACTAGTGAAAAAATGAACCGTGTTCTGTGTGAACGCTAGGGGGCGCTGCGATAAAAGCTAGTTTTTTACTTGACTTCTGAGACAACGCTATCAATTATAATTATTAATTACAATAATAAACCAACCAACCATTACAAATAACGAATTTCTTTTTTTTTCTTATGTAATAATAATTACAAACAATAACAGTATAATTAATATATTAAGCAGCAGCGATATATAAATATATATTATTATTATTATTATGGATGGTGGTTACAAATGGAGAAACCACTTTTGCTTCATTTGATTTTTAATATAAAACTTTTAGTTTCTTACTTGAAACCAATTGATAAAAATATAAGTGTTTTTTCTTTCTTCTTTCTTCTCGTTTTTCCTTTCTTCCTTACAAAAAGTGAACAGAAAAACTAAAGAAAAATATTGTCAACGAGAATGACGACGACGTCATGATTACAAAAGTAGCAAATTATCTTCATTCAAATACTCTTGTTTTTAATTAATTAAATTGTGTAGGAAATCATAATGAGTATAAATATATATGTATATATGTATGTATCACACTTCCGGTTGAGGCAAAGCATAGGTGGCGCTTGTGTCGAATATTTCATATTATAAAGTAATAACAACGTCATATTCAATATTCATACAAATTACACGTATACGACTTACGTCATTTTAAATTATATACGTTCAGTTTGTGACGTCTTCAAACTCATCCCCATTTTTGTCTAGCTAGATTTCTTCATAATTAATAAATAAATTAAGTCAAATGTGAAATTAATTATACACATGTAATTCCTTCCGCCATTTAAAAATAAAAATCCTTGCCTATTAACAAAAGCGTTTTTAAACTAATGCAAGATATGGTAGCCCTCCCGCCCCTTGACACAAAGACCTGCGAGGTAATTCATTGTGCGTACATTGAATGATGAGAAATACTACAATGTTTATGTGTTCCCTAATGAAATCCATTATTTAACATAGAGCAGCACATCGCACAGCCAGCCATCAGATGGACTGTTCAGTGTCAAGGGTGTTCAAATAACGCAACACAATTTAATAACGGATGAGGTTTTAACACTAGAAAATATGAAACACCCTGTATTTCGTATTTTCTAGTGTCAAGTTTGCTATTTCGCAAATTAAGATACAAAATGCTACTAAGCATCAGATACTTAGTAGAAAATAAAAGAAGTTAAGCCAAATACATCGTTTCCACTACCAAAATTAACTGCAGTTAAAAAGTTAATTGCAGTTAATTTTTTTTTTATTGGAAACAAATGTAGTTACTTTGATCATGATTAATTTTTTCTGAACAATGGAGTTAACCAAACTGCATTAACACAATATGGTTAACCACTATTATTGAATGGTTAAATGCATCACTTCCTGTGTTCCAACCAACTTTAGCCTACAAACAACATGGCGGATAAGTGAGAAGTAAACGTGTTCTACAGAGCCCTGTGAAGGACAAACAAACAAAATGTTGAATTCAATTTATTCAGGTTAATAATCTGGAAAATATTGAGTTAATACTTAAATATAATTAGATAAACTATTTACAAAATATTGTTTTAGTATTTCAATTTAAAATATTAATAATGTCAATTTTTATTTGGTGTTCATGTCCTTAACTGGATTCCGTATAATTCATCTAAACACATTTAATTTGAATTCATTTAACTAATGTGTGTACAAAGTATTACCCGTGCTTCAATTATTTTGTGTCACTTCTTGTTGAACAGTTTTGCATTTTGTGAAATTTTCATTCCTCGTTCAGTCAAACATGGGATGCTCACATTGTCCGCCATGTTGGTCGTAGGCTAAATTTGTTTAAACACAGGAAGTGACATTTAATCATTCAATAATGTGGTTAACCACATTCTGTGTCAGTGTAGTTGAGTTGACTCTATTGTTCAGGAATTTAACCATGGTTTATGTAATCACATTTGTTTCCTCTAGATAATTAACTGTTGTTAACTTTTTAACTGCAGTTAATTTTTGCATTGGAAAGAAAGGTATACGGATTCATGATTTATCTATTCATTTGGAATTTTTAGTTTCTAACTTCTTTTCTAAAAACTTCTTGACTAAAATGGTATGAAAAAAGCTGTGAAATAAAGAGTTTCAAATTTATCAACCAATATTTCCCTTCTTTTTCGAGTTCTGAACGAAAAACCGAATTACAGCACAAAATACAATAAGATTTTCTTGTCTTCCATATCAATTTCAACACCGCCCAAACCACACACACACCATGCTTATTTATAAATATTAATTAATTACATAATTAGTGCTAACGACAAATAATTCTGCTGCATATTTAATTTGTAATTCAATGGATAATCTCTATCATTATATAGCTGCTATGTTGAAGGCATTTTTTTTTTCTGCGGTTTTTTTTTTGTTGAAATTTTTAGAAGAACTTTACAATTTGTTAGTTATAATTATTAATAGGCTTACAATTGTTAGAGAATATTAAATTTGTTAAGACAAGTTGTTGACATGCAAACATTTAAAACTGCAAAGGCACAGTATCACTTCATGTCAAACCACCAGGTGGCCTAAGAAATCGTTCGTTCAAAGGGGATTTTGGGGGTGGGGGAGGGGAAAAATCAATGCAGTAGTTACGAACACCAAGGTTAAGTGTGGCCATGTGAGTAACAAGTGATGACGTCACAGACAAAATATTTACTCCTCAAATGATTGAACATTATATAAAAACACAATGAATACAAATAGGCCCTATTGAGTTTTTTTTTTCTAAGGGGGAGGGGCATAGAGGGAGGGAGGCATTTTTTTTCGGAATTGTAGACAACTTTCATTCGAATGAAAATTGATGAATACCAACTTAGACGCCATCTTTTATTTCCTCTAATGACGTCACTAGTCACTATTTTCAATGACAAAAAAATATCCTTTCTAAAGTACTTGACTTTTTTTTTTAGAAAAGTATAAAAAACAATCCCGAGAGCATAAAAAAATATGGCTCCAATTTTTGCTGCCATATTTGTTAAGACAGCCATATATAACTGTGGGCTCTTGTGTTATTTTTATTGTTCAATGTTTTCCTTCCCTTGTTTTGTGCATTAAAAAATGGCGGACTAGCAGCATGCCAGCAACAACAAAAAAAACAAGATGGCTGACTCCTGGATAATTAGGATGCGGTGAGAATGGTTTTGTCGTGTCTCCAGTAACTCTCTCTCTGTCTGTCTCCGGACGCGTACTTGAACACATGAGGCGCTTTTACAGGGTGTATCATCTTCCCCACTTGTGCCTTCAAGTTTCTGCCCTTGATCGTAGCCTAGGGTTATTCTCGAGTAGAAGATATATAATATCTGTTTATATCGAAAGTGAGTGTGGACCGCGGTGGCAATTAATTCAAAAGGGGGAAAACCCTAGAGGACATCGATCGCTACGTAAGCAACTTGAAGAACATGATTGCCAGACTAATATTGACAAAAAGTACGAGCATCATTAGTTGCTGTCTCGATAACCAATCCTAGAAAAAACAAAAATAAAACACAACAGATCAATCCTTACTTTGAATTATTGTCATTAAATGTATGACTATTGTCATTGAGGGGCTTTTTTCATTAGAAACCACTTACGGATAGTTCACACATGCAGAAAAAATAAGTCCACTGAAAAACGAATTTGACTAATTTGAATAAATCGACTCTCTTCATATGGCTGAATTACAATATGCCATCAGCCAATAAAAAGGTTGTTCTTCAGTAGCAATCATTCTTTATTGGCTCCTCTTCCAATTATTTCCACCCTTCTTCTATGAATAGGAGTAAATGCAATGTTATGCGAGTTTCCCGAAAGCGAAAATCTTGCATGGCAGATTACACAATGGGAGATGTTCAGCTAACCCATGTTGATACCATTAAATATCTTGGCTTAACCTTGTCCAAGGACATGCTTTGGAAAGATCATATAACCAAAGCAGTTGCCAAAGCTAATCAAAGGCTGCAGTTTGTCCAACGCACCCTTAAACATTGTAAAGAAGGTCTGTTACTTTAACCTAGTTAGACCTATCTTAGAATATTGCTCCCCAATTTGGAGCCCATTGAGAAATAACCTAAAACAAGAAATAGAAATGGTGCAGCATAGGGCTGCAAGATTTGTAAAGGGACGGTATGCGTATACTGACAGCGTATCATCTATGCTCCAAGAGCTAGAATGGGAATCATTAGCAGGCCGAAGAAATGAGCAAAGCCTCGCTCTTCTGGGACGTTTGCTGTCTTGTGATAACATTACTCTGCTTAATGGTTTACTAACTAGAAATCCTCGCAAAGGTAGATTTGGGCATTCAAAGACTTTCAAAGAATTAATTTAATGGCTAGGACTGATGCATATTTTTGGTCTTTTCTTCCTAATGTTATTAGACTATGGAATTCTCTTCCTGTGAATAGTTTTTTGTTAGGACAATTTCAATTTCGTGATGATGTCTAATTTTTAAATAATGACAATCAGTCGTGAATGGGAGCAATCCCCCCTGCCACATGGCTTTTGAGCTGATTGCAGGTGTATTTAATTTAATTGAATTGAACCTCAATGCTGACCTGGATCCTTTTCCATTGTTCAACAATGCAATGATCATAGTCCATACTAAACAAGCATGAACAAGTCGTTTCTTTTATGTGCCGCCGTCCACCCGATATTTTTTTCCCTCGCTAACCGGTACTCACCAAGACGATTATTGAAAAAAACATAGCCGTTTGTTGCAAAATGCTGACTATAAAAGCGGCATCAGAAGCTATCTCTCGGTTTGGTTTTTGTAATTGCATCACATTGCTGCAATTGAATGCAACATGTTTGGGTGCATTTGTGAATGAGACCAAGGTTCATTGCATTGATACTGTAGATTCTAGCTTCTAACAAGGGCAGCAGCAGCACCGATGATGCATCTTAGGTTCTTAGCCTAATGTTTCAGGATTGACTTGGAGTAGATTTTGACCGAAAACATCCTGAACAATCACATATAGCGACAGACAATACACTGTATCGCTGCTAGTTTGTTCTCAAACGCATCCTTTGCGTATCAGCCTAAAATGTACGAAAGATTTAGCCCTAAGAATGATTCATATGTTACAATCTTGCTGGATAGTGGGCACTTCTGTCCTATATTTGTTGGTAACTCGTATACTTACCTTTTACCTCGTAACGAATCTTGCTTCTAACATAAAAACAGAGCGAAACATAAAAAACGAAAAACTAGATTTTGGTAAACTCTACCTTCACATTTGGATTGAAAATGTAAAGTAGGGGGTTAGCCCTGTAGCGTTCGGCCTCTTCCTGTTGCCTCCTCACTTCCTCCCTTCGAGCAGAACTTAACACTGACACTTCCTCACGTGACATTGTCGACATTTGTTTTGGCAACTGCTGAATATCGGGTAAACTTTTTTTACGTTTCGGTGGACCAGAAGTGGTCGGTGTACCCGCTTTTGCAGCTGCCACGACACCACCACCACCGCCACCACTTGTTTTCTTAGTTGGAGATGCAACGTAAAGGGAAGCGGTTCTTTGTGGCGAAGAAATGGGAATGTCTACGGGAACCGGTGTGTTAACCGTCCTTTTCCGAAGCACCTCCTCACTTCCGGCGTCCGAAGATTCGTTGGCAAGCATTTCCATCGCATATAAATTGGGAAGAGTGCTGCGACGGTTTGGACGAGTGGGTGACTCGTCGGTGTCCATACCATCGGACACTCCAGAGTCTGGAGTCCAGTCGGTGCCATAAGGATTACTGCTACTGATAGCATTTTGACGTTGAATTGAATTCGATGATGGATTACTGGGAAAATCTGACCGAGTTTTGATGGCCGTCGCGAAAGCTATTGCCGATGCGACTGTTGTCGAAGATCCCGCACGCGAGGGTGTACTATTCCGAGTGTGAGTGGTGGAGTCCAACTTGTAGTGGTCGAAATGATCATTCATGGCGTGCTGCATGGTGTACCGTGGATCGTCGCCACGAATGCTCAGATTCTTACCACGTCGTATGGAACCACGAAGGGAGAACGCCGTCGCATCGTTTGGAGTATTCGTAACGAGGTTTTCGCCACCATTGGCAGCCGTTGTGCGATAATGTTGAGAATTATTATTCATGGCACTGGTGGGGTTTAGGTAGTTGTGTGACTTTGGGTTACCGTACGTTAGAATTTCTTCTCCCGGTGGTAAATGATCTACGTTAAACCTAGGGTTGACACCGTAGTCTATGCTCATCCGTAGACCTCCTGGACTCAAGTGTTCGTTACTTTCGGTTAATGCGTAGTTTGAACTGTTCAGTTCTTGTTCTGAACCGTCCTTTCGAATGTACAGTGATCGGGAACGGTATTGGTGCGCGTCATCACGAACTTTCGGAGTTGGTTGGAGTTTTAGATCTTGTGATTGCCGGTCACCGTGTTTCCGAAGTAGTTCGATTCCTAAAAAGAGAAATGGATTTATTGGTTATAGCACAGTAAATTTCACAGAGAGCTGTGATTTCCGCTCAAATGACCCTCTTATATACTCCAGTTATTCTTCTGTCTATCAGGAGCTAAATTAAGAGAAACTCGAAAGAGTTTTAGAACAGGGTTTGAAAAGTGAATAAGATTATTAATTATACAAATAACATAATTTGTCGTGTTTACGTAAAACGAAAAGTCCGCTTCTTTTCCAATGTTTCGCATAAATCGTACTTTTCGTTATAAACGTCAAGAAATTAAAATAAATGTTCAATAGGACACTTCCTGAAAAGTTTAAACAAAAATAATCATTCTTTTTAGATAGTGTCCAAATTTTACAAAAAAATGGCTATGGAGCATAGCATTAACCACTGCAGTGGCGCCATCAGGGGAGACAAATGCAAAATAAGCATCCATGCAAACCCCCTTTAAACAAAATGTGTGAAATCACGACTTTTTACTTTCCGATTTTTCTCTGTAATTTTGATCCCATTGTCAACATAATATAGAACTCCATATTCTGCAACAACTGTTCCAATGCACATCACGAGTTGCACCAAGTGCTTTTCTGTCTCTAAGCGAGGCTTTAAAGGGACCCCACTATTTACCTGGTTGATGGAAGTCTGGAGCGAACTGTTTGGCGCAAAGCCGAGCAAAATCCGAATCTTCACGAGAGTGAAGAGCGGCAACATCGGCTTGTTCTGATTTCCCCCTCGCAGTTGCAGTCCTGAAAGAAAAGAAGAAGAAAAAAAAAATGAAAATAACCAAAATATGTAATTTGGATTGAATGTGAATTATAAATGAGCGCAAATTTATAATCCAATTATTCGAACCCTCGTAACTTACATATGTTCAAATGTTGTATTACCAGTATTACCGTCTTGCAAACGTATTATGTTTATGTTTAAGGATATAAACATAATACGTTTTGCAAGACTACATCAGGTAATACAACTTTTTATGGCACAAAAAAAGGAACAATTTGTCAAAACTGCTATAAAAAGTTTAATGTGAAATAATAATAACATGAAAATTGATGTAGCTTGTTTCTTTTACCCTTCTACTTTTCAAACAAACGTAACTTTCTTTTAAAGCTAGGGGTTCCCTAAAGCCTCGTTTTCACGATAGTTGCTATCATGAGAGCAGCAACTATTCAATTCAATTCAATTAGATACACCTGCAATCAGCTTGAAAGCCATGTGGCAGGGGGGATTGCTCCCAATCATGAGTGATTGTCATTATTTAAAATTTTTTAAATAATATTTTTAAAATTTTTTTTTATTTTTAAATTTTAAATTTATTTTTAAAATTTTTTAAATAATGACAGGAAGAGAATTCCATAGTCTAACAACATTAGGAATAATAGACCAAAAATATGCATCAGTCCTAGCCATTAATTCTTTGAAAGTCATTGAATGCCCAAATCTACCTTTACGAGGATTTCTAGTTAGTAAACCATTAAGCAGAGTAATGTTATCACCAGACAGCAAACGTCCCAGAAGAGCGAGGCTTTGCTCATTTCTTCGGACTGCTAATGTTTCCCATTCTAGCTCTTGAAGCATAGATGATACGCTGTCAGTATATGCAGCCCTACTACTGCGAGAACTATCATCGTGAAAACCACGTGATAGTCACTATGAACACTGTTGCGATAGCACTGTCACACTATCACACACTGATAGTAACTATCATGATTACTATCATCATGCATACAAAACTGTCACAATAGTAATATTTGTTGAGTGACCGCTTGTAGAGAATTATCCACTTTGTAGGGAAATTTGGCTTCTGGAGGGAGAGAGAGGCAACACTGTTGTTGACTCAATGATATATGTGAAGTAGACGTCACACTTGTCATGTGACAGAACTATCACGTTACTTCAAGACATGTAGACAGTTGCTATCATGATAGAGTTAACTATCGCAACTTTCATGACAGCTAGTGTTGCCTCTCTCCCGCCAGAAGCCAAATATCCCTACAAAGTGGATATTTCCCTACAAGCGGTGGTCACACAACAACTATTCCTATTGCGACAGTCGTATCAACTATCTATAGTCAAACGAGATAGTTGTGATAGTGCTCTCGCAACAGTGTGATAGATAGTAACTATCATGTGGTCTTCACGATGATAGTTCTCGCGATAGTTGCTGCTCTCATGACAGCAACTATCGTGACAACTATCATCGTGAAAACGAGACTGTAAGGTATATCTGTATCATGGACGAGGTTTTCTGGAGAGCGGCGAGTTTCTCGAGAAAATCACAACCATTTACATCTGTGGAAACGGTTTTTTTGTAACGTCATTTGCCGTCATGCTGTATTACGGTACGGATATCTTAGGGAAACCCTAGCTTTAGATATCCAACACATCGATGTGGTTTTAAAGTGTAAATGTCCCTCGAACCATCTTAAGATAGTTTATGAACAACTGATTACTATGTGTCTTTCAGGAAAAACTATAGAAAGTGCTTTAGAAACTAAATTACGGGGTGTATCTTCATGTTGATATTTTTTATAAATAAACTTTTTAGAAGAAAAAAAATTATTAAATATTCTCCGCTTAAACTACAGGCAATTAGAAATCAGGACAAACAGAAGTTTGCTCCGCCCTTTTTATGACAACCGGCAACTTCTAATTGGTTGGTTATGTAGTCTGACGTGACATGCTCCGCCCTTTTCAACGTCGAACCACATAACATGCCAATTAGAAGTTGCCGGTCGTCATAAAAAGGGCGGAGCCAACTTCTGTATGTCCCGATTTCTAATTGCCGGTGCTTAAACTAGCTTAATTTAAAAGATATCAAAAACATGAAAATACCCTTAAGTGGTTGAGTGGTTTATAGCTTTTTTTTTCATTTTGTACCTGAAAGACAGAATAATCACAGTTCGAGAAGCGTTTAAACTTAAAAAATACACCTTAAATGAGTGGTGATAACTTTAAAAGATGGACAATTGCAGTTTCTAAAAATAACTTTTTTTCTCCAGTTGAAAAAATAAATAAATTTAACTGCAATTTTGTGCATTTAAAATTAACAGGCACATTTTAAATTCTAATAGTGTAGTCTAATTATGAAGGAATTTGTTTTGTTTTATTTTGTTGATTTTCGGTCGATATCCCAGGCTCGAGTTTTCAGACCGGAATTCTAAACCCATTGAACACGATGAGTGCACCCATTACCTCATTGTTGCAAAAAGCAAAACTTTATTATAATGATGATAAATCATACATGATAAAAATCTGCTTGCTGATCATGAAGTTGTATCCCATGCCATCCAATTGGTCACTTGAGATCATTATAAACCAAAAATAAACCCGAAATTGGAATAATTAATAATCACGCGCATTCTGAAACGTGTGGTGGTGATTTGGAATTTTGCTTTCGAAACACTTGTTTTAAGAACGAAATTGTTGCATGCAAGCAACTTGTCATCTATATAGTTATTTTTATTTAGATGTGGTTTGCACGCACTTTTAATAGTTTATTTTGATTGCAAAATAACTAGCTTTGTTTATTTTAAAGCATGCCATTCAAAACCATTCAAATTTTAATTTTCAAACTCCACAATTGTGTTAAAAACGACTCCGTGTGTGAGCTAAAAATTCGTGTTACCCATTACTAATGATAATGACAATGTGTATGTGGACATTCCGAATCCAACAATCAAGTCAAAAGCAGCCACTTTATGGTGAACAAGAAAACACGAACACCACCACAATTGCACTTCAGTATGAGCATAGAGATTTGTCTGCATTTATAGAACGCACTGCAGTACGTGCACGCAATCGCTTTGAAGGCGTTTTCAAACGTTTGGCAGTTTGTTTGAAATTGACTTTAGTCAAATCTCGTATTAAGATGAGCGTAAAATAACAATTAAGAGCACCAGGTGGATTTGCAAGACTTTTTTTCAAAAAACGGCGAAAAGTCGAAAAATATGCTCTAAGAATGTCTCAGGTCTGCTCAACTGGTGCCAGAAGTCCCAAAAAAAAAATTAGTCAAAAACCAAGACTATAGTTTTTGGCTTTTTTCAAAAAAAACGGCCAAAAGTCGAAAAATATTTAAATGCTTCAGGTGTGCTCAACTGGCCCCAGAGATCCCAAAAAGCTGATCGTCCCAACTGATCTTCGTTTGTCTTGCTGTGCAAAAGGTGGCGCTGATCAAGCGCCAAATTGAACAAGCGCCAAACTGAATAAACGCCAAATGGAACAAACGCCAAACTGAATAAGCGCCAAATGGAACAAACGCCAAACTGAACAAGCGCCAAACTGAATAACCGCCAAAATGTGATAAACACATGGTTAGGTTAGGATTGGTTAGGATTGGTTAGGATTGGTTTGGTTAGGTTAGGTTAGGTTTGGTTTGGTGCTTATTCAGTTTAGCGTTTGTTCAATTTGGCGCTTATTCAGTCGCCCCGTGCAAAATTCAAAGCAATATTTGATGTATTTCTTGCACGGATATCTTATGAGAAAAAAAAAATAGCCCATGTGATAGCCGCTTTTCTTCTAGCGTTTTCTAAAAGTGAGTGAGAAGCAACTAACCTTTTATATAATGCTTCTACCAGGTGCAACAAAGGTAGGCAGGCATTTTCAAAAGGCAATTGTGGTAAGTGGTGTTGCTGCTGACAGTTTTCAAAATGCCCATATATCAATGCAAGAAAAGAAAAGGTGTTTTGAAATGCACCCATAGAGAACCTTCTCATTTATTTTTCAAGTCCCCCTTCCCCCCCCCCCCCCCCAAATCTCTTTATATATATTAGAACAGTCAATGAAACTGTGATAATATCATTTTATGTCTGTTTGCAAACGTCTGTTATGAGTTTTGGAACTGTGCCTTATCAATTATGTAGCAATTAACGAGAAGGTTCTTTTCATAAGAGGGAGAAATAGAAGAGGAAAAATGGGGGGAAAGAAAAAATAATAACGAGAACGAATCAGTGTCACACAAAGAGCAACGTTTAGACCTACGAGCTCGTATTTCAATGGAACGTTGTGGAGCGTCAGTGTCTTAGGAATGTAATGTTGTTATATACGATTATTACACTCTTAATTTAACCCTTTTTTTAGTTTTTTTACTGATCTTGATGAAACACTAAAGAAAACAATAGAATTTTAATTGTATTTAATTAGAATTATTCAGCATTCCTTTTAAAAACAAAAGAAAATAACAATACCAACTGAAAGACAGTCGTTTGTGTTTAGAATTAATGTTCTGGAAATATTAAAAATGTGGATTGGTCAAGTTTAAAAATTTACTGCTGAACTCATGTACTCTTTCAAGTTGTAAAACGTGTTACACGAGTTTAGAATTAGTTTTAACTAGAGGTAGGACACAGGTAATTAGAAATCGGGTCGAACTGACGTTGGCTCCGCCCTTTTTATGACGAACGGCAACTTCCAATTGGTTGGTTATGTTGTTTGACGTTGAAAAGAGCGGAGCATATGACGTCAGATTACATAACCAACCAATTAGAAGTTGCGTTCATCATAAAAAGGGCGGAGCCAACTTCTGTATGTCCCGATTTCTAATTGCCTGTGAGGTGGGACGAATCCTAAATTTTCTCGAGTCTGAATCCTAAAAGGTTCTCGAATCCTTCATATAAGAATCCTATGTTATTAATCATTAAGAAGATATAAATAAATGAAATAATTATATATATAATATCCCAGGTCTGTATGTGTGTGTATGTGTGTGTGTGGAGTAACAAAAACCATTGAAGCACGTCGGAATTTATATAAATTTGAATAAATGAACCGTTTTTTTTTCTCAAGGTCAACTATATGTTGAACTCTTCCTTTGGAAAGTGTAGAAGGGGGAGAGAGAGAGAGAGAGAGAGAGAGAGAGAGAAAAGTAGGAGGGGGTGAGGGGGAAAGTGTAGAAGGAGGAAAGAGAGAAAAGTGGGAGGGGGTGAGGGGGAAAGTGTAGAAGGGGAGAAAGAGAGAAAAGTGGGAGGGGCGACTGAAATTGAAATGAAAGGAGTAAAAAAGGAAAAAACGACGCGCATGTGCACAATTGCCTGTGAATTTGCTCCCGTCATTTATGACGGGTTACCCCACTAGTATCAAATATTAAATTATTAATAAAAAAAAAGTGTGGCACTCAGGGTCAGGCCACAAGGGTCGCCCCATTGGTAATCCGGGTCGACAACCGACATTGCAACCATCGCCGGTTTTTTTTTTGTAAGTGAACGCTTCTAAATGGACGTCAATGGAGTTCAAACTAATGTTAACAAAGTTTTTAACAGGATTTTTTTAAAGGTTAGGATTCGAAAGACGACAAAAGCGGCGAAGATTCGAGTTTTCGAATCTCGAATATTTTTAAAGATTCGCGGGATTCAAATGGCCCATCGCATCCCTAGTTTTAACTAACTTACACTAGTTAACAATCAATAAAGAATACAACACTTTTAGAGGTGATTTGTATAAAAGTTAGGACCATAATGATATTATTATCATCATTAGCTTATACGTTTGGTGGTTTTTGTAAATTGTTTTTCAGTTGTCAAAACGCGGGTTTTCTTTGGACTTTTGCCAGCGTTTTCAGTGAATAAGTAATAAAATAGAAACTAGAAAAGTAAAGGAATCCACACGTAGAAAGTAATTTTTATCCTAGTAATGTATTTTCAATATGAAGTATTTATGGGAAGATTGAAAATGATTCGATTTTGCAACCCCATCTTTCAAGCTTCAAGAATGGAAAAAAACCTTCAAAAATTGAAAGGCATAAACCACCACTGGTGGTAAAACTTAATTTTTTTTGGTGCATTTGAGAACGCAATACTGCAGTACATAATGTACGACGACACGACACTACGAAATCGCTTTGTAGGAGTTCGAAATCGTTGACTATAGTTTGTTTGAAATCGACTCCAGTCATTCCTATATGGTCAGGTGAGAGAGAAACTTCCATGTTAGATAAAAACGACACGGGTGTAGCTGATGTGTTTCAGCACAGGCAATTAGAAATCGGGACAAACAGAAGTTGGCTCCGCCCTTTTTATGACGACCGGCAACTTCTAATTGGTTGGTTATGTAGTTTGGCGTCACATGCTCCGCCCTTTTCAACGTCGAACCACACAACAAACCAATTAGAAGTTGCCAGTCGTCATAAAAAGGGCGGAGCCAACTTCTGTTTGTCCCGATTTATAATTGCCTGTTGTTTCAGCTGGAACGATTCTAACTGGGAGGACGCCAATGGTTGGACGTGGAGGCTAGCAGTGACGTGAAGGTAGAGAGAAAAAAAAAGAATAAACAACGAAGCAGTTCAATAGCAACGATTTGCAACAGGATGTTACAATCAGGTGAAAACTTCAGTTGGCTCCGCCCTTGTTGTGACAACTTGCAAAGTTTTCTTCTAATTGGCTGGTTATGTAGTCTGTGACGTCAGACTTCATAACCAGCCAATTAGAAGCTGCCAGTCGTCATTACAAGGGCGGAACCAACTGAAGTTTTCACCTGATTGTAACATCCTGTCGATTAGCATAGGAGCAATGGTATTTTTTACAAGCTTTTATTTAAGTTGACATGACTGTTGTGTCCAGTTTACGTGGAACTTGTATTTCTCCTATTTTAACCAGGGTGGCAGTGATTTAAATCAAATGATTTTTTTAAAAAAAATCATGATTTTTTTAGAAAAAATTTACATTTATTTAAACATTAAAATTATGCAATAAAAATTAAACAGCTTCCTATCTATGTTTATAAAATAAAGTCCGGTAATAGTTCTTTCATTAATGCAGTATTTTTCGGAAGATATGCTTCAGGAAGTATCCCCAATTGACTGTTGGAAATCAGGGACAAATACTGTAGATATAAATAGTAATAATAATCTAAGAACCTCAGAGGTAAACCGTTTTAAGTCACCTAAATTTTACAGTGGAATAATTTGAAAGTTTTTCTCTTTATTGAAAAGTAATAGGACTTAACATGGTATACCACCATCTAGCAGCCAATGTGTAAAACTGTGGACT
Organism: Brachycybe producta; assembly: GCA_036925085.1. NCBI lineage: Eukaryota > Metazoa > Arthropoda > Diplopoda > Playtdesmida > Andrognathidae > Brachycybe > Brachycybe producta. The sequence continues at coordinate 8,360,557 of JAUPFP010000006.1, read as the reverse complement.
TAACACTGTTTACTACTGATAGAATTTGACAAGCTGTTTAAAAAACACAAATTTTACATCTTATGAAGATGTTAAATAGTGTTTTTTTTTAAAAAAAAAGTGACTTAACACAGTTTACCTCTGAGGTACTGATTTGCTTTGGGAACTTAAAAGGCTGCAGAGCTCGTGTTTACGTTTAGAATGTTAAATTAAAAGTGCTTTAAACTTATTATTTTCAAATTTGAATGTTTCTTAACCTTTTTTTTTTTCTTGTTTTGCAATTATTTTACTAACAACTTAACAATTAACAATGTTATTATTACTCATTTTTTCAAACATTGTCATAAAAAAATTTAATATTTCATATAAATGAAAAAAAAAAATCAAAAAAATCTGATCTAAATAAAAAAATCGATTTATTTGATTTAAATAAAAAAAATCAGCCACCCTGATTTTAACCAACTTCCCCCATAATGACCTTGAGAGAGCTGAAATTGTGTACGCTGCACAAAGTGCGACCTGTTAATCTTATGAAATTTTGATGGAGGATCCTCGAATAACCTGTCCAGGATCCACCGTTATAGGAGGGAAAGGTACCTTAAAGAGACCTTTTCCTCCAAAAATTTTTTGTCAAAATATTGTCAAGAATTATTCAACGATTACAAAAAAACGATTTTTAAAATTTAAAATAAGTGATTAATATAATTTAAAAAATTAAAAATCAGTTGACTTGATGTAAATGGACTTTATCAGATAGATGCGCCACCAAACAACAGACATTGGCAACAAAACTGCGCCCAAAGTCTACTCCTCTACTCGAATTCTGATGTGTTGCGAATCAAATCACACATATTACTTTCATTTGAATGTACCATGGATTGAATTATTTCACACGGCGGAAGGTTGTATTGAGTTGAATATGAATAGGGAATACATGTATTTTGATTAGGAAATTCTGGGAAATGTGAGGTGACAACCTTTGTCACAAAAATGGAGGGAATTTTAAAAATCTAAAATGGCGTCGTTTGGTGACTCAGGAAAAGTCACTTCATTTTTAAGTTTTTTTTTTTTTGGTTTTAATGACATTTTAAATTTTAAAAATCGTTTTGACAATCGTTGGATAAGTCTTGACAATATTTTGAAAATATATTTCTGGAAGTAATAATGGTCTCTTTAAATTAAACGTACTTTTCAACAAAATTTAAAAAATATACACTCCAGCAGTCCCAAAAGCAAAAACACATCTTAGTATAAATAAAAGCTTGTACCGAAAAACGCAGTTTTTTCATTATTTACTTGTTTTTTTTTACATGTAGCTAATGCTTATAAGCAACTGCTCCTTTTTATTCATTCGACCCATTTTAATGAAAATACTTTTAAGTAATTTCTTTACTTCTTTCTAGCTACGTTAATAATTTATACATTATAAAATCGCCTATTTAATTTGTGAACAGAAGCAACAGATTTTGAGAGAAAAATAGTTGAATAGCTGAAATAGCCAGTTTTTAGTTGGATATGAAAGCAATAAGGAGAATGAGAGACATTCTTTAAGGAAATGTGATATTTCTATAGATATATTTTGGTCTGATGATGATGGCGTTGATTCTTTTTGTCTTGTGTTGTTTTTCACTAGGAATTCCCGTGAGTGCTACATCATTTGTTACCCTTGACCTGAATTTTTCCATCTTTCTCAGTCTTCGTTGTAGTATCATTTGGCCCAGATTTTTTTTCTGTTCTTTTTCAGCAAATAGGAGACGACACCACCAACCTCTTGATTAATTGTTCAGCATATTTTTTAAAGGAATGCTTTTGTTTTGTTTCCAATGAGCATCTTCGTAGTAGTAAACTAAAGCTTGTGGCTTCACACTAGATCGGATCGGAACAGAACGAATCTGAATTTTTTTTTATAACAAGCATTTCAGTGGAACATTCACATTCACACTAGCTTCAGTACAGACAACACTACTGTAGATGTCCTTCGTCAATAATGTGAACATTAGTTGAGAGATGGGTGACATATCGTCCTATTTCTCAGCGGGGAAAATGACATTCATACTAACATGTGTCTTATTTGGGAACATTTCGTTAGAGACAACCTGGGTGCTAGCCCGGCTACTTTTTGGCTGTGGGGTTGCCCAGTTGACGGATACTGGTTTGGTGGGTGTGCCCATGGGCATGGGTGGCCTAAAACCTAACGGCAGGGGGCCGAAGTCATATTTCACACATTCACACTAGCTTGGATCGGATCGGAAACGCCACGTCGGATTGGAATGGAACGAATCGGTTTGCAGAGAGAGAATATTTTGACTGATTCCCGAAGGATTTCGAAATCCAATTTTAGATGCATGCTCCTCTGATTTCTTCTATATATTCCGATGGCCTGTTCCGACCTAATGTGCGGATAAAACTCGTTTCCGTTTGTACGGGTTCTGATTCCAACATTTCCGATCCTATCTAGTGTGTGGCCTGCTTTACACATACGTCTTTGTATCTGATGTGTAAAGGAGCATCTAGATAGATCTAATAGAAGCTTTTGCTAAATCTCTTGAAAGGTTGAAAGCATGCGTTCAACTGCAAATCGCTTCTCAAATGCACAATAAACCGTACTATATTCATGAGTTTCTTTAATTTGCTCCAAACTAAAGCTATTAATTTAGCATAATGACTAGAGTTGTCAACGGTTCGAAACCGATAGAACCGGTTCGCCAGTATAGATCCAACTGATAAGAACTTTCAACCGGGTCTAAAGCGAGTAGAAACGGTTCGGTTCTACTCTTTTCCACCTCTAACTAATGTGCTGCACAAATCTGCTAATGCACATTGAGAACCGGTTTGTCAAGATCGACGAACTGATTGGAACTGGTTTCCAAAAAAATTGCGAACCAATTAAACCGGTTCCGAACAGAGTAGAAACGGGTCGGTTCTACCCGTTGCCACCTCTAATAATGACAAGATTTTTTTTAAAAAATTAAAACATTTAGTTTTACTTTTAATGAAGATGTTCGAATTTTGTCTCTCACTGTAAGATGGAGCTTGTGATGTCAGAGGGGTTGACAACAAATTTAGACTTGTGTCACTTGTCACATACTTCATCTTACAGTGAGACGTCTGAATTCTTTAACAATGAGTTGAGTTACCTTCATTCACATCTGTAATCAGACTATAAGAGCCATATGGGAGAACTATTTCCAATTATAAATGGCTGTCATTTAAATGAAGTTTAAAATGGTTCTCACAAAGGACCCTATATACAGAGTAGGCCTACAGGAAGAAAATTCCATAGTCCACTCCATTATGGATCACACTAGGCCTGCAATTGAGTGCAATCAAAAGCATGCTGCTACTTTAGTACGATTGCATAACTAGATTGTTTTAAGTAACATTTGATAATTAATTTGAGGCAATTTATTTGTAAACGACTTCGGAAGGGTCTAAGCCGGTAAGACGTGTGAAACTAGTGAAATGACCATTGGGAGTGGTTGGCAATTGTTAAGAAGCTTCTAGAAAGGTAGTCTGTATCGAGAGATGTCACCCAAGGGTGCATTTGAAAACACCTATTTTTCTTGCATTGATATTAGCATTGTAGTTACTGCGAGCACAGCTTCAAACAACTGAAATGCTTACAGAATGCACATGTCGGCCAAGTCACGACGATGTCGCATAAAGTGGACAAAATCCTCAGCATACACTTTGCAGTGTTTGGGAAAAATTACTTTTAAAATGAATTAAAACTAATAATTACATTTGTTAAAAAAATGCACAACTACAGTGAATACCTATTTCAAAAAGAAATTAATTACAATTACTAATTTTTCTCAAAGTAATTAAATTACTTTGAAAGTTACATTGTTATGACTCATGAGCATCTTTAAAATCACCTCAATCACGCCCACTGTGAATTTTGCCTAACTTTTGAATCGGTGCATTTGCACTCAGGAAATGAAGGAATTCTATTCTTGCAGACTTTCATAGTGGCCGTTTTGCACGCAACTTTTTTATTGTCGCGCTTCAGGGTCAGCGTTTAAATGCAATGAATTTTCAAAGTTGCATTGTCTGTCATGAGCATCATTCTAATAGAATCACCAGAATGACACCCGTTCTGAATTGTCCTAACGTATGAACCGTGCATTGTAACATAGGAAATGAAGACATTCTTCTCTTGCAGACTTTATTGCGAACCTGTTGCTACAGGAGTCACTGCAGTCGATTTCAAACAAACTGTCCGACATTTACGAACACCTTTCTGAACAACTTTGTAGGTAGGCCGCAGTAATTTACACGTTCTTATAACTGGAACCTAAGTCACAAACGTGCTGAGTAGTCAGTCATTTTATAAATAAATACAAAATCACCTGATTTGAGCCTGTTAATTTACCTGGAAATGGCAATGTCGGCTTTCTGTAAGGCAATCTGTGACCCTCGTACTGCGGCATTGACAGCGGAATCGATCCGTTCTCGAAACTTTGCCGATCGTATGAGGAAGATGTGCTTCTTTTTGTTTGACGTAATAAGCACGTTGTTTTTGTACTTTCCCTCCTCTCGAGTATTATCTCGAAACGTCGTAAGTCCATAGCCGTACTTTTTGTTGTTGTACCACTCGCCTTCGTATTTGAGGCCATCGGATCGCTCACTGATTCCAAAACCACACCTTTTGTCGTTCTTCCATTCACCCATGTACGTTTCGGTGACATTAGCGTCGATCACATCGTCCTGACTTACGAAACTCACGTTGCTGTCCGTATGCACAGATGTGTTCGTTAGTCCGGACTGTGTCGATTCGTTACTAGCCCACGACGTACTACTTCCCGTACTTCGGATCGAACCCGTTCCGCGTTTGTCGATATCGCCTGTACTTCGTTGTTTTTTTATTCGGAATCCCTGAAACATAAAAACATTATTTTGAATTTCAATTGAGATTTTTTTTAACACTTTTGGTGACTATACTAAGCCCAGTTGAGAGCCCTCTTGAGGTGTTTTCAGGGCATTTAGGGCTTTGGCATACGAACCACTTTTGAGTGGTCGAGTTCGACTACAGAATGTTGTTGCAAGTGGCTGTGCTGTGGTTGACAATGTACTGTTAGTCTGTTATGGTAAAACGCATGACCGTGGCACACGAGCTGCTTCTGAAGTCGAAAACGACGACCAATCACACTAGCGACACGCCGACTACATTTTGTGGACGAACCACTGAAAAGTGGTTCGTGTGAAAAGGCCGTTAAACACTTCTCGAGTTTTGTCAATTTTTTGTTCTTGACAAAAAGCAGTCTCGTACCATTTTCCGAGTTTTCAACTTTGTTGAATTTATAAATTCATACACTTTTGGGACTTCTGGGGGCCATTTATAATAGGCTGAAGCCTTTTCAGGACATTTAAAAGCTTTGCGATGTACCTACGTACCTGTAAAATGGTTTTTTTGAGATTGGAACTCTTCTCGACTAAAGAGCGCCGTCTAGCCGGTGGTTCATCGCTTTTGGCTTTGAGCACAAATCCCCCTCGACTGTCGTCCATTTTACGGTCGCGTTCGCTTGCCGGATCGACGGCATTATCGCTACGAAGTGATGTCAAAGAGGCACGAGCTGTTTTGTTACGATAGAAAGAAGCGAGACCAAATGGGGCACTAGTTCGTACACCGTATCCGTGGCGCATTCCACGTAACCATTGACCTTGGAAGGTTCCTACAGAAAAAATAGCAACACAAAATAAATTTGATTGTCAGTATATTATTATTAATTAATTAATATACGGGCTCTTAAGTTTTAAATTAAAGATAAACCGTCTTAGGACGGGCTCTTCAATTTTAAATTAAAAATAAACCGTCCTAGAACGAGCTTTTAAATTTTAAATTAAAGATAAACCGTTTTAGGACGGGCTCTTCAATTTTAAATTAAAGATAAACCGTCTCAGAACGGGCTCTTAAGTTTTAAATTAAAGATAAACCGTCCTAGACGGGCTCCATTACTAGTTATGTAAATAATTTATTAATTTAGTAACTGCCTGCTCCCATATTGTTTTACTGTCAAATGTTTCTTAGCATTAAGAGCCTAGGTACACCGCCATCTTGTTGTTTTGAGCAGACGACAACGAGACAAATGAGTGTTCTTATATAGTGTTACTAAAACTGAAAGAAATCGCCTCACAATCGCTCAATTCAAATACAGTAAAGCGCAAAATACAATAAAAAGTATTGTTCTTCACGTGCTCGATTTATGTAATTTTTGAAAAGGTCCTTCTATTTTTAAACAACGTTCAAAGTCGTTCGTTTTTTTAACCCCATGTTAAATCCCATAGGATCAAAAACCGTCCCACAAACATTTGAAAAACTCTCGTTAAAACTGATTTAGAACAATAACAAAATAATTAGCAAATATATTCATGTATTGGCTTCACGATGTTTCCTTTTTATAAATTTTAAAAAGGTCCTTCTATTTTTTAATAACGTTTAAAATCGTACGTTTTTTAACTCCATGTTAAGTCCCATAGGACTAAAACACCGTCCAACAAAAGTTAAGAAAACTCTGATTAAAAACGATTTAGAGCAATCAGAAAAATTAGCACGTACTTACATGTGTTTATTGCCTTCAGGATTATTCCTTTTTCTAAATTTTAAAATGGCTTTCTATTTTTAAATTACATTTAAAATCTTACGTTTTTTTAACTCCATGTTAAGTCCCATAGGAGCAAAAAACCGTCACCCAAACATTTGAAGAACTCCCGTTAAAAACAACTCAGAACAATAACAAAATAATTATTACGTGCATTAATCTACTGGCTTCACAATGTTTTCTTTTTAGAAGGTTAGCACGTGAAATTATTTATCAATTAATTATTATGTGACTTCAAACCGGGAGGAAAAAACGTTAAAAAACCGTTTTTCAATCAACAACGATCGCAGCGCCTACATTCGGAGAAATTTTGAACTAAACGATGTATCTAGCCTCTTAAAAGAATCTTAACTTTACATCGACGCTGCATTACAAAACACACACACACATAGTCTGAACCAGCCTTAACCGGAGTATTACTTTTCTATTGTTACATGAAATTCTAATTCATTTCAGTTGAGAGAACTATAACCTCTCTCTCTCTTTGTGCTCTTTAAGAAACACATGCAACAAAAAAAAAGGTTTTATTTTCGAAGCAAATGAGAGAAAAAAAAAGATTTCTTCTTCTTGTTTGAGTCCCTAGGTGCCCTTTATGTTTTCTTTATATCTCGAAATGGTGTGATCGATTATATATTATTCTGTATGTGATGTAGGGACTGACTTAATGGTGGTCGTCGTGGTTTGAGTTTTGCAAGGTCTATGAATGACCTGTATTATGGAGGAATACAATGGGGGGGAGGGGAGAAGAAAAAAAAGTGTCCGTCTGCCTCATTTGATTAACATATGATGGATATTTCTCTCACTCTTTTTCTATGTCTCTCTCTCTCCCTCTCTCTGTCTCACTCTCCGTCTCACTCTCTCCCTCTCTCTCTCTCTCTCTCTCTGTCTCACTCTCTCCGTCTCACTCTCTCCCTCTCTCTCTCTCTCTCTCTTTCTCTCTCTCCTCTCTCTGTCTCTCTCTCCCTCTCTCACTCTTTTTCTATGTCTCCCTATCTCGGTCTCTCTCCCTCTTTCTCTCTCCCTCTCTCTGTCTCTCTCCCTCTCTCTGTAATAGGGTTAAAGGCCCACCCGCCATAAGGCTTTAGGCCTGTGCCACCTTTGTGGAAACCTCCTGAAAGTATAAAACACCTGAGAGTGGAAAAGATGCCCCTAGTGTGATGGTTGTCCGTCTGAAAGTAGAAAAAGATGCCCCAGCGTGAGGGTTGTCCGTCTGAAAGTAGAAAAAGATGCCCCTAATGAGGGTTGTCCGTCTGAAAGTAGAAAAAGATGCCCCTAACGAGGGTTGTCAGCCTGAAAGTAGAAAGATGCCCCTAGTGTGAAGATTGTCCACCTTAAAGTAGAAAAAGATGCCCCATCGCGAAGGTTGTCCGCCTGAAAGTAGAAAAAGATGCCCCAGTCGCGAAGGTTGTCCGCCTGAAAGTAGAAAAAGATGCCTCATCGCGAAGGTTGTCCGTCTGAAAGTAGAAAAAGATGCCCCTAACGAGGGTTGTCAGCCTGAAAGTAGAAAGATGCCCCTAGTGTGAAGATTGTCCGCCTGAAAGTAGAAAAAGATGCCCCTAGTGTGAAGATTGTCCGCCTGAAAGTAGAAAAAGATGCCCCATCGCGAAGGTTGTCTGCCTGAAAGTAGAAAAAGATGCCTCATCGCGAAGGTTTGTCCGCCTGAAAGTAGAAAAGATGCCCCATCGCGAAGGTTGTCTGCTTGAAAGTAGAAAACGTCTAGCCCGAGTCCTCCGCGCTTTCGTCCTCATACTCGTAGACTACTAGCATCGCAAACCGGCGGAGTTCAGCCTGGAGCCTCCGTCGTCCAGCAATCCGTCCGTCTCCAGGGGCCACTTGTGTCCACTTCTCATCGCCATATGTGCGAGTCGTCCTCTGGCCTGCACCCTCCTCGGCAGTGTACAGTCGTACAGGATGTGTTGCAATATGTCTGGGCCTCTGGCACACCGACAGTCGGGATGGTCACGCAGCTTGAACCGGAAGAGATAAGACTGGAAGGGGCCATGACCCGTCAGAAGCTGTAGTAGCTTCCCGGTCACGAGCCCAGCACCATGGACAACCCCAGGGATGAATCCGTACAGCTGCCGTCCCTGTACTGCTCTGTCCCACATAAATTGCCACCGCAGTTCTGTGGTAGCCTTTTGGGTCTGCCGTAGCCCGGCCCTAGGCAGCAGGTGTTGGGTGATGTCCTCATTCCGGGTCCCTCTCTTGGCTGCTGCGTCTGCCAGTTCGTTGAACTGGTATCCCATGTGGGCCTTGATCCAAATGAGGTTGGAGGTCCCATCCTTCTCTGTGCCACACGCTCAGTTTCCCATTTGCGTGGTAAGCTTCAGTGTGTGCCCGGTCCCCCTCTGCAACCACCTGGAGGGCCGACATGGAGTCAGAGCAGATAGCCATAGAATTCCATGGCAACTGGTCCTGCTCCGCATAGCCGACTGCCTCCCTGATGGCCAGGAGCTCCGCCTGGAATACCGAGCAGTCATCCGGTAAGCGCGTCTCCCATGTGTAACACACCACTTCTCTTCTCACCGTCTACGAAGGCTGCCCCTACTTTTCCCTCCATCTTTGACCCGTCCATGTATATGCACAGGTCGATCACGGCTACCACAGGTGGGCTCCACGTCTCTACCTCGAATCCGTGCCTCCGGCTCGGGTGGTCCGTGTCTCGCACCGCTAGAGGGGAGTCCAGGCTTCTGGAGAGCATCTTCCTCCTAATCCATAGACTCCGTCTCTCTGTCGCGAGCACTGACAGTGGAGGGCAGCCCGATGCCACCTGGAGTGCCCGGTTCGCCGTAGTCCTATATGCCCTGCAAACGGCCAGCAGGAAAGGCCTCTGCGCTGCATCCAGGTGTCCGACAATCCGGCTGTCGAGTCCCTTCTCTCCCCATACCTCCGCTCCATACAGGATCAGGGGAATCACCGCCCGCTCGTATATTGCCTTCAGAGTGGTGGGGGCCACTCCCCACTCCTTCCCCGCAATTACAAACAGACGGGCCCCGATAGCTCCGGCTTTGCCCCGTATGTACTTGGCATGTGCGATCCACGAGAACTTTGCGTCGACCATGACACCCAGGTACCGTAGAGCTCCATCAGTGCAGATCCGGGCACCGTCTGCCCTAATGGATGGCACCCGGATGACTGTTGCTGCAGGGTGGAAGAGGGCTGATGTCTTTGGGGACGACTTAGGCCAGCGTCAGACCCGAAGGGCACATCGGTGGGATCGGGGCAGTGTTACGGGGAATAGGAGCGGCAATCGTCTAGCGATAAGTGGGTACAGATGTGGTGAAAATTATATGCGGATGATTTGGAAAGAGAGAGGGAAGAGAGCAAAAGAGGGAGAGAGACAAAGAGAAGAGAGAGAGGGAGAGAGACGAGAGGGGAGAGAGAGAGAGAGGGGAGAGAGAAGAGAGAGGACGAAGGGAGAGGGGAGAGAGAAGAGCAGAGGGAGGGAGCAGAGAAGAGAGAGGGAGAGGGGGGAGAGAGAGAGGAGAGGAGAGAGAGGGGGAGAGAGAGAAGAGA